>CM052665.1:12154820-12167650 GCA_028533165.1 Leontopithecus rosalia | reverse complement strand
AATTCTCCTGCCTCAGCCTCCCGAGTAGCTGGGATTACAGGCACGCGCCACCGGGCCCAGCTAATTTTTTGTATCTTTAGTAGAGACGGGGTTTCACTATGTTGACCAGGATGGTCTTGATCTGTTGACCTCGTGATCCACCCGCCTCGGCCTCCCAAAGTGCTGGGATTACAGGCTTGAGCCACCGCGCCCGGCCGTGTGTAGTGTTTTAACTAAGTTTGTTCCATTGAAATATTTACAAAATAAGAATTTGTGGATTGTTGTAAAGAACATGAATTCCTTTTTTTATCTAAAATGTGTAATTCAGTAATCTGCCTGAACATTCATTCCAAATTCCCAAACTTATTCATGTTCCATGATTGTTTAGAAGATAAAAATCCAATCTTTAATATACAAATGGCCAATCAACATATAAAAGAATGTTCAACGTCACTGATTATCAGGGAAATGCAAATCAAAACCATAATGTGATACGACCTTACTCCTCCCAGAAGGGACATAATTCAGAAATAAAAAATAATAGATGTCATGTATGTGGTGAAAAGGAAACAGTTCTACACTGCTGGTGGGAATGTAAACTAGTACAGCAACTATGGAAATGTGTGGAGATTCCTTAAAGAACTAAAAGTAGGTCTACTATTTGATCCAGCGATCCCACTACTGACATCTACTCATAGGAAAATAAGTTTTTACATGAAAAAGATGCTTCCACACACGTTTATAGCAGCACAACTGACAATTGCAAAAAGAAATCAGCCTAAATGCCTGTCAACCAATGAATGGATAAAGAAATGAGAGATACATATGTACACACATATATGCATACTATATATATAAACACATGAATATATGTATATATACACACATATACACATATATATGTTGTATATGTCCACATATACCATGGAATACTACTCAGTTATATAAAGGAATGAAACAGGGGCATTCATAGCAACCTGGATGGAATTGGAGACTATTGTTCCAAGTGAAGTAACTGAGGCATGGAAAATCAAACGTATGCCATCACTTACAAGTGGGAGCTAAGCTATGAGGATGCAAAGGCACAAAAATAATACAATGGGCTCTGGAGACTTGGGAAGAACTGTGGGAGGGGATGAGGGGTAAATTCTACACTTCGGGTACAGTGTGCAATGCTTGAGTCAGGGTGCACAAAATCTCAGAAATTACCACGGAAGAACTTATCCATGTAACCAAACACCACTTGTTCCCCAAAAACTATTGAAATAATAATTTTTAAAAACAAAAGAAATAAGATAGACTTGAATTTTCATATTACAGATAACATGTAATATATTCTGATATATAAGCAGCCAAAAATTAAATACAAAAAAACAATATAAATATTATTCTTTCAAAACCCAAATTATACATTGGATAACAATTAATAAGATCTGACAAACAGATGACTAACTCTCATATTTTTTTATCGAAGTTGAATTTCTTGTGGTTTTAGTCAATTCGAAATTTAAAAACTTTGGAGGAATCTTGAAGCATCACGACTTTCATGTAGTTAGTAATTTATTGATGCTATTATTTGTTAAAGAAATAGATATTTCCTATCTGCAATATACAGGACACTGATCTCTAAGGAGAAGAACGTTAAAAGCTTATTAAAATATCCACAGACCTAGATAGAATGCATTATATATGTGAAGATATTGCCGTCATCTAGAGGGAAAAATTATTTCTAACAGGATTGAGAGATGATTAGGAGAGAAGGAGATTAATTTATTTTAAAAGTAGTATGCAATGTATATATGATCTAAAAAAATATTACTCCTTAGGCTACCATTTTCCCCGAGCCATTGCTAGGTATGTCTATTAGATTATCTAGTATATAAAGGCAAATGGCCTTAAATATTTAACTTGTCTGAAAATGTATACTTCTCTGCAAGCAGAGATACACATGTATTAACATAATGTACCTCAAATGTACAATCTAAAATATATTTACTCACATATTTACTCTACAACTTATAAATACAAGTCTGTAAGTATGTGGGAGTGATCAAATAAAGATGACCTGATTACAAATCAACAAAAACAACAACGTCTCTGAAAATGAAAAAGCATGCAACAAAAAGTCTCAGTGTTCATGGTGTCAGAATCCATGGTAACTAGATGTTAGGGATTGATAGTTCGGGGGGTATGTCTATATTGTCTCTGCATTGTTTTAAGAGAGCTTAAGTCACAAACAACTTCAGCCTTAATTAAAGAAACTCTATGATATATGGCGTTATTTTATTATTTTTAGAACAGTTGAAAATTCCGTTATACTCACACTATCAAGGCAAACATTTTTTTTGCAACATGAGCCTCAATACCATCTTTCTGAATTTTACTTTAAAAATTTAATGGAATTATTTAAGGTATGCCTATGCACAAACAGGGAAATGTTTTCACTTAATTATTTAAGAATTGTAATGCAATATACATTATTCCAAATTGACAGCTTTTCCCCCATGACTACCTACATAAATTGGTTTGAAATCAAAAGGTAAAGACATTTAAAGGGCTTTTCATTTTCAGAAACTTAAAGCGATACAGCTGTTTCAGCTAGAGCAAATGATTATAAATTATTAGTGTCAATCAAAGATGTGATTTCCATTTCCTGATTAAATCTATACAAAAGATCTTCAAACACACAGTTCAGCTGCCACCAAATGACAAGTCAATCAGGAAAGACAATACAAGTGAGGGATTAGACTGCAAGGAAAAGACAATAGTATGTGGCTGGCATTTTCCACCCACATTCAAAGCCCTGTTATTAATCAGAAAATGGGAGTGATCATTTATTGCATCTACTTGTATTTAAACATTAAAAGGTTTCAGTCTGAACATTCTATATCCTAAGACATTGAAACAACAAAAGAAATGGCTTCAGTGGCTCTTAAATATGTTGGCTGAAGAGAAAATATAGGTTTATTTAAATAAATTTTAAAAATGTAAGTGGGTAGCAATTGCTTTGAAGAGGAAAAAATCCCTATGGATCACCTAATTAAAGAACAAAAATGTCAAGCTTTTTTTCATGCATTCTAGGTGGATTTACACGCTTATCAAGTTAGTTGTCATGTCCAAGGGAGTTCGGTTTCTATCCCTGAAGTCAACAGACTTTAGGCACCAAGACATGAAATTTGATAACATGTTAGAAGTGTTGAATTCATAGCTTAGAGAGAAACTTTGATTTTAAGGAATTAAGCATATATTGTTTTCAATTTCAACAGTAACCTTTTGATAACTTACTCTCCTTTTTGATAAATTATCCTCCACATATTTAAATTTAAAGCATTTAAGCTTGTAAATTTTCTGAATAAGTGTTTGGTCAAAATATCAGCTAATGTAGAGGTTTTTATGTATTTTACCTATATATCTATAAAAACCTCTACATTAAAACTAACTGATTTAAAATAAAGCACTAAATCTAGAGACTATACCTATGTACCTATGTCTATATATCTGTACATATATACATATATGGATATATAGGTATTTACCTGCATATACATATGCATGTACATGCCTGCATATACATATGTAGGTATATAGGTATACTCTCTAGATACAGTACTTTATAGATATAATATATGCGTATATAGATACAGTATATAGGTCTATAGATACTGATTATACCTCTATATTATCTGTATATAATTATACTTACTATAGTTATATAATTATACCCATACCTATTATATATATAATTATAC
Source organism: Leontopithecus rosalia (assembly GCA_028533165.1). NCBI lineage: Eukaryota > Metazoa > Chordata > Mammalia > Primates > Cebidae > Leontopithecus > Leontopithecus rosalia. Next base: position 12,163,922 of record CM052665.1, on the reverse strand, counting down.
ATATTATATCTAGATAATATCTATATTATAGATATACTGTATCTGTATACTATATCTGTATACATTTAACTGTATAGATATAGATATATACCTGTAGGTACACATATGTAGTTATACAGGAATAATATCTGGTTATGTAAGTATATAGAGATAATCTCTTGATTTAATACTTAGTTTTAAAATATTAGGTATATAGATATAATCTCTAGATTTAGTACTTTATTGTAGAATGAAATAGATATTTTGATGTCTAATTTTAGGAGTGATTTAGAGTTACCATTAGAAAAGCATTGGCAGTATGTCAGTATGCAAAACACTTTTAAAAATTATCAAAATAAGTATTTCCATTCAAATATATAACTACAAAGTGTTGTTTTTTTTTTAAGTGCACACTAATTATTTTATGCATTTAATATACTGAGAAGTCTTAAACTTAACACACTTTTTTCTCTTTATCCCTGGGGAATTCTTCCAGGAACCTCTTCAGATGCCAAAATTTGAGGCTGTTCAAATCCCTTCCATAAAATAATGTAGTATTTAATGTAATCTATGCACATCCTCCCATGTACTTTAAATCATCTCTTGATTACTTATAGTACCTAATAAAATGTAAATGCTATGTTAATAGTCATTATATCGTATTTATCATTTGTATTTTTTATTGTTGCTTTGTTATTTTTTTTCAAATATTTTCAATTCATGGTTGGATGAATCTGCAGATGCAGAACCCATGGACACAGAGAGCTTACTATATTTTTTAAATTACTTTTTGATGTATTCATGAAAGAAAAATAATATTAATGCATTAGCAGTATTATAAATGAAACTTCCAGAGTAGTAATGCTTCAAGATAGACTGTTAATCTCATTTTGTAGATCAGACACCTGAGATAAGACAGTTTACAAAAAATTATAAAAGTTGTACAGGATACTAGTGACCAGTGTTAAGTTTTTTAATTATCCACATATCTGTTTGTAACATTCAGAGATTACATAGCAATTTTTCTAGAAATGTAGGCATTTAGTGACACTTGATATTAATGAGGAAATGTGATTGCATTTTTTGTTTGAGATACAGAATATTCCGGAATTCTCCTCATTATATTCTGTACTCCTGTCACCATCTACCACTTTTTTAATTGGGCTACAGTAGGATGATCAATGACACACCAAGCCAATTTATCCACCACTGACCCATGGAACTGTTTTAGTTGTTTTTTGCAGCTTTGAATATGAGAATAAATGCTTTTAAAGACACTTCAGTGTCATTATTTTGATGTTTCTCTGAAATGCTCTTAATTTTCCCCTCTGACAGTAATGAACTTCCCAGACTTTATATATCTAGAACACAAGTGATTTTGAATGTTTATATGTGGGCAGAAATGTGTGTTTCTGCATGTAAGTTTTGAAAAAAAATATTTTGTTTTTACCAACAAATGACTGCACAGATAATCAATATATTTTATTTTTTATGTGTATTTCAATGTTTTATTAAAATTTTCAAAAATATTTATTTTATACAAAATCTGCTCACTATTAGCTCTACCAAGAACATATAGCAGAATGCATACTTTATGTGAAGATAGATATTAACTTATACAATTTTTAATTTAACCACATTTATCCTGGTAATGGACATAGAGGGGGATAACGTTTGGTTTGCTGTTTAGTTACTAACTCACCTTAAAAGAAAAGCTTGTAGTAAAAATAGTTTTCCCTCCATAAGTATGTATTTTGAATAAAATATCTTCAAAGTAAAACACGACCAGGCTTTCATATGCAGCATTTATTATGCAGAAAAAATACATTCACTCAACCTTTTTGTTTCAAATAATTAAACTTTACAAAGGGATTACTTAGTATCAAAAATTAGATTGTATAGTAGATTGCATTATTATATGATGCAAATAATATGCCTTTTTCTTAGAGAATTATATTCATTTCATCTATATCTGGCTTTGTTATGAAATGTTATCTGTTATTATGCACGTTCTGAGCAGAAATTTTCAATCCCATTGATTAGGTTCAACAAGTTCTCTTTGCATAACACATGCAAAGTCCCAGATAGGCACTGTCTCTTTAGCCTTTACTTCCAAATTATGAATGAACTGTAGCATAGTTCCAGCCTGCCCAGCGTAGCTATAAACATTTTGTTTGTTTGTTTTTGTTGGAAGCGTCTGAGGTTTAGAGTTTTTTGTTACCACAGTGACTGTAGCATAAACTGATTGATAACGTCTAAAAGAGAAAAACTTTAAATGTTTACTCTTCCCTCTCTCTGGGCACTCAAAATTTATATTGTCTTAACAAAATAACATTTGGTTATTTTGACCTATCATAGCAATACACATTTGAGTACCTACTATTTGAAAAAAAAAAAAGAAAACTCGATTAAGTATATAAGTTATTTGTAAAGGATAAGTAGCCTTAGTTGCATACAGGACCTAATGCTACAGTTTGTGTAATAAGACAGGAACATGGGGTATAAGAATGTCACAAGGCATTGTGCAATTCTTTGCCAATTAAGTTTTGAAAAGGAGACTCCTACGGGTTGGAGATGTTTTTGTTAAATATTTCTGAAGAATGTGGGAAATTAGCAGTATATTGAGTGATGATAAATTTTATCTTTGGTGTAGAAAATACATTGAGCATCTAAGTTCAATGAACAGTGAAGAAATGCACAGAAATTAGAAGGAATGAGGTATGCCCAACTTTTGGAGGCTGTTTGGGACAGTTGTTGAATAAAAGAACAGAAACTGTCTGGATCCTGGTTTCCCCAGCTGTTCTGCTACAAAACCCTATTCAGTAAGTACACTCCAAAATATGGGTGTTATATTCCACTTAGTGGGAAATACGGAAATCGAAAAATAAAAAAGAGTTTTATTCATGCTGAGCTCCCCAAATAATTTGATACACTACCATACATTGTGAATCTCCACTATGTGAATAACAGTTCGGTGTGATTTGGCTGTGTCCCTACCCAAATCTCAACTATAATTTTAGTTCCCATAACTCCCACATGCCATGGGAGGGACCTGGTGGAAGGTAATTGAATCATGGGTGTGGTTACCTTCATGCTTTTCTTGTGATTATGAATTCTCATGAGATCTGATGTTTGTATAAGGGGCTTTCCTCCTTTTGCTCAGCACTTCTCTTTTCTGCCATCATCTGAAGAAGTACATATTTGCCTCCCCTTCTGTGGTAAGCGTAAGTTTCCTAAGGCTTCCCCAACTGTGTGGAACCCTGAGTCAATTAAATTTCTTTGCGTTATAAATTATGTAGTCTCAGGCAATCCTTGAATAACAATGTGACAGTGGACTAATACAGTAAATTGGTACTGGAAGTATGTTACTGTGATAAAGATACAGGAAAACGTGGAGGCAACTTTGGAACTGGGCATCAGACAGAGGCTGGAACAGTTTTCAGGGTTCAGAAGAAGATAGAAGGGTGTGAGCAAGTTTGGAACTTCCTAGAAACTTGTTGAATGGCTTTGACCAAAATGCTAATAGTGATATGGACAAAGAAGTCCAGGCTGAAGTGGTCTCAGATGGAAATGGAAAACATCTTGGGAATTGAAACAAAGTTGGCTATTGTGTTTTAGCAAAGAGACTGGCAGCATTTTACCCCTGCCCTAGATATCTGTGGAACTTTTTTACATGAGAGAGATGATTTAGGGTATCTTGCAGAAGAAAATTCTAAACAGCAAAGCATTCAAGAGGAAGCAGAGCATAAATTGAAAAATTTGCAGCCTGACAATGCAATAGAAAAGAAAATCCCATTTTCTGGGGAGAAATTTAAGCCTGATGCAGAAATTTCCATAAGTAATGAGGAGCTTAATGTTAATCAGCAAGACAATGGGGAAAACATTCCCAGGGCATGTGAGAGACCTTCACAGCAGCCTCTCTCATCACAGGCCCAGAGGCCTAGGTGGAAAAAATGGTTTCTTAGGCAGGTCTAGGGCCTCCCTGCTGTGTGCAGCCTCTGGACTGCCTCCCACCACTTCATCTATGGCTATAAAGTGCCAAGGAACAGCTCCGGATGTTGCTTCAGAGAGTGTCCATCTTGGCAGCTTGTACCTGGTGTTGGTCCTGCAAGTACACAGAAGACAAGAATTGAGGTTTGGGAACATGTGCCTATATTTCAGAGAATGTATGGAAATACCTCAATGTCTAGGATGTACTCTGCTGCAGGTGCAGAGCACTCATGAAGAACCTTTGCTAGGGTAGAATGGAATGGAAATGTGGGGTTGGAGCCCCCTCACCAAGTGCTGCACTGGGGTACTGCCTGGTAGCCATGGGAAGAGGGTGACCTTTATTTAGGCCCCCCAATAGTCGATCCACTGACAGCTTGTGCTGTGCATCTGAAAATCCACAGACACTCAATACCATCCCGTGAAAGCAGCCAAGAGGGAAGCTATAACCTGAAATGTCACAGGGGTGGACCTACCCAAGGCCATGGGAGCTCACCTCTTGCATCAGCATGACCTGGATGTGAGCCATGAAGTCAAAGGAAATCATTTTCAAACTTTGAGGTTTAATGACTGCCCTATTGAATTTCAGAGTTGAATGGGACCTGTAGCCCCTTTGTTTTGGTCCATATCTTCCCTTTTAAAAGAGTATATTTACCCAACGCCTGCACCCTCATTGTATCTAGGAAGTACCTAACTTGTTTTTTTATTTTTCAGGCTCATAGGTTGAAGAGACTTGCCTTGTCAGAGATGAGACTTTGGATTTGGACTTTGGAATTAATGATTAAATGAGTTAAGAATTTGGGGGACTGTAGGAAAGGCATACTTTTGTTTTGAAATGTGAAGATATGAGATTTTGGAGGGGAGTGAGGAATAATGATATGGTTTGGCTGTGTTCCCACCCAAATCTCATCTTGAATTGTAGTTCTGATTATCCCCAGGTGTCATAGCAGGAATCCTGTGGGATGTAATTGAATCATATGTGGTGGTTACCTCCATTCTTTTCTCATGGTAGTGTGTTCTCATGAGATCTGGTGGTTTTCTAAGAGTTTGTTTCCCCTTTTGCCCAGTACTTCTTCTTTCTCCCATCTTGTGAAGAAAGATGTGCTTGCTTTCACCTCTGCCATGATTGTGTTTTTTGAGGGCTCTCTAGCCAGGCAGAACTGTGAGTCAATTAAATCTCTTTCCTTTATAAATTACCCAGTCATGGGCAGTCCTTTATAGAAGCATGAGAATTGACTAACACATGGTTTCAGTTTTTTTCTAAGATTACATGACCGCAAACAACTTTCTTACATTGTGTTTTTATTAATATTTCCTGAAACAACTATATTTAAAACCCAATTTAGGAAATTATTGTAGCACAACTTTCAATAATTTGTGAAATAATAATTATGTGCTTAATTATTTACACTATTGGATTTCTAATTTATTAAATACCAGGATTATTAAAGTAAAAAAATTGTTTTATGGACACCACCATAAAAGAGTAGTTATACTGGATGTGTGATTTAAAGTATTTATCACTGAATTGGAATTCCTAAGTTCAAATCCCAATTTACTACTTAGTCGTGTAACCTTGTGCAAGCAAGTTATTTAACTTCTCTTTACTTCACTTTTTCAACTGCAAATTGAAAATAGCAATCATATGTGTCTCATTCTCGTGGATGTTATGTCTGTATGTGCATGTGTTGAGTGGGTGTATTTGTGAATGTGGGTGTGCCTGTGAGTGTGTGTGCTAGGAATAAATGAGACTAATATAGGTAAAATTGAATGGGACAAAATAAAATCTAAAATATAATCACTGTTTATTGAGGAATATGTATAACATCCAGAAGTTAAAATATAAGCAGCATTTAAAATGAATATTTGATTAACATCATCACACATATTTGAAATATAATAGCACCTATTTGTGCAAGATTTTTAACTAGTCTGCCTTCAGTACATGGTGTCTACATGAATTTACAATCCTTTGTAACACTCTGGGGAGTAACTGTTCCAACCGTTTGAGAGTGACTGAAGGTTTTTGAAGAGAGAAATGACAGAAAAAAGGGTGTATTTAAGACAATAAATTTTCTGGAAAAGAACGTAGAGAGGATTCAGTCAATGAGAGAGAGGTGGCAATGAAATCAGTGGAAAAACTCTCGTATTCCCCAAGGTCTGTGTGCATGTAAGCATTATTTCACTAAAATGTCAATAAATCACTTCAAGGCAAGAATTTTATCATATGATTTTAAAATGGCCAACCCTTTTCAGCATAAATGAAATTAATCAATCCCAGAAAGTTTTAAACGGAAGCACAGAAAGAGAGATTAAAGAGAAAGTTAGGAGATATCTGATTTCTAATGTATAAAACTTATACGGATGCCATTCCTCACCAGTGCTGTTCAATACTGTGGCCTTGGGTGGCCCATATCCAGGCCAATAAAGGAAACTTTGATATGAAATGAAAGATGAAGAAAGATGCATCGAGTATAAGTCCCTGCCTGAAAAGAGCTCTTATGAATTCCTGACAGATTGCTTACCTAAACTGTAAGGTTTAAAAAGTCATTGAGATAACATTTATATTCAAACAACATTTGAATATGCATCATACCTGAATTTAGTATTTTCTCAACATATTTCTAAAGCAGATGATTTGAGGCAATGTCAGCTTACATTTGGGGATAAAGAAAAGTCTGTGGATTGAACTGGCATGCATTTTTGCTGAAATATGGATTAGAATCAGACAACAGGTTAAAATTCAGAGGAAATAAAAAGTTAAATGAAATTTAGAAGAATGATATAAAAAATGTAACCATTTCTCAGAGACACAACACAATGCTTATTACAGTATTGCTAAATCCCAGGTTTGTTAATTAACAGATAAAGCAATCTAGTTTAATTGCATCTAATTAAGATAATTTAGACTCTAAGGTATTCTGTGTTGTTGCAGGAAAGAAAGTAAAAATGGAGACTAATGGAACAGAATGTTGATCTCTCTGTATTTACAGATACTTTGTAAAACTAATAATTTTAAATATTTAAATATTTTATTTAGAAAGATTTAAGTAAATAATTGAATTAGAAATGTTTAAGAGCATTATAATTTTATCACAAATGCTTTTAAAAAAACAAACACATCAACAGCCCATATGTTGTTATGATGTATTTAATGTACTTAATAATATGGTTTTTTTTTATTCTTTTTTCATTGTGCTTTAGGTTCTGGGCTACATGGGCAGTTCATGCAGATTATTGCATATGTACATACATGGCAATGTGGTTTGCAGCATCAATCCCCTGTCACTTATATCTGGCATTTCTCGCCATGTTATCCCTCCCCAACCTCCCTATCCCCTGGTGTCCCTCCACTAACCCCTATCAGCAGACATGTGTGATGCTCCCCTCCCTGTGTCCATGTGGTCTCATCGTTGAACCCTCACCTCTGAGTGAGAACGTGTGGTGTTGATTTTTGATTTTTCTGTTCTTGTATTAGTTAGCTGAGAATGATGGTTTCCAGATTCGTCCATCTCCCTACAAAAGACACAAACTCATCTTTTTTATGGTTGCATAGTATTCCATAGCGTATGTGTTCCACATTTTCCTTGTGCAGTCTATCATCAGTGGGCATTTGGGTTGGTTCCAGGTCTTTGCTATTGTAAACAGTGCCCCAGAGGACATAGGTGTGCATGTGTCTTTATAATAGAACAATTCATTTGGGTATATACCAGTAATGGGATTGCTGGGTCAAATGGTATTTCTATTTCTAGGTCCTTGAGAAATCACTACAGTGTCTTCCACAATGGTTGAACGAATGTACATTTCCACAAAAAGTGTAAAAGTGTTCCTATTTCTCCACACTTTCAGCATCTGTTGTCTCCAGATTTTTTAATGATTGCTATTCTAACTGGCATGAGGTAGTATTTCAATATGGTTTTGATACACATTTCTTGAACGACCAGTGATGATGAGGTTTTATATATATACATATATAATATATATATATTATATATATGTTTGTTGGCCTTATATATGTCTTCTTTTGAAAGTTATCTGTTCATATCCTTTGCCCACTTTTAAATGGGTTTGTTTGATTTTTTCTGGTAAATCTTTTTTATTTCTTTGTAGATTCTGAATATTAGCCCTTTGTCAGATGGGTACATAGCAAAATTTATCTTTCCCATTCTGTTGGTGGCAGGTTTACTCTAATGATTGTTTCCTTTGCTGTACAGAAGCTCTGGAGTTTAATTAATACCATTTGTCTATTTTGGCTTTTGTTGCCATTGCTTTTCATGTTTTAGTCATGAAATCCTTACCTATGCCTATGTCCTGAATGGTTTTGCCTACGTTTTCTTCTAAGGTTTTTATGGTGTTAGGTCTTATGTTTAAGTCTTTAATCCATCTGGAGTTAATTCTAGTGTAATATGTCAGGAATGGGTCCAATTTGTGCTTTCTGCACATGGCTAGCCAGTTTTGCACACACCATATTTATTAAACAGGGAATCCTTTCCCCATTGTTTGTTTTTGTTCAGGTTTGTCAAAGATCAGATAGTTGTAGATGTATGGCATTGCCTCCAAGGCCCATGATCTATTCCATTGGTCTATATCTCTGTTTCGATACCAGTACCATGCTGCTTTGATTACTGTAGCTTTGTAGTATAGTTTTAAGACAAGTAGCGTAATGCCTACAGCTTTGTTCTTTTCACTTAGGATTGTCTTGGCTATGTGGGCTCTTGTTTGGTTCTGTATGAAGTTTAAGGTGTTTTTTTTTCCAGTTATTTGAAGAAGGTCATTGGTAGCTTGAGGGGGATAGCATTGAAGCTATCAATTACTTTGGCAGTATGGCCAATTTTATAATACTGATTCTTCCTAACCATGCGCATGAAATGTTTTTCCATATGTTTGAGACCTCTCTTATTTTCTTGAGCAGTGGTTTGTAGTTCTCCTTGAAGAGGTCCTTTACATCCTTTGTTAGTTGTATTCCTAGGTATTTCATTTTCTTTGTAGCAATTGTGAATGGGAGTTTGCTCTTGATTTGGTTCTCTGTTAGTTTGTTATTGGTGTATAGGAATGCTTGTGATTTCTGCACATTGATTTTGTACCCTGAGAATTTGCTGAAGTTGCTCATCCAGTTAAGGAGATTTGGGGCTGAGA
>CM052665.1:12101246-12154720 GCA_028533165.1 Leontopithecus rosalia | reverse complement strand
TCTCTCTCTCTCTCCCTCCCTCCCTCTCTCTCTCTCTCTCCCTCTCTCTCTCTCTCTCTCTCTCTCTCTCTCTCGCTCTCTCTCTCTCTCTCCCCCCCCTCTGTGTCTTTCTTTCTTTCTTTCTTTTCTTTCTCTTTTTGCCTGATTGCTCTGGCTAGAACTTCCAATACTATATTGAATAGGAATGATGAGAGAGCATATCCTTGTCTAGTGCCAGATTTCAAAGGGAATGCTTTCAGTTTTTGCCCATTCAGAATGACGTGGCCGTGGGTTTTTTATAAATAGCTTTTATTATTTTGAGATACATTCCATTGATAACTAGTTTATTGAAAGTTTTTAGCATAAAGGGCTATTGGATTTTGTTGAAGACCTTCTCTGCATCCGTTGAGATAATTCTGTGGTTTTTGTCTTTGGTTCTATTTATGTGAAGGATTACTTTTATAGACTTGTGTACACTGAACCAGCCTTGCATCCCTGGGATGAAGCCTACTTGATTGTGATGAATAAGCTTTTTGATGTGCTGTTGCAATAGGCTTGTGAGTATTTTATTGATGATTTTTGTATTGACATTGGCCTGAAATTTTCTTTTCTTGTTGAGTCTCTGCTGGGTTTTGGTATCAGGATGATGTTGGTCTTATAAAATGATTTGGGAAGGATTTTCTGTTTTTGGATTGTTTGGAATAGTTTCAGAAGGAGTGATATGAGCTCCTCTTTGTACATCTGGTAGAATTTGGCTGAGAACCCATCTGGATTCAAAAAAAGTCCACTTTCTTTGGTTGGTAAGCTGTTAATCGCTGCCTCAACTTCAGCCCTTGTTATTGGTCTATTCAGGGATTCAGCTTCTTCCTAGTTTAGTCTTGGGAGTCTTCAAGTGTCCAGGAATGTATCCATTTCTTCCAGCTTTACTGGTTTATGTGCATAGAGTTGTTTGTAGTAATCTCTAATGGTAGTTTGTATTTCTGTGGAATCAGTGGTGATATTTACTTTATTGTTATAGCATCTATTTCTTCTCTCTTTTCTTATTAATCTGGCTTGCAGTCTATTTTGTTGATCTTTTCAAAAAATCAGCTCCTGGATTTATTGATTTTTTAAGGATATTTTTATGTTTCTATCTCCTTCAGTATCACCCTGATCTTAGTTATTTCTTGTCTTCTGCTAGCTTTTGAGTTTTTTTTTATCTTGCTCCTCTAGCTCTTTCAATTTTGATGATAGGGTGTCAATTTTAGATCTTTCCTCACTTCTTATGTGGGCATTTATTGCTATAAATTTCCCTTTAGAGACTGCTTGGAATATGTCCCAAAGATTCTGGTACATTGTGTCTTTGTTCTCATTGGTTTTGAAGAACATCTTTATTTTTGCCTTCATTTACTCATTTATCTAGTTGATATTCAGGATCCCATTGTTCAGTTTCCATGAAATTGTGTGGTTCTGAGTTAGTTTCTTAATACCGAGTTCTAATTTAATTGCACTGTGTTCTGAGAGACTGGTTGTTATGATTTCCATTATTTTGCATTTGCTGAAAAGGGATTTACTTCTGATTATATGGCCAATTTTAGAGTAGGTGTTATGTAGTGCTGAGAAGAATGTATATTCTATGGATTTGGGGTGGAGAGTTAGGATCACTTGGTCCAGATCTGAGTTCAAGTTCTGAATATCCTTGTTAATTTTCTCTCTAGTTCATCTGTCTAATAATGACAGTGGAGTGTTAAAGTCTTCCACTATTATTGTGTGGGAGTCTAAGTCTCTTTGTAGGTCATTAAGAACTTGCTTTATGTATCTGGGTGCTACTGTATTGGGTGCATATATATGTAGGCTCATTAGCTCTTATTATTACATTGATCTTTTTACTATTTTATAATGCCCTTCTGTGTCTCTTTTGATTTTTGTTGGCTTAAAGTCAATTTTATCAGATACTAGGACTGCAACTCTGCTTTTTTTCTCTCTCTCTCCATTTGCTTGGTTCATCTTCCTCCATCCCGTTATTTTGAGCCTATGTGTGTCCTTGAATGTGAGATGGGTTTCCTGAATACAGCACACTGATGGGTTTTGACTTTTTATCCAATTGGCAGTCTGTGTCTTTTGATTAGGGCATTTAGCCCATTTACCTTTAAGGTTAACATTGCTAAGTGTGAATTTGAGCCTGCTATTTTGTTGCTAGCTTGTTGTTTTGCCTGTTGATGCACTTTCCTCATTGTGTCAAGAGTCTTTACCATTTGGTATATTTTGGAGTGTCTGGTACTGATTGTTCCTTTCCATGTTTAGTGCTTCTTTCAGGAACTCTTGTAAAGCAAGCCTAGTGGTGATGAAATATCTCAGCAATTGATTGTCCATAAAGGATTTTATTTTTCCTTTGCTTATGAATCTTAGTTTGGCTGTATTTGAAATTCTAGGTTGAAAGTTCTTTTCTTTAAAGATGTTGAATATTGGTCCCCACTCTGTTCTGGCTTGTAGGGTTTCTCCCAAGAGATCCAACGTGAGTCTGATGGGCTTCCCTTTGTGGGTAACCTGACCTTTCTCTCTGTCTCCCTTGGCAGTTTTTCCTTCATTTCAACTCTGATGAATCTGATGATTATGTGCCTTGGGGTTGCTTTTCTTGACGAATATCTTTGTGGTGTTCTCTGTATTTCCTGGAGTTGAATATTAGCCTGCCTTGCTAGGTTGGGGAAGTTTTCATAATATCCTGAAGAGTGTTTTCCAGCTTGGATTAATTCTCTTGGTCACATTCAGGTACACCTATCAAATGTAGATTAGGTCTTTTCACATAATCCTGTATTTCTTAGAGGCTTTTGTTCATTTTTTTTTCACTCTTTTTTCTCTAATCTTGCCTTCTCGTTTTATTTCATTGAGATGATCCTCAATCTCTGATACCCTTTCTTCTGCTTGGTCAATTTAGCTATTGAAACTTGCATATTCTTATCAAAGTTCTCGTGTTGTGTTTTTCAGCTCCATCAAGTTGTTTATATTCTTCTCTAAGCTGCTTATTCTAGTTAGCATTTCCTTCTAACCTTTTTTCAATTGCTTTGCATTAGATTAGAACATGTTTTTTTAGCTTAGAGAAGTTTGCTATTTCCACCTTCTGAAGCCCGTTTCTGTCAATTCATCAGACTCATTCTCCATCGAGCTTTGTTCTTTTGAAGGTGAGGATTTGTGATCCCTTTGAGGAGAAGAGACATTCTGGTTTTGGGTGTTTTCATCCTTTTCATGCTGGTTTCTTCCCATCTTTTGGATTTATCTACTTGTGGTATTTCTAGTTGGTGACTTTCAGATGGGGTCTCTGAGAGGACATCCTTTTTGTTGATGTTGAAGCTATTTCTTTCTGTTTTTTAGTTTTCCTTCTCACAGTTTTCCTCTGCTGCAAGACTGCTAGAGGTCAACTCCATACCCTGCTTGTCTGGGAATCACCCCTGGGGACTGCAGAACATTAAGGGTTGCTTCCAGTTTCTTCTGTTATCTTTGTCCCAGAAGGGTACCCACCAGATGTTGCCTAAGCTTTCCTTTAAAAGGTGCCTCTTTGGATATACTAGGGTTGGGGGACTGTTTAAGGAAACAGTCTGTCCCTTACAGGAGCTCAAATGCTATGCTGGGAGCTTTGTTGTTCCATTCAGAGATGCTGGGTGGGCATGTATAAGTCTGCTGCAGCAGAACTCATAACCACCTCTTTTTCCAGGTGTTCTGTCCTGGGAAGGAGTGGCTTTATCTATAAGTTCCTGATGTGTTGTTGCCTTTTTTCAGTGGTGCCCTGCCCAGGGAGGAGGTTGCCTAGTCACAGTCTGCCAGCAGAGGCATTGCTGAGCTGCCATGGGCTCTGCCCAGCTACTGTGTAAATTTCCTAGGTGTAACCCACCCATATTTCTGTGAGTATTTTGTGGAAACCTGGGGTGCTGGCTGAAACAGCCATGCTGGAAACTAATGGCACTTTTAGACCTGGGAGTCCTCTGGTCTGTGGACAGTAAAAACTTGTTTGGAAATGCCATGATCACTCACCCTCTGCATTGTTCTCACTAGGAACTGGACTCCAGAGCTGTTCCTATCTGACTGTCTTGGATCTCCCAATAATAAGTTTTTAATTACTTCCATTACATGAAAATGAATCTTTACTGACAATGTGTCTCATTAAAGTTAAATACAAGATTTGTTTTAGAAATACTTTGTCTACAAGCCATACATTTTCATGACTTACTTCATGTTAAAGGAGGTAATTCATGTGGAGGGAACCCAATAAAGGACAAATTACCATACCTCAAAGCAGATGAAATTCTAGTATATACAGCTGGGACCTGATGCATCTGAAGGTGTTCTGGAATAGATACTACTATTCCAGAATAGTAATCTAGGAAAAGATAATACTAGAGATCGATCTTTAAGAGGTACTTTTGCTATTCAAAGTCTAATAGTGCTAGCTCACAACCAGTAGCTCTGGTTAATCTACTGTCTATCTTTGGCCCTTTCCATATATTTGTCAACATTATAGTATAATAATAGACTTGTAATTCTACCAAAAATGGAGTTATTGTGTTATAACATAGAGCTGTTATTATGACATATTTTATAACAGACATGTCATACATATAATTTTATCAAGATAATATAAGCAGCCCCTTATACTTCTAAAATAATCAGATGTTTAAAAAAACTCAATAGAGTGTCTTCAGTATGCCTACAATAAATGTAGTCCCTAAAACCTAACACCAAAGGTATTCTTTAAGTATTTCCTTTTTTATGAGAGAAACCAGAGAGACAAACTGTTTCATTTAGAAATTTCAGTATAAGTAATACAGTGAAAGATCTGTCCAAAATTTTTTAATTAAAATCATTAGTTAAAAAACAGATAACACATCATCTATCTTTAGCATCATTTTTTCTGAAGAAGAAAAAGTAAGAAAAATAGTGAGGAAGGAAAGGAGAGTAGGAAGAAGGGAAGCAGGGAAAAACTAGGGCAGATAAAGATAGGAAGAGAGGAAAGGAGGAAAGCAGGAAGTAAGAAAAACTGATATTGGTACTCTAAATTTAGCACTATAAAGCAGGAAGCTCTCAGAATCACTGATGTGGTTTCTTTATCTCTCAGCACAAGACAATAGGAGAAGACTCCTATAAGCCTTTTTGATAAAGTGCTCTAGCAGTTTCTAACTATTAAAAAACCTGCAAATAGTAAAAAAATTATCTGATTTATTGTTATTTCTAACATTAAATTCACATACAGAAAAGGAATTCACTATAATCCACTAAGTAATGAAAAAGACATACAGCAGCAGAGATCATAAAATGTTTTGATATATCCCTTTAATAATATTCATTTGAAATTGGTTACTCATTGCTATTTTGTCCCAGATGTGTAGCTAGGCATTTGGTGTACGTTATCATTTTCAAGCCTCACAACAACTCTTTGAGGTAGTTAGTTTTCTAATATCATAGATGAGGAAACTAAAACTCAAAAATACCTCAATTGCCAGTATTATGAGCTGTTGTCTTGTGGAGCCAAGATTCATTGTGAAGCCTGTTGCCAAAGCTGACTTGCTCCTCCTTCATAACTTTTTATCCCTAAGAAATACTGGCAGAGGCAGTGAGTAGTTTATAAACACAAGGCTTTTTCCTGTTTTGTAGAAACTTACAATATATTTAAGAACTAAAGAGGACCACTCAAAATAACAAGCCAGTATATCACTAGTGAATACACTGAAGGGTAACAAAATATGGACTCTACATCTGGAACCAGACATAAATGTTTCCAGAAAAAAATAATAAATAAAATAGTTGTTTCTTGTATTTTCTTTTGTCCTAGTTTATACACCAACTAAAAATATTTCTCGGCTTTTAGGAAGCATTGTTTATACACCTAATTGTTAAGCATTAATTGACTTTAACTGCCTAATAAAATGAACCAGGTAAACTTAGAAACTAACAGATCATTGCATAGACTTTGAGTCTTTTTTATTGAGGAATCTTCCCTCTGCTCCATCCTGCACTGTTCACATGCATTACTCCCACAGATAATTCTTTACAGTAGTGCAGACTCTAGGCAATTCTGACCCTCCCTGAAGAAGTTAAAATTCCATTTTTAAACACTTTTTAAAGATAAAGGGAATGGAACATACAAAAATGGCACTTAAAAACATCTGTGTCTCTCAGAACCCCTTTTTAAACTGCAAAGTGTTATATTGCTACCATCACGTAAATATAAGAGAGGAGTCAGAGAATGATATGGCTCATGGCCTCAGATAATATGCCAGAGAATGTTAATGCTCTATTTTTTATTATTATCACACAAAATTCTGTGTCCATTGCTTATTTTGATTTATTTGCCTTCCACAAAAGGCACAACCATACTATGTAGGGTTAAGACAGGTTCTGTGGAATGGTTACAGAGCTACAAAGAGAAAGTAGTATTCTTTTCAGCGCCTTCACACAGGACAAGGTGGTGGCTGCAGAAGTAATTAGCAAGTGGTCTCCAGGAGAATGTGAGAATTGGGGATTACATTTAGCATTGGGGTTTCAAGTACCAATTCCAATATGGAGTTTTCCATTTAATAGAAAACAGAAACTTTTGTTGAGGGAGGTGACAGTGTTTTCTACTTCCCAAATTTACTAATGTGAGAGTTTCACAAAATTAACATATTTTGGATATCCTTTTATCACATTCATTTCCAACACACAGTCAACAAAGGAGAGGTTATTATTGCAATATTCCGTGTTATAATAAGAAGAAAGTATATTGTTTTCATGAACAAATAGTCTCACTGAATTATTTTTTCTTTCAAAGCTAAAACTATTTCTAGGAGCCTAGAAATAAGAACCATGGACAGAAACCTTGTTTTAAAATCAAATGCAATCAAATATATGGTTCATTCACTGTCACTTCAGGGTCCAGAAAATATCAAGGGAATGTTATTTGCTCAACAGGGGTCTCCCTGAATTTTTTGCATCAAAGTCTGATGCTTAGGTAGCTCTTGCTTTATGGAATTCACTTTCAAGTTTTGTTATGCAGATGTGGATTTGCTTAGAAGCAGCAGCTGGAGATTCTGCTTTTATAGATACCTAAACTAGACAGACCTGACTTTGGAAGTAGCTATTGACTTTCTGTATCCTAGGCAGGTTCATATTGATCTTGAGGCAACTCAATTACCCGCACCTGGAAAAGGCAATGAATTTGAATAGTGTTCATGGCTTTTTTATACATCTTTTTCTCCCTTTGTGAAGGGCAATGACTTACACTTTGCAAAATGAATTAGCGAGGAGATACTCTTGTTCTCTTCTTGAAGGTAATAGAAAAGAGTCTTTAAGATAAAGCACTATCTAGTTGGGTGTTGAGATTATTTATGAATGCCTACTCTATTCAATTTTCATAGTGTAGATGATTTAAGTGTTTTTCTTTTTTAAAAAAATTGAGGCTTGCTAAATGTTGAACTTCAGATAGTTGAGGATTAAAGAAGTAATCGATGTCTCTTTTTCCAAAATTAATAATAGAAAAAAAAATTATCTCCAGAGGAGAAGAAAGGCATATTGCAAAACTATCAAATTACTTTTTATTGAACAATGACTAGGGGATTCTTGTTTTATATGGAACTATAGCATTTCAGAGGTGGAAGGAAATTCAAGAATGAGCTCTCAAATAAGAACTGAAATAATGTCTTCAGTGTGACCCCATCAGATACTATTGGTTTAATATCTGGTAAGCTACTTGCTACTGTAATACAAGTAACTTCAGGGCTCCTGGAATAAATGCAGATTATTACCACACCATCTCATAAGCATTGTTATCAAGGGTAAATTAGATAACATGTACAAATGCTTTATTCCAGTTCCTGGCACAAATTAAATAAGCAAGCATATTATTAATGAGTTAAACTCTATTATTTAGCAGGTGAAGCAAGACCCAGAAATTATAAATTACTTAATTAAGGTAACAAGGCTAATTGTCAGCAAAACTGTAATTGAAAGTATAAAGTCTGGCATTTTGAAATTTTTATTTCAAATAGAATTATGTTCAATTCTTATATTCATGTTGATAAACAAATTTTTTAGCATTGTTTCTTCTATTCTAAGAATTAGACGAAACACTGTTGGAGACGAACAGATAAATCGGCACTTTCATGAAGCTTATCATTTAACAGAAAAAATGAAAATGTAAGACTAGAATTATAAAACAGGAATAACATTCCCTAAGAGAAAAGATCACTTTTAGTTGAATACAACTGAAAAAGATTTCCTAGGTAAACTATGATTGAGACATATTTTTAAAAAAGATTTACCTTTTCCCTGTCAAAGGCTTACTTATAACTAATTTGTCTACTTGAAATTCCTCCACAGTATAGGTGACTCTCACCACTCTGCTTCCTCTGACTCTGTCCTTCATACCTTTTCGTTGTTGCTATTTTTTATTTCATGCTGAATTTATAATCACCCAGGAGATTTATTGCTTAAAAGCTATAATTACATCGTATTTTAAAAACATAAAGTGAAAAAAAGACTAATAAAATTGCCTGGTTTTAGAAGTTTCTCTAGCCTTTTGTTTGCTCATATTCATTTTTGTATGACAATTGAGGAAGCCACACAAAGAAAAGAACATTTTCTTTATCTCTAATTATCTGTCCTTTTATGTGATTGACTCCAAATTTTATTTTAAAAACACTGGAAAAAATAAGAAGGCTTGTCATAGTGCCTGATTAACTTTTTAATTGTACTTTAAATCTTGGCTCGGCTTTAACCATCTGTTCATATATCACTTCACTCTCCATAGCTGGTAGGCTCAATTAGGGACCCATCTGAGGAGTTCTTTCAGCACTTTGGGACACAGTACTCATCACATTGAAGGGTCATCTATGTGTTTCCTATTTTTCTCTTCAGGAAAGTGAGCTTCTGAAAGACTGGATCTGAGTCCTGTTCCTCTAAAATTCAATAAATGCTTTCTGAATGTATCAGTCAAGTGGAGCTATGTTTCAGTAAGAATTTACCCTGCAAAACAAGAAAACAAAGAAGGTTTAAAAATGGAGGGGGTATCGAAGTAGTCTAGGAATAGGATTAATCAAACAGTTTACATATTATCAGAAAATTCCTCCTGGTAGGACTTATCCTAAGATAAAAGGAAAAGAAGGCCAAAAATAGAAAGAAATCTAAGCTGTTAGACAGTTATTACAATGGCTTGTTTGCTTTAATTTTCTCATTTAATTATGACATTTCTGCTCATTCAATATACTTGGATGAATAATATTGTTTAAATATGTTTTATGAATATTACAGCAATAAAGAGTAATCATTCTAAATAGAAAAAGGATAAAAAACATAAAGCTCACTTTAAAAGAAAATGTCTAAAGAAGCTTTGAATAAAAGCTATGATGCCCTCTGGTGTGCACACATTTTAGAAACAGTCTAATACAGACTTTACATATATATTCACTATTAGAAAGTGCAACAATTCACAATATACTTAACGTGGAAAGTCCCAAAATACTAACATAAACTACTTGGTAAATGTTTAAAATATAAATGCAAATGAGCCTAGTTTTTTCTGTTTGTGGGTGACGGTGGTAATTTCTGACTAACATGCCAAAGCCTTAAGTTCTCAGTGAGCTTGTCTGCAACTCATCAGTGGATTATAAATAAACATGGATGAAGGAGTATGCAGATTTCCTAATAGAAAAGTCATGAATGTTTTAACACCCAGGGGTTCAAATTATAATAAAGGGATAGCACCTGTCACTGGAGGCAAAATACAAGACCACCTTTTCAATCCCAGGAGCAATTACATCACTGACAATTTAGCCTGTCTCCAGAAAGTAGAATCTCCAAAGAATCCATGTGTATACGTATATCTCAGTGCCACATGTAGGGCCATTGCTTTAATTTTCTCTTCTTAGTATTTCCCCTATATCTTATGAAAAAGGTCCCCCCTCCAATCAATTAAAGGGTGATTTCCTGTATTTTATTAAATTGTGAGAGGAGAAACTTATATAGCTTCTTCTGATTATGACAGCTGATCACTAATATGATGTGACCTCCCTACTTCATCAAAATATCACTCTGTAGTTTTGTGCAGACGTGATTCTGCATTGAAGCTTTGGTAAAAAATATTTCAATTCCTTTGTCTAATGACATATTTTTATAGGAAACATACAGAGAACAATTACATTGAATGCTCTGTAGAATCTATGCAGCTTATTTAATAGTTGTGTATTCATCTGAGAAAATGCATGCACTGGTCATGCTTATATTCTATTGTGAAGGATGATAGAAACAGTTTCCTGCATTTCTAACATCAATATGCAGCCACTCTGACCACAGCTTTTGCTCGAGGGATTTGTGTACAAGAGGAGGTTCCTGTGATAGAGACTTGTCCTTGGCCTTATCCAGGTGGCTGAGTGGAGTGAAAGGCAAGAATGCAGGGAACAGAGAAGCTCAAAACTGAAGAATCCAGGAGGAAGCAGAAGCCCTGGAGTAGAAACAAGTCCCACGGAGTTGAGGAATGAAGCAAAGAGGCTTGAAGCTGAACTATCAAATAGGGGAGAACTACAGTAAGAGAGGAAGTGTATGCTTCTGAAACAAACTCTGGTGGCTGCAGGAGAATCAAGCTTCTGAAGTAGGGCACACATATCTGTTCCAGGAGTTGCAAGCACACTCTTCCATACATTACAACCTCTACACTCTGAGGTCTGCCAAGGTGGCAGCATAGATGATTTTCTATCTTTCTGGCTGTTCTTAATGAACTTATATTAACTGAAGTTATCTTAACAATTATCCATTCTTTTTAGCCTAAAATGCCTGTGCAGAATATGCACTGTACTCCAGTGACTTCACTATTTGCATAACACATATTCAATAGTGTCATTTCCAAATATGGTCCATTACAATGAAGGAAAAAATGACAGAAAATAGGATTAAAAATGCCAGAAATTTAGTTCTGTGAAAGTATGTAAATAGTGATTATTTTACAGCATTTGATATGAAGAAGATAAAAGTTTTGAACACTACAGTGTTCCTTAATTTACTGCATTAGTGATGGAAGTCAAGTATAGCAATCAATAATTAATTCACGTATCCCATAGCATTTTTGAGCTTCTTTTATGTACCATGCTTTTTAAAATTAACTACTAGAAATTGAAAGAATGTAAAATATACTCCTATGTTCAAAATTTATTTTTAGATATTTTTAGGACTAAATACAAAGAAAAATACTATGAAATCATTAATGAAGAAACAAACAAGTAACAGTAAAAGATTTTAAGGTCAAATACAGGCTGGGCATAGTGGCTCATTAATTTCATAATCCCAGCACTTTGGGAAGCCAAAGTGGGTGGACCATTTGAGGTCAGGAGTTCAAGACCAGCCTGGCCAACATGGTGAAACCACGTCTCTACTAAAAATACCAAAAATTAGCAGAGCATGGTGACATGTGCCTGTAATACCAGCTACTTGGGAGACTGAGTCAGAAGAATCATTTGAAGCCAGGCTACAGAGGTTACACTGAGCCAAGATTGCCCACCATTGCACTCCAGCTTGAGCAGTAAGTGAAACTCAGTCTCAAAATAAAAGTTAAATATAAATATAAATGTAAATAAAAAACCTTAAAATAAAGAATTTTTGCAAAAGAACTATGCTTTTTAAATATCCTAAAGATGTAGTCTGTCAAATTTCCATGTGTGAAAATGGAAAATTAATAAGTATATAATTACATATAATGTATTGTTATGAAATATATACATATAATATATAGATATAACATTGGAAATATGAGTTTGCACACGCACACATGAATATCTAAAAATAATCTTTTGGTAACAATGCCTTTACTGGAAGTCTTAATTTAGTTGAATAAAATCTAACCTAACCCAAGAATTGCCACATGAAAATTATTTCTGCCAAGTCTATACTGGTATCTATTTTCCTAAAAATAAATATGAATATACATAACTTTCTCTAGCTTTTATGCTACTATTTTCATCTTTTTTAAACCATTTAGGCTTGTGCACAAAATACCACAAACTATGTGATTATGAACAACAGTAGTTTATTTCTTACAATTTCAAAGGCTGGAACGTCCAAGATCATGGTGCCAGCAGATTCAATGTCTGGTAAGAACCTGCTTTCTCTTAGACTGCTATATTCTCATCCTAACCTCATATAGTAGAATGGGGGAGGGGTACCTTTTGACACTCTCCTGTAAGAGCAATGATCTTATTTATTTGCATTCCAATCCTATGACATAATCATGTCCAAAAAGCCCCACAGCCTAATACAATCATATTCAAAGTGAGGATTAACACATATGTATTTTGGAGAGACATAAACATTTATACCATAGTACCATACATATACAGGTTAAGTATCCTTAATCTGAAAATATTAAATTCAAAATGTACCATACTCTGAACTTTTTTGAGTGCCAACGTGGCAACAGAAGTGAAAGATTGTTACTTGACCTCATGTGACAGGTGCACAAAATTATTTAAAATATCATATAAGATAAACTTCAGATTATGTGTATATGAAACAAAAATGAATTTTGTGTTTTTAATTTCATCCCAAGCCCAAGATATTTCATTATGTATATTTGAATATTCCCAGATCTTCCCAAAATACGAAATGTATACGAAAAACTTCTTGACCCAAGTACCTTGGATGAGGAATATTTAAGCTGTAGCTGGAGGATACCAATATAAAAAAGACCGAACTTAGGTTCAATCTGCTAAAAGGTAAAGGAGATCTAGACATAAGTTATTGACAAGAAAACAGACCACAGAGTTGGGTAATATTTCAATTCTACCTAATCTCTTTTCTCATTTTTTTAAAATTCACAAAACATTAAGGAAACGGACAGTGGCTAACATGTACTGAAATTTCCAGTGCTACCTCCTTTACACATCAATTTCCACTTTTTAACGGAAATTCATACTAAGTCCTGAGGGGTTGATTACTTTTAAAATAGTAGCCTTTTAAAATGGTGTCATTAAAAAAACAAAATAAAGCTTCGATTCTGAAGAAAGAAAACACTGTATGTGCATGTGTGCATGTATATGTATGTGTGTGTGTCTCTGTGTGTGTGTATGTTTGTGTGTGTATGCCACAATTAAACAGGTTCACATTTGCTCATTCTTTAGCAAGAAATGGAAGATTTTGCTACTCTGAATTGCTTAGTCGAAATGTTTAGCATTTCTGGTTGTAAAACGTAAAAAGAAAAGCCTTTCAATGCAAACTATCTAGTGCAAAGTCAAAATGAAGAGTACAGTTATGTATACCAACTATTTTATCAAAAATATGCTACTTAGAATACAAGTTCTCAAGTTATGAGGTCATGGTAAATTCCTAAGATGTCTACTAAATTTCCTTCTTTCTGTGTATTGATTCTGAAATATTGAATGAAAATATCCCAAGAAGATATTATAAGTCTAAATGATAATTATTTCCCCAAGTGTCTCATTATTCAGATAAATTTGGGAAACATTTCTTTCTTAGGGGTCAATAATAAGAAAGGTATGGAGAATGTGCATTAAAGCACTGTTGTCAAATCAGATTTTTCAAATCTGATTTCTCCTTAAGATCACTTGGTAAGTTCTATAAAACCCAGATCTAGGGGCCTTGTTGAAAATGTATCTGGTTAAGGAACTCTAGAAATCATAATCTTTTAAAAGCTTCCCAAATCAAATTTGTATTAGATTTGTCTGAAGATACCTGAGAGTTTTTTGGAGAGCTGAGATGAAAAATTGCTCTGATAAATGAATCACTGAATTTGCATCATTCAGACTCCTAACATTTTTAAAATTTAATTTTACTGAAATACACACTGTCATTTTGAATTTAATCCATTTTCTACTCTAAACTATTGTGAAATTTATCCTTATTCACTCCTTATTTAATCAATGTCTAGGGTTCCTCATACTGTACACAAAGAACTCCAAAACAACTAAATATTTGCTCATCAATCTATTTATTCATTAATTATTTTACCGAAGAGTTATTAAGTATATATGTGGTGTTCTAAGAAAGCCCATTGATTGATAAATAAAAGACCAAGTCTATGTCCTCATAGTGCTTTCATTCTAGAGGGAGGAGACATAAAATCAGATAAACACCACCAACATATATTGATACAGAAATAGATAAAGCACAATTTCTATTGTTTTATTGATAGCTATAACCAAGCCAATTAATTACAGGCATAGCATTAAGTCCATAGAACTTGAGGAAGTCTACAAATTTGTTAGATGGGGGATACATTAAACTCTGAAATTAAATGCAAAATTTTGTGTATACAGGTGTGTTCAAAATTTTCTGTGGAAATTATCCGTTGTTTTGTCAGATGTTCAGAGGCGTCATTGCTACCTCAAAGTTTAAGAATTTTCTTATAGAGATGTGTCTTACAAATTCAAAAGATTTCAGGTTATGAGTTAGAAAGTTTATTACTTTATTATAGCTGCTATAACAAACTACCAAAAACTTAGTGGTTTAAAACCACACCGGTTGAGTGCAGAAATATGAAATCAATCTCCCTGGGCTTAAAGTCCAGGTGTCACCAGGTTGGATCTTTCTTGAGGATCTAGCCGGATTCCATCGTTTTGTTCTTCTAATTGCTGTAAATCCCCTGTATTTCTTGGCTAGTACCTTTTCCTCCATCTTCAGGGTGTATCACAGTGTTTACTACGGTGGCCACAACTTCTATGATTCACTTCTATGAATCATCTGCTTCTATATTATGAGGACTCTCATGATTGTATTTGGGCCCCACCTGAATAATCCAGGAATATCTCCCCCATCTCAACATTCGTAATTTAACCACATCAGCAAGATCTCTTTTGCCGTGTAAGGTAACATGAACAGATTCTGAGAATGTGGACATTTTTGGATGGGAGTAGCAATATTCAGTCTACTAGAGTGGATGAAGGAAGTATCTGGGGTAGGCAATTAAATAATTCATAATCACTAAATCCATAAAATCTATGTGGTCACCTTCATGTTGATATACAGTCATCTGTACCTTTTTACACACAGATTTATATAACATAGTTTACATCAGAGTTTGGCAAGCTTTTTTCTAAAAAGTAACTATTTTAGGCTTTGTGGGGAATATGGTGTCTAGTGTAACTTACAAACCCTGCCACTGTACTGAAAAAGCATCCATACACAATACATAAGTGAGCAGAAATATGTTCAAATAAAACTTTATTCACAAAAACAGGAAGTGGGCAGCTTTGATCCATGGTCCACAGTTACCTGATTCCTGGTTTAGATAAGTATAAACACATTAAGCATTTAGTAAGCAGCTATTTTACGTAATATTTTTTGGTAATAAGGTTGTAACATGTTCAATAACCTGGTCTTTGGACACAAACACAAAACTCATTTTCGTCACAAGCATTATAAAATGATAGAAATTAATTAGGTGTCGAAACATAACCACATCTGTCTCATAGTCACATTTACCTGTGGATTATGTTTTTAACAAATTGAATTTTAGGTAAAGAATATGTCTCTGAGGTTGGCAGATATTAAGAGCCAATAAACATTTTATGTGACATTCAAGTGCAGATGCCAAGGTATAACATTATTTCACCTAACTATAGAGACACGCATACAGATCCAGTCAGTAAAACAGTATAAAGTACATTATATGAAATATAGCATAGATATTAGTATTAAAAGAAGTTGGCTGGGCGGGGTGGCTCATGCCTGTAACCCCAGCCCTTTGGAAGGCCAAGGTGGGTGGACCACCTGAGGTTAGGAGTTTGAGACTAGCCTGACCAACATGGAGAAATCCCGTCTTACTAAAAATACAAAATTAGCTGGGCATGGTGACACATACCTCTAATCCCCACTAAAATTTTGACTTGAAAAAATATTTCAGCCTGATTGGAGAAACCTGGTCTCTACTAAAAATACAAAAATTAACCAGGCGTGGTGAAAAGGTGCCTGTAGTCCCAGCTACTCAGGAGGCTGAGGCAGGAGAATTGCTTGAACTGGGTAGTTGAAAGTTGCAGTGAGTCAAGATTACAGCATTGCACTCCAGCCTGGGCAACGGAGCCAGATTGTCTGGAGGAAAAAAAAAAGTACATCAACATTATAAATGATGGGCTTAAAAATGAATTAAAAGGCAAGTCATCTTCCCTCTTATGATTATGAAACTATTTCAGACACTTTTCAAAGAGGATTCTGTTTAGAATAGACAGTGCTGATATTTGGTAAGTACTCTTCTTTAATTCGAAGGTCACAGTCCACTTATTCAAATTTTGGAATTATTCATATCAGAGTCAATTTTGTACAGCCTCAAATGAAGTAAAAGATTGAAAGTGCCCAATAATTTTAACTAGGTTATAGTATGTTTAGACTTACAGAAAATTATTCACTTTCATCATGATATATTAAATTGACTAAACTATCTAAAATATCAAGACTTAAGGGAAACAAGATAAATAACTATTTCTTCCTGCAACAGAGAGCTATTACATGTTTTTGACCATTTTGATACTTATAACTCTATAACCATAAAAGCCAAATCAGGCTATTTCAAACTTACTTATATCAAGCATTTTTCTTAGTGGAAGACTCCTTATCACTCTGCTTTGGAATATAAATAATGTAGGGCTTTTTTTTGGTGGTTGATTTCAAATGACAGATTACAAAACTACATATCCTCTTTTGCTCTCAATTAATTTATATCATATAATGAAAAATTCTACACTTGAAGACATTATAAAAGTGTTTGTTATAGTATACATCCAGTTCAGAAAAAAAAATATTTGAATATCTTTTAAGAAGAAAATAACTTATTTACACATTAATTCTGAAATATTACTCTGAAAATATTTATATTCTAATAATAAAAGTGATATGTTTGCCTAAAGGAAGTTTGACACAGTTTTTAGGTGAGCCATAACATTTTATTTTTATTAAATATTCTTAATTTTAAGCAATTCTTAAAGTTGTATTCAGCACAGATTTGATATAGAAAGATTATTCCAATTATATTTAGTAGGATGGATTACCTGTTAACAGAAATCAGTGATAGCAAACAATTTTTAAACAAATTACAAAATGGATTAAGTTAGTGGAGGTGGAAAAAATACAGAAGCACTGATGGACAGAAGAGAAAAGTAGTTTTGAATTTCTCAGGGTACAGTGTTATGTCATTTTAAAAATTATCTTGGAAGAAGGTAGGCCTGAATTTGGGACCTCGCTTTTTATTTACTCTTGATGAGAATACTGTGATGTTTTTATCTGAGACCAAGAACTAGTTATATAAACTATCTCATAAACATAGGAAAATGAAATGAGATACAGTGTGACAGCACTAGTACACTGTCTTTTAGTGGCTAGTCCTCAAGATAGTGATAGAATATCTAATGACATATCAATTGAATGGAGAAGCAAAAGAATTAGAAGAAACATCCAAAGAAACAGAAACAGAAAAAGCTGGATGAGAAGGGAGTGATAAAGCAAAGAGCTAAATATAAAGCTAAAAATCTACCCTTATTCTTCTTACACATTGTATTATTAGTTCTTACAATATTTTGACTATCTTTAATTGGGCTTGGTTATTTAGCCAAATAAGCTAATAAGTTACTTTATTCTAAAACACAATTGTTTTTATTTAAAACTTGGAATGCTTTGTCTCATATTTACTACCATAAAGAGCACTTGGCTTGCTTCTGTCCACACAGGCTTACTTGTCATTCATTGCCTTCTGCTTTATTGATTAAATGACTTTTTGTGAATTTGTATTCAGTCTAACACCTCCCGTTCTAAAAGGTAGGACTTAGAAAAATGATGCAGTTTCTGGGGCCAAATAGATTGTGGCACAGCTGATGCTTTGTTCAAAATCTATACTGATTGCAATAACTGGATCAATTGTGTAGCTATCTGCATTGATTTGTAAGACTGCTGACAATTTGAATGAGCTGTCATTTTACATAGAAAACTATTGCCAAAACTTATATGATTAAAATCAACTGTCTTTTAAATTTGATGGTAAAAAGAAAATGAAAGACAAATCAGAAAAGGAAAAGGATAATATCTCACTCATAGGCCAGTGTTGAACAATGAGAACACATGGACACAGGGAGGGGAGCATCACACACTGGGGTCTGGGAAAAAAAAGAAAAAGAATGCCATTACTTCATCAACATTACTATTCCTACTAAACATACTTTCATTGCTAAGCCTACGACACTATTCAAGAAAGTTGAATACAATAAATTTTAAAGAATAGTTTCGAAGACATGAAGACAGATAATAATTAGTCATAATGAAAGGTACTTAGAAATGTATAGTTCTATGGAAAATACACAGTGAAATATACAGATAGGTGTTAACTGTTTAACCTTGTTAAAACAATGTGCTTGTTGTGCTTGTGTCTTTTTTGCTTACTAGTATCAAGCACATATTCGTCCTAAAAACATGTATCAATTTATGTCTCAATTCTAGTGTCCAAAAAACAATTTTTCTATTTGATAAAATTGTAATGGTGAAAACAAAATCTTCACAAAACTGGTTCATGTCTTGCTTCTCACTACTGTTTATTTATGATAAGTAATAATATATTTTTCACAGAATTTTAAAAAGGGTTTAGTATGTTTCATAACTATAGGTATGTCAAAAGTGTTTTGTGAGCAGTAGGACTAATGTGACATTGTTAATTTTCATTCAGGATACATTAAGTTCTTCTACACCATTCCCAGCCTAATATCTACCTCTAAGAGTAGCAACTTGAGCTCAAAATATGTACTTTATTTCCAACAACATCTTTAAAATAATTACATATTTTAATAAACAACATAAGTGATTTTCTTCCATTTTATTAACTCTTCTCTAATTATGAAATTTAAAAATTCAAATATTAAATACTTATTTAAGTCTTTACAAAGTTTTCACAAATGAATGTTTCAGATGTTTGTGTCAAAAATCCTGTTTGGAAACTGTTCAGTCACTTAATCAACAATATTTTAATTTTAAGCAAAGGAAATTATAACTGCTTTACTATAATCATAAATTATCAATAGAAGGCACTTATCATCCATATCTTATAGATTTTATTAAATACTAATTTGAAAATTTGAAATGTTTAATGTACCAATAAATTAGTGGGAGTAAGTAAAAGAGAATTTCGATATACAACATTAACTAAATATTTAACTTTCAATTTCTATTGAAATTTGAGTATACTTTACATGTTTTTTTTCATTGAAGTGAATTGAATGGGTATTTCCAGATTTAAAATTATATCTTCAAGAAAACAAATCACAGGCTCTCTGTAGACATCTTTATATTAACTTATTCCTTAAAAGTTCAACATATTAGAGACTAAATATATTATTTACAATACTCACTTTTGTATTTCTAACCTTACTTTTTTTAAGTTTAAGAAAAAATACTCTTAAAATATTTATATTCTTAATTACAGATTATATATGACTATCAATAAAGGTGAAATTAATTTATGTAGCTGAAATTAAATTAACAAAGTAAAGAAGAGAGTAGGAGAGGGCATGATACTCATTGTTTCTAAACCTGGCAAAGTGTGAAGGTCACAACTTATATATTAACACATTCTATCATGTGATTTGTTGTAAACAAAGAATATTAAATACTCTTATTCATTTTCTTCTAATGAACATATATTACTAAGGTGTCTAATGAATAGATAAAACATCTTTTTTCATTAAATATTTATTAAAATAAGATTATCCATGCTCACCTATTAAGGAAAATTTTATTCCAATAAGATAGCAGGACAAAAGCCAAAGAGACTGACCTGATTCACATGATATAAGCCTCTGGCTATGAAATCAGTAATATTCCCTCCTGTTCATTATTAGATAAATAAAAATAAAATAAACTACAACATAAATTAAGGAAAGTTCAAAATAAGCTGAATGCAAAGAAATTTATTGAATTTCATATTAAATTCAAAATCTTGACTTTAGTGATTTACTGAAAATTGTCTATTTGCATTAAAGGCTCTATTCTTTTCTCTTAAATGTGTTTAACGAGGGGTCTAATAATTCATTTACATCAAAATGCTTTACAACTCCAAAATCCACTCTTTCTCTCTTCCTGTGTCTCTCTCAATCTATGTCTCTCTATGCACAGTAGATGAATATAATTACTTAAATGAAAGCAGATCATTTTTTTGTAGTTGTTCTACAAAATTACAAAGATTGTTATCAATAATATACATCATAGGTAAGGATTTACTACAATAAGCATAAGTAACTGTTTATGGTACGTAGATATAAATACAGATAAAAATGGTAGGTAAATTACATATAATGATAATGAAAATAAATAGATCAACAGATTTGTACATGTATTTTCTTTAATAATTGTTCACTGTTTCATAACTTACTAGAGTTTAATTTCTTTTTATAATCAAATTCATCACAAGTATTTCTCAGTTCTGTTTCACTTTCTTAATTTGTTTTGGGAAAAAAGAAAATGTCCTTTCTTTCTTTTCTAAATAAAATGACAAAGCAATGCACATTTATGGAAAAATATTTATCGGGAAGTAGTTCAGTTTTTCTCCAAAGCAGGAAACGGGTGCCCTCTGCTGTCGATTTGTAGATTACTTTAGCCAGTATGATTCTGCTTTATGTGAAAATATTCAAAAGTGTAAAAACTCATTATTATATTATTTACATGATATACAAATAGAATATAGTGTATTATACATTGTATGCAAATATAATTACGTTGTATTATATATAAATGACAAATAATATTTAATGTATAACGTTGATACATTTTCCAAGATCGAGATTTGGCACAATTACGTGAAAGATGAATGAGCTGAGGAGCTGAAAGAGGAGGTCATTAATTGTTTGTAGATACTTACACAATAGAAAACTAAGACACAAGCACAAAGCTTTTAAATGAAAGAAAAGCAAAGAATTGAATTTTAGATGAGTAATTATTTTTATAAAAATAATTATTCGATATTTGCTTACAATCTACACTATGAATAATACATTGCACATAGAGCATTTTTAATAGTTTATCATAATAATTCATAAAAACACCAGAGTTAACCGATCTTTTATTTTTCTGCCTTTTCCTCATTTTCTAACAATCACACAGAAATGCTTTATTTAAATAAAAGCAATGTGAATGCTATGCAATAAGTTATAAACATAAGAAAAAAGTTTTCTCATCATTTAACTTTCAGATTTTATAATATATTCTCAGGTCTTCTATTTGATTCAAATAATATTATAAATTAGGAAAGGTAATATATAACAAACTAAAAAAAGCTCATTTAATAAATATAATTATAAAAAAGTATTTAAATACATTTAAAACTAGTCTCTTGTAAGTATTCACATTTTTCAAACACTTGAGTATTTACTTAATAATTACTTACTTATCTATCTATAAGGCAATTACTCTGATAAACCTAAGAATAAAGCCATGAATTAGGCAAGGATCCCGGTGTCAATAAGCATGTGTTACTCTAATACAGTTTGATTATGCTACCTAAAATATCACCAGCCATTATATGGAAAAATTTAGAGTACTTTTTTAAATAGATATATATAAAAATCTTATTTCTCCACCCAAATATTAGCTCCACTCCATGTTGAAACTCACTAAAGGTGTATATATGTTGAGATATATGTATGTGTGTGTGCCTATATGTATACGTATGTGTATATGTGTGTATATATGTGTAAATATATACACACATATATATGTGTGTATATGTGTGTTTATATATACATATATATGTGTGTGTGTGTGTGTGTATGAGAGAGAGAGAGAGAAAGTAGTCAAGACAAAGTGAGAGAAAGAGACAGAAAGCAACAGAGAGAAACAGAGAGAAATTCAGATACAAGATTTTTGAATATAACTTTTTAGCAAGAATCCATAAATTCAAAATAACAAAAGACAATATATCTACTATCACAGTACTTACCACAAAATTAAATATATCTATTTTTTAAATGTTTTATTTATATACAAGTTAGAAATGGTCTCTCATTGTTCTTATATAACTTGCCTTGCTTTCTAATAATTAGGTGTAACAGACCTGTTTAATAAATTATTTATTTTTGAGATATAACTTTTCTAAATCTTTTTTAACCAATAAGAAACTACATTTCAAACTATATTCTCCTTCCTTTTAATGTCCTAAGAAAGATGCCCTCAAATTTCACTGCCCATTTACTTTGATGTACTTTAGCCCCGAGGTACCTAAAATACATTAGACTATGATTTAAGGCAGTGAAAAACTCATTAAAGAAATATGAGCTCTGAATAAAAGTATTTCAAACAAGAACTATTTTAAATAAATCTTTGTGTGGCAGAGAAGTGAATTCAATTTTTCAATAAGATAACAGAAAGATCTGTCAGTAGAAAGATTGGCAGACTACTGGTAAAAAGATGTATGCTTCAAAAGTGTCAGCTGGTGACAATCCAAAATGAGTATATCATGCATAAACATAAAAATAATTTCAAAGAAAACCACATTCAAATGATGTTCCAATATACCTGTGGACCTAAATTTCCGTTTTGAAATAGATTTCACAATTTTGAATGAGTTCTCTGAGAAGAGACTTTTAAAAAAATATTTTAATTATTTAAGTATTTTTGCACATAGTAGGCGTATGTATGTGTGGGGTAAATGAGATGTTTTGATATAGGCATGCAATGTGAAATAAGCACATTGTGAGAACATATGATGTTTGTCTTTCTGTGCCTGTCTCAGTCCAAAAGCCT
This sequence comes from Leontopithecus rosalia, assembly GCA_028533165.1. Lineage (NCBI taxonomy): Eukaryota > Metazoa > Chordata > Mammalia > Primates > Cebidae > Leontopithecus > Leontopithecus rosalia. Next base: position 12,132,028 of record CM052665.1, on the reverse strand, counting down.
TATGCTCTGGCCTAACTGCCTCAACTTACTCTCTCAGGCCCTACTTCCCTATTTATGTGTCCTAAAATTAAATTGCTTGTTATCTAGTTGTAGGTCCCAAAGTTCAAGAGCTATGGCAAATGTTATATACAAATTTCCATCCTTAGTAATATAATGATGTTCTTAAGATCCTGAGTCTGTGGTCTTCCTCCTTCAGGAGCCTGGCTTTAATTTCTTTTAGTTGTAGTTACAACTAAAATGTTAAATTCTCTGAGTCTCAGTTTCCATCTTTGTAAAGTTAGGAATTGCTCTGTTATTCACTGATATAGTTCATCTAAAGTTCCTGACACAAAATAAGGCATCGTGTATGTTAGCTATTATTAATTATTGTTTTTCTCATTGGCTTTTCACTTGACTACTGAAAAGTCTTGTATTTGGGAATATATATCAAAATAAATGTGTTTGGTTTGTGCTATTGAAGGTTTGTCAGCATTAAAAGACATTAATGTAGTCACCTTAGGTAAATATCGGAAATATTACATGGAACTTCATAAAAGTGTCTTTTAAATTGGTAGTAAGGGAATTCCCTATGGTAAGTTGCTTTTTGTATATTTTTACTGGAATTTCTTCCTTACATCTCCAAATTTTTATGAATTTTAAGTTGTTATACTTTAAAAAATCTATTTTTCAGAAACCCCTTAATCAGAGCCCGTTTGTAGGTAACTCCGTTGCAACTGTTTTTACCTGATAACGTTTAACTGAAGGAAAATAACCTCTCCTGACCTTCAACTAAAAATGTTTTCCAAGATTTGAAGTCTTTAACAGTTTATCTGTCACGGAGAGAAAGTTGGTTTATGAGCCTCCACTCTGGATGACTTTCAGAATCTCCCACCACTGTTTCTTTTAACAGTATCAACTAAAACACACACACACACACACACACACACACACACACACATACACACACACACACACAGTATCAGAAAACTTTACCTCTAAACTATTATATCACCAAACTCTTCTATGCCTGAAATGTTGAGTGGTGGAAAATAATCTTTCCAAATGTGCATCACCATTTGTCCCCTAGGTTCCGAAGCATTACTCTTGAATCCAGAATCTCATAATATTGAATGACTATATCAGTTTCTTTTAGTCCTAAAAGCAGTGAATAAACCCGTCAGATTTTTCAGCATTTATTCATTCATTCAACAAGTATCTATAATGTTTTTAAGTATCTTATGTGCTCTAATTAAGCAATGGTAAGCAAAACACAACTATAACACACCCCATTGTTACGAAGATAGCCATCTAGAGAAGAAGACAAATGTTAAATAATAATCCTTAAATAAATATGTTTGTTCACTCGATCTGTTTAATAGATATGTATTCATTTCACTCAACACATATTTATTTGTCTCCTGCGCTGTGTGTTGCCTATAGAGACAAGATTAAAACTAAAAATCTCTACCAAATCGGAGGTTAAATTCTAGTGAAAAAGACAATAATAAGAAAATTTACAAATAGTAGGTGACAAATTATACAGAAAAAATCAATATGCTAAGGGAGGCAGAATATGTAAATGGTTTGAAATTGCTAAATTAACTTATTAAATATGAATAGGGTAATACTTTTATAAGTGCTGTTAATGAAAACATGTGTATCTTAAAAGATGGAAGAAAATGACTAAGAGGATTTACTCATGGGGATAAACTAGTCTGTTTTATCCCTAAACATCTAGACTTTGGATCGCTGCCCACCATTGTTTATCATTAATCTCTGAGGCTGTATTTCTTAAAGATACATAGAAGTTCAATATCTTTTGATACCATGGGGAATTGTGTGGACTAAGCACTAAGTAGACATTCGCATGCAAGATGATTAGCTAGGTATTATAAGTCTGCAGACTTTCACTTCTCCAGTGGGTATTTATTGCCCAAGTCCTAACCTCTTGACTACATTGAGGCACTGCCTCTTGTGTTCCAACTCTGCCTTCCAGCATGTCTTACTGTAGCTTGTCAGCCAGATTACAGTCCTCTCTTGGCTATCTTATTTCTCGTTTAAACCTATTTATCTGAACTCAATTTCTAACTGTTTATTTGGTTTTACATTACTTTGAATGCAGCTGTGACTCTGTCCTTAACAAATGCAGGTTTCTTTGGCAACAAGAAATGATATAGTACATTCAATCATTAATATAAAAGGACTTGCATTCTGTGGTCATAAAGTGCCCAGAGTCTTATCTGCATTGGTTGAAGAAGCCAACCCATCTTCCATCTCATCTAATTATCCTCACTTGTTTAACATTCTCTCCTATTCCATTTCTGCTTGAATCTGTATTCACCAGTTAAATTCGGAGACATACAGTCCCTGATCATCCAGAAAGATCTTGTGCTCCAGCTGCATTTTTCACAAATCAAGGTGCAGAAGAAAACGACTCCCTTCAAAATTGTTATATATTTTTTTGTAGTTTGAAATGTTATTTTAAATAACTGATTCCAATGTTACAAGTTGTAAAAGTATCACTATTACATTTCAACTTTTGTGTGTGTTTGTGTGACAGTGTCTCACTCCGTCACCAGGCGCCAGACTGGAGTGCAATGGCTGATCTTGGCTCACTGCAACTTCCGCCTCCCGGGTTCAAGCAATTCTCCCACCTCAGCCTCTCAAGCAGCTGGGACTGCAGGCGCGTGCCAGCAGGCCCAGCTATTGTTTGTATTTTTTAGTAGAGACTGGGTTTCAGCATGTTGGCCAGGGTGGTCTCGATCTCTTGACCTCGTGATCCACCCGCCTCAGCCTCCCAAAGCGCTGGGATTACAGGCGTGATCCACCTTGCGCGGCCTACATTTCTACTTTTAATAAACTGCCCTCACGGTAATGCCATGCTATTCTGTCTTCCTACCATATATGGCATCTGTCTGCTTAAGCAGGAGCGGGGAAGATATTTTCTGTATGTTGCCACCGTTAGAAAGAACAAGTCATGTTTGCATGGAGCAAATGTGAATATTTGGGATTTTAACTGGTGTTCAAGCAAACTTTCAACAATCTTCCTGTTTTCATGTCTTTTCTCTTTACAAGTATTTGGGAGTTTCATTGGCAGAAACATTCTATTATTCTATATGTAAATACACTGTCTTTTTGTTGCATCTCTAGAGAAGCAATTAGCTTACAGCTTCGTCTTTACTACTAAGGTATCACCATAAAGCAGATTCAGTAATTATGGATCCCGAGAAGGGACTCTTAGTGCATGGAGAATAGCAAAGATGATTACCAGAAACAGAACTCTATATAATGATTCTCAGTGCATCATCAGCTACTGTTTATGTCCATCATGCACCAGTTACCTATTTATCTGAGTCCAGTGTGACAGAATACACTCACATACAAGTTATGTGAAGCAGGTTTAATACTGACTGATAGGTTGAAAAAGGCAGAAGACTGGATTCATTATGAACGGGTTCCCCAAGGCTTAATAAAACAGCACAGAGCAGAAAAAGTCTTGACTGTGTTTGCCCCGTTTTGCATGATAGTCTAGGGATTCTGAAAGGCAGTTCATCACAGGTTATATAATTCAGAGACTATGTGACTTATAGGGCAAAACTTTGAAGGCCATCCGCTTATAGGGGTGAGAGGAACAAAACCCAGCTATCCTTCCTAATTCAAAACACTGCATTTCCAGCATGCTCTACAGTTATTCTTGAGATCTACAAGCAAGAAAGAGAGAAGCGCTAGGTTGTCCCAAGGCCATCCAGAGAAATGTCTTGCTATCACTTGCTCATCTACTTGTTTTTCTTGCAACACTTTATTGCCATCTCTTATTTTGTACAATAACTACTCACGGTATTTTTCCTTAGTGAGATGAAGCAAACAGTTAGTGTATGTCAATCTATGTTTGCATAGATGTAGAATGTATTAACAACTTTTTTAATCCTCAGTTATTATATTTGATTTTTAAGAGTCATTTTTAAAAGGCCTTGAGAAAAAAAACTATTTCCTGCCTTTGGGTCATTCTTCGGTCTGGCAAGCCTAGAGAAATTTGACAGAGATGCTTTTACAGAAGTACCAGTTAGGCAGACATTATCAAACACATATGAACACAAATTTTTTGCTTTTTTCTCTTTTCTCCACCTCTTAGGAATTTCTGGCAATTCTGAATTAAGAGATATGGGCAGTGTTCTTCACTGTCTTTTAAAATATCCAAAATGAAAAAAAAATGTTATTGTATAGGTAGATGTAAAAGTGAATATAAACGACATAAAAGAACAGATAGTGTTAATGTACTTATTTCATGATACATGACCACTATGATTAAAAACATATTGCCTACCAGATGAGAGTTTTGATTTATTATTTCTAAAATAAGATTTACAGTGATTTATTGTCCAATTTTCTACAAAATATATTTTTTAATTATTTAAAGTTAACATTTATCATAGTTTTGGCCAGAGTTAGCCACAAAACATATAACATAGCTTTCTGCTCATTTCTATATGTGATAGCATGCTAAATGAATATTCACATTTTTATAAATTTACGGTTTTTAGTTTTAAATAATTTTATTTTTAAATTATCCATATAATTTATTTATTTTTTCCTAAATGACTTCATTTGGATATTTTAATAATCTACATTAGGAATTGTTTTTGCAATTATAATTTATAACATTACCTGCAACCCTGTGAATGTCAGTGGAGGCGAGCCAGTTTTTTTGGCAATTATATATATGTAGTTTTTTTACATGTACAGTTAAATTCTAGTTTATATTTTTAAGATATGAGCATATGGTATTATGCTAAGCAAAATAAACACTTGTTAATACTCAATTTTTTTATTTGTTACTGTCTTTTCCTTAGAGTCACAGAGTAATGGCTTCATTGCTGCTCTTTGTGTATCTTCTCAATGAGAGCTTGTAAAACCTTACAACTTCATTTTGGTTTCCCACTGCTAAGTGCTATGCATGTGTTACAAAAAGTATTTTTTGACATGTCAAATGTAATGAAAATGTTCAAGTAACAAAGGAAGAAATCAGCTATGATTTTGGTTATGGCGTCATAGTTCCAGAAATAGTTGGCTATGAAATACTTTATCCAGTGATATTGCTTTATCCATATTTCTAGGACTGCTTATAATGTGAATGCTGTTTCATCACTGGTTACATTCATTTAAAACTTAATTCACATGGCAAATACAATTTGGTGTGTTTTCACTGGTGAGATTTTTCTTTTCATTTTTAATTTTATTTTTTGATATGGAACTTTTTATTATTTTTTTTAAATTATACTTTAAGTTCCTGGGTACATGTGCAGATGGTGCAGATTTGTAACATAGGTATACACATGCCATGGTGGTGGTTTGGTGTATCCATCACCCAGTCATCTACATTAGGTATTTCTCCTAATGCTATCCCTCCCCAATCCACCCCGCCCCCTTCTATTTCTCCCCTATCAACCCACACCCCAGGCACTGGTGTGTGATGTCCCCCTCCCTGCGTTCATGTGTTCTCATTGCTCAACACACACTTATAAGTGAGAATATGCGGTGTTTGGTTTTCTGTTCTTCTGTCAGTTTTCTGAGAATGATAATTTTATCTTTTTAAATAGTGATGATTGTTCTCTCACAGATGACCACATACCTTATTTTCTCCCTTATTCTTACTTAGAAGATTATATCACTATCTCGCTAATGAGATATCTTGTGAAATCTGTTCTCCACTTTCAGATGCATAAAACAATGACAAATTAGACCATTTCCTTCTAAAGATATATTTTTAGATTCCCTTTATTCTTATTTTTGTCAAAACTTTGTCATATTTTCTTCAATTTACTTGATTATCTCACTCTAATTTTAGTTTATCCAACATATGATTTTAAATGTAATCTTCCTTAAGTAATGAAGATATTTTTTATTTTTCAATAAATAAATTATGTAGTTGACAATATACATTTCAACTCCATCCTCCAGTAGGCTCTGGAGGTGCAAGTAATATAATATTTTGCCTATACTCCAAAGTGTATAGAATTTTTCAGAATGCTATTTGTGATATTCACTGAGGAGCTCCACTCATGTCTACCATCAAGAGAACTTAGTTACTATGATATGTGCAGTTGGCAAATGGTCTTCAGATATCTGTTGCATCTTTGAATTGATGCTAAGGCCATATTCTTTCATGGGTATTCCCAACTAGTGACTAAGATTTCTGGGGTTGATAGAAGTGGACTATTCCTGATGATCACAGAAATCTTTTCATGGGAAATCTTTACTCTGGTTCTCCTCAGTAGACGTGGAATGAAATTTCACATAGCTGCACTATGAGAGAAGGTAATATAAGCCCTTTCTTTCCTTTATACATCACTCACTGAAAGTTTGTCACTGCCTACGTATTTGTCCTTTCTCCTTAATTTTTCAAAGACAATCTCCCCAGTAAATCTTGTGTGTGTGTCTTAGTGTCTGCTTACAGAAAGGTCCAAAATGGTGCATTAGTGTTTTTTGAAGTAAAACTACATATTAGTAACGGCTAAAAATTGCTGTGGTAATATTTGTGAACTACTATGCAAGTCACCATACTTAGTTGGTAGTGCTGAAATCTAACATAAGCACACTACTCTGTTTCTGGATACAAAATAAATCACATTCTCTCCTTTGCCAAGGATCTTGTGAATATATCCAGGGATTTCCAAAAGATAATCATACATGTAATTACAGACAAATGTGTGCCCACTGCCTGCTTTGTCCTTTTTCCCAGGCTAAGGATATCCCTTGAAGATAATTATTGCCTTCAACTGGCATGGAATTCATGTTTGTAAATGCCACCATAGTCTCTCAAGACTGTGAAAAAAAAACACAATTACTGGGAATTCTAGGGAATTACTAGCAACAGGGAATTTCCACACTCCCTATAGAAGAACATGTTGAAGACTAGTTCTAACAGTGTTCAATGTTCTATTCAGTGTGAAAACATTTCAACCAGGCTTTAAAATCAAACTGCATGTGCCTAGAACATTCCAATGTATAGAAACCAGACTTTACATCTTCAAATAAATTAACTGTAAAATAATATTTTGAACATATTTCTACAAGAAGCATCAGGAATTTGTTGATATATCACAATGTCATAACTTCTCTTAAAAATTAGGCCTATGTCTCAGATATAAATGTCTTCAGAGTTGCAACTATATTTTTCACTGTAAGCAAGTGTTTTGTAGATGTGTTTTAGGTCAAGTGTATTTATGTTTAAGAATTCTGTATTTTTTTTATATCATGTCTAGGTGATGTATCAATTATCGAGTGGAACATTGAATTCTTCAACTATTTTTTGCTGAATGTGCACTTTTCTCCTTAATAATATTTCGTCTATCAGTCAGCTTTATTCCCCAAATTCCAATATTAATCTGACTCAACAAAATTATGACAGATTTAAATTTTATTGTATCATTTCTAAACAAAATATTTGTCTCTAGGTAAGTCCTGAGAAAATTTTATCAAGATATTCTCCAAATAAAAATTGTACTGGGAGGTATTAAATTTACAGTGTTTGTTTTTAAAATATACATTAAATCCGAATGAATATTTGCTCAGGGACTTGGCAGGAAACAGATGGCACAATCAAACTGGGAATTTGAAGAAAGTTAAAAATAAAAAACTATTACAAATATGTGAGGTGGCTTTAGGGAATTTAAGAAGGGAAATTTCAGTACCAGGGCCGGGAATCATTTCCATCCTAGAATTAAAATCGCAAAAGGAGAAGGTGCTTACCAGAAGGTAAAGCGTAGACACACAAAGAGGGTTTTGAAAGGACTGGTGCCCAAAGAAAAATGCAGCCAACCATCACCCATCAACTAGGAAGCTGGGGTACAAGTGCCCCATTCCTCCTTTCTCCTGGTCCCCTATTTTCTACCAGTGCCTCTCATTGTCTGATCTGAGTAGGAACTGAATGCAACCCCTCCTAGTTAATCTTCCTAGGTAGACAGCAAGATGAGAAATAAGAATGGATGTGGTGAATAGAAGTGGTCAAAGTGAGAATCCTTTAAATTCGGGGGAAATGTGTTCAACTTTTCCCCATTCAGTATGACATTGGTTGTGGGTTTGTGGTATGTGGCTTTTGCTGTATTTAGGTATGTTTTTTCTATGCCTAGTTTTTTTAGGGTTTTCTATTCTTTTTCTTTCTTTCTTTCTTTCTTTCTTTCTTTCTTTCTTTCTTTCTTTCTTTCTTTCTTTCTTTCTTTCTTTTTCTTTCTATCTAGAAGAAATCAGGACTTTTATTTTATTTTATTTATTTATTTTGAGACAGAGTTTCACTCTTGTTACCCAAACTGGAGTACAATGGCGTGATCTCGGCTCACCACAACCTCCTCCTCCTGGGTTCAAGCAATTCTCCTGCCTCAGCCTCCCGAGTAGCTGGGACTACAGGAGTTCTCCACCATGCTCGGCTAATTTTTTGTATGTTTAGTAGAGACAGGGTTTCGCCATGTTGACCAGGATGGTCTCGATCTCTTGATCTCGTGATCCACCCACCTTGGCCTACCAAAGTGCTGGGATTATAGGCCTGAGCCACTGCTCCCAGCCTGAATTTTATCAAATGCTTTTTCTGCATCTACTAAGATGCCTATATAGGTTTTGTCCTTAATTCTCTTTATTTGGTAAATCACATTTATTGATTTACAAATGCTGAAACATCCTGTAATCCCTGGAATATAACCCACTTGATTACTATGTATTATCTTTTGATGTGCTGATAAATTTGGTTTGCTAGCATTTTGTCAAATATTTTTGCATTTATATTAATCAGTGATATTAGCCTGTAGTTTTATGTTTTTGTTGTTTTGTGTTCTTGACTGGTTCTTGCTTCAGAGTGATGCTGGTTTTGCAGATGAGTTAGAGGGGATTCTTCCCTCCTCAATTTTTTGGAACAGTTTTAGCAGGATTAGTATCAGTTTTTTGTACATCTGAATACTGTCCAAAGCAATCAACAGATTCAACACAATTCTTATGAAATTACCAATGCCATTTTGCACAGAATTAGAAAAAAGAAGTACTGAAATTCATATGGAATAAAAAAGAGATTAAATGGCCAGAGCAATAGTAAGCAAAAAGAATGAAGCTGGAGATATCACATTACCTGATTTCAGATTATATTTTAAGGCCATGGAGTAACCCAAACAGCATAGTACTGGTATAAAAATAGACACAAAGATCAATGAAACAGAATGGAAAACCCCAAAGTAAAGTGAAATACCTATAATCAACTGATCTTTGATAAAGTTGACAAAAAATACACTAGAGAATCAATACCCTATTCAATAAATGGTAGTTGGAATATTGGGTCGCAATAGGCAGAAGCATAAAACTGGACCCCCGCCTCTCATCATATAAAAATTAAGATGAATTAAACTCTTGAAACTATAAATATTAGACTTGAAACTTATAGAATTCCCTGATAAAATTTATGAAAAACTCTTTTGTATACTGGCTTAAGTAAAGAATTTATGACTTAAGTCCTCAAAATCAAACACTACAAACAGAAACATAGACAAATTGGACTTAATTAAACTAAAAAGCTTTTTATAGCCAAAGAAACAACCAACAGAGTATGTAGGCAACTGATGGAATGGGAAAGTATTTGCAAATTATGTACTAGACAAAGAGCTAATATCTAGAATCTACAAGGAACTTAAAAAACTAAATGAGAAAAAGGCAAACAAGACAATAAAAAGTGGACAAATGACATATAAAACAAACTCCTCAAAGGAAGACATAAAAGTGACCCAAATACCTATTAAAATACTAAACATCATTAATTATCAGAGAACACAAACTAAAATTATGAGATATTATCTTATATCAGTCAGTATTACTGTTATTAAAAAGTCAAAAACAACACATGTTGGCAAGGATATGGAGCAGAGGAGACACATACACTGCTGTGAAGGGGGGAAATGCTAATTAGTACAACCTCTATGGAAAACTGCATGGAGATTCCTCAGAGAATTTGAAACAGGACTACTACTTGATTCAGCATTCATACTACTAGGTTTCATCTACCTTATGGAAAAGAAATAATTATATTGAAATGTCACTGTATTCACCTGTTCTCACACTGTTAATAAAGACATACCTGAGACTGGGTAATTTATAAAGAGGTTTAATTGACTGACAGTTCTACATGGCTTGGGAGGCATAATTATGGCTGAAGGTGAATGAGAAACAAAGTCAAGACTTACATAAAAACAGGCAAGAGGGCATGTATAGGGAAACTCCCATTTGTAAAACCATCAGATCTCATGAAACTTATTAACTATCTCCAGGACAACATGGGAAAACCCTGCACCCATGATTCAATTACCTCCCACCGTGTCCCTCCCATGACATTTGGGGATTATTACAATTCTAGGTTACATTTGGATGGAGACACAGAGCCAAATTTCATCATTCCATCCTTGGCCCCTCCCAAATCTCTTGTCCTCACGTTTCAAAAACTAATAATGCCTTCAATTCTTAACTCATTTTAGGATTAACTCAAAAGTCCACAGTCTAAAGTCTCCTCTTAGACAAGGCAAGTTCCTTCCACCTATGAACCGGAAAATCAAAAGCAAATTACTTCCTAGATACAATGTTGGTACAGGCATTGGGTAGATACCTGTTTCAAATGGGAAATTTGACCAAAACATAGGGGCTACAGGTCCTATACAAGTCCAAAATCCAGTGGGGCAGTCAAATCTTAAAGCCCAAAATGATCTACTTTGACTCCATGTCTTGCATCCTGCTCACACTGAGACATGAGGTTGGCTCCCATGGACTTGAACAGCGACACCCTTGTGGCTTTGCAGGGTACAGCCCACTCCCACCTGCTTTCATGGTCTGGCATTGAGTGGAGCTTTTCCAGGTATACATGCACAAAGCAAGCTGTCAGTGAATCTGCCATTATGGAGTCTGGAGGATGGTGACTGTCTTCTCATAGCTCCACTAGGCGGTGTCCCAGTGCAGACTCTGTGTGGGAGCTTCAACCCAACATTTCCCTTCTGTACTGCCCTAACAGAGGTTTTCCATGAGGGTCAGGTCCCTACAACAAAATTCTGCCTGGACATCCAGACATTTTCGTACACCCTCCAAAATCTAGGCAGAGGTTCCCAAATCTCAATTTTTGACTTTTGTGTACCTGCAGGTTCAATACCATATGGAAGCTGCAAAGATTGGGCCCAAGCTATACCTTGGCCCTTTCTAACCACACATAAAGTAGCTGGGATGCAGAGTACCAAGTCCATAGGCTTCACACAGCATGGGGGACCTGGGCCAAGCCTACCGAACAATTTTTTCTTCCTAGGCCTCCAGTCCTGTGATGGGAAGGGCTACTGAGAAGATCTCCGACATGCCTGGGAGACATTTTCCCTGTGTCATGGAGATTAATATTTGACTACTCATTACTTATGTAAACTTATGTAGCTGGCCTGAATTTTGCTTCAGAAATAGGTTTTTTCCTTTTCTACAGCATCATCAGGCAGCAAATCCAAACTTTTATGCTCTGCTTCCTTTTGAAACACAAATTCCAATTCCAAATGATATATTTGTGAATATATAAAATTGAATGCTTTTAACGGCACCCAATCACCTCTTGAATGCTTTTCTGCTTAGAAATTTCTTCTACCAGATACCCTAAGTCATTTTCCTCAAGTTCAAAGTTCCACAGATCTCTAGGGTAGGGGCAAAATGCCACCAGTCTCTTCGCACGGTTTTCTAGGAAGTTCCAAACTTTCCCATATCATCTTGTCTTCTGAGCCGTCAAAAGTGTCCCATATCTGCCTGTTACCCAGTTCCAAAGTTGCTTCCACATTTTTGGATATCTTTAGAGCCACACCCCACTCTACTGGTACCAATTTACTGTATTAGTTTGTTGCCATGCTGCTAATAAACACATATGCAAGACTGGGTAATTTTTAAAGAAAAGAGGTTTAATTGACTCACAGTTCCACATGACTGGGGAGACCTCACAATTATGGCTGAAGGCAAATGAGGAGCAATGTCACATTTTACATATGGCAGACAAGAGGGCATGTGCAGGGCATGCTCCTTTATAAAACTATCAGATCTCATAAGACTTATTTACTATGACCAGAACAGCACAGTAAACAGCTGCCCCCATGATTCAGTTACCTCCCACAGGTCTCTCCCAGGATGTATGCGGACTATTAAAATTCAAGTTTAGATTTGGTTGGGGACACAGAGTCAAATCATATCAGTCACCTTCACTGGTATGTTAATCACCACAGTATTCACAATAGCATAGTCACGGAATTAAGTGTCTGTCAATGTATAACTGAAATTCAGTGCGTGTATGCACACACACACACACCCAAACACACACACACATATACACACCAGAATACTACACAACCATAAAAAGGAATGAAATCATACCTTTTGCAGGAGGATAGACAGAACTGGAGGACATTGACCTAAGTGAAGTGACTCAGAAACAGAAAGTAAAAAAAAAAAAAATGACACATTCTTACTTATAAGTAAGAGCTAAATAATGGACACACAAAGCACAGTAATATATTTTGGAGACTCCAAAAGGTGGTAGGATGGGAGGAGGTAAGAAATGAAATATTACCTACTGGGTATAATGTATGCTATGCAGGTAATAGGTACCCTACAAGCCCAGAATTTCCCACTATACAGTATATTCATAAAATATAAATGCACTTGTGTGCATTAAATCTATAAAGATTAAAACAGAAAAAAAAGAGTGGATGTGGAAAACAAAGATAAAACATTCAGCACAATATCCAAAAGTTTAAATCGCCTTTTACCAGTAATTCAAATTAGTGTGAAACCGTAGAAAAAAGCAAGGGCTTAGGAGTCCCATAGATCTGATTTTGACCCTGGGTCCCCACCATCTTTTTTTGTTCCCTGAAGTTTTTTACTTAACCCCTCTAAATACTTTAAATTTCCCATGGACGTTTAGGATAATACATGTAGAGCACTGAGCTCAGTTAGAACCCTAATGCATACTAACAGCTCTAATTATTTCTGATTAATGAACAGAATCGTAATTTAAATTGCTTTTATGCAAATGAAACCCCACATATCCCTATGCCAGTACACACTCTTCTAAAATGGAAAGAATTTTCAATTGAAAATTGAAAATGTAAACTAGGGCAGAAACTTTTCACACTTTAACGTACCAAACATCACCTAAGAAGAAGTTTGTTAAAATGTGCATTCCTGAACCCTCACATATACATCTGGTTCATTATTTCAGGAAAAGTTCCTGGGAATTTTTCTTTTTAAAAAGAATTTGATTTGCTCCTGATGTTGGTGGCCTATTAGACCTATTTGACTCCCTCCCATAAATATGTATGTGTAACTTATCGTAATGTGTTTATTTATTAATTTGTATGTATATATAAATGTAATTCAGTGAATACTGTTTCTAGCTTTTGGAATTACCTGTAGTTGATATATATTTTTTTATAAATACAATTTATTGTAACTGGAGAATGGGGTAGCATATCAAATACAATAAATCTGGAAACATTAGCTATACACTCATACATTAACAACAGAAATTCTTATTGTTGTGAACATCATAGAGTGTATTTACAACGTCCTGAATGGTATAGCCTACTACATATCTAGGCTAGATAGTATGCTTTATTGCTTCTAGACTACAAACTTGTATAGCATATTACTATACTAAACACTCCAGACAGTTGTATTTGTATATGTAAACACAAAGGTATTTGTATATGTAAGCATAGAAATTATATGGTAAAAATATGATATATGAGATAAAAATGGCACAGTTGTATAGGAAAGTTACTATGAATGGAGGTTTCAGAACAGGAAATTGCTCTGGGTGAGTCAGTGAGTGGGTATGAGTGCATTTGAAGGCCTAGGACATTATTTTGTTACCATAGAGTTTATAAACACTGTAAACTTAGACTGCATTAAATTTATTTTTAAAAATTCTTTTTCAACAACAAATTAATCTTAGCTCTTTACAGCCTTTTTTCTTTATAAACTTTTGTTTTTTTAACCTTTGACTCTTGAAATAACATTTAGCTTAAAACAAACACAAAGTACAGCTGTACAAAATATTTTCTTTATGTTCTCATTATATGTTTCCCTATATGTTTAATTATTTATTTTTACTTTTAAAAGGTTTTATTAAATACTAAGACACAAACATACACATTAGCCTAGGCCTACACAGGATCAGAATCATGAATATCATTGTTTTTCACCTCCACATCTTGTGCCACTGGAAGGTCTTCAGGAGCATTAACACACGTGATTCACCTATGATAACAATGCCTTTTTAAAAGATTTATCCTAAAGAAACTGCCTGAAGCTTTTTACAGTTAACTTTTTTTTGGTAAGTAGAAAGAGTATACTGTAAAGTAATCGTTTTTAAAAATAGTGTATAGTAAATGCTAAGTGATAGGAATTTTTCAGCTCCATGGTAATCTTATGGGATTACTATCACACGCAGTCCACTATTGACCAAAACATCTTTATGTGGTCCCCGGCTATCTCTTATTATTTGTGCAATTTATCTTTATTTGTACACTCAAATAGAATCTGAATGATTAATCTATTCAGTCATTCCAGATAGCATAGTTAATTTTTAGTCATCAAAATTTATGACATTTATTTATTGAAATGTTATCATCTCATATGAAATTTACAATTTGTGTCATTCTAAATGTACTTTAGCATCTAGAGCTACATAATGCATTCATTTCAGTTTTGTTTTAATATATTATTTGAAATTTTAAATTTAAGATGTATTAAGATTATTCTAGTTTTATGAAGCTTTCATTGCCGTACAAATGAGACAACTGTCTGCTAAGTTCTGAATGAATGAATTCTACCTAGTTAATGAGCACGATGTAAAAGTAACTACCCTTGATACCAATTGACTCTTTATAATGTTATTCACCACTGAAATGTGCCAGCATTTGATTTATAGATGGAACAGCTCCAGTCTGTATATACACCATAGAATACTATGTAGCCACAAAAAAGAATGAGTTCATGTCCTTTGCAGTGACATAGATAAAGCTGAAAGCCATCATTCTCAGCAAACTAACACAGGATCAGAAAATCAAACACCAAATATTGTCACTCATAAGTGGAAGTGGAACAATAAAATCACATGGACACCGGAAGGGGAACATCACACACCAGGGCCTGTCAGGAGTGGGAGTTAGGGGAGGGATAGCATTAAGAGAAATACCTAATGTAGATGACAAGTTGATGGGTACACCAAACAACCATGGTACATGTATGTCTATGTAACAAACCTGAGCATGTACTCTAGGATACAAACATGTATCCTAGAATTTAAAGTACAATAGAATAAAATTTGTAAGATTAGCAAATAGTTAATGTTCTGAAATTTTTTTGTGAGCAAGTAAAATATTTATCCTGTCAGATTTAATTTAAAATCCTCAATTTAAAATATTTTAAATATAATCTTAACTAAGTTATACTAAATATTGCTTTGGAACAATTTAGAGCTTCAAAGTAAGATTCCCGTGAGGACCTACAAATAAGTTTACTAAAGAAACAGGAATCAACTAAAAATTTCAACAAAAATACAGAAATAAATCAAGGCAAATAGCATTACACAAGAAAAAATGAGAAAGGAGGAAATACTTTGAATGAACTTTTCTTACCCAGTCAAACACTTATCTGCACAAATGCGTCAGGTTTCTTCTTAGAGGCACTCTGATGAGAACTGCAGTTGTAAGGATTATCAACACACTTTCCATTCAGAACAGATTGAAAAACAAGTCCCAGAAGAACATAAGGAAACTAGTCTGTGGCAAGCAGTGCCGTCGACTGTGTATAATTTATTTGTTTAGCTAGGTTCCGCTTGCGAAGTAGGATTACGGGTTTATGCCTCTTTCATTGTCACTAGTTTCTGTTTGTTTTTCAGCCTATTTTTCACAGCATGGTTCAAATATTCATTTCAGATTCTACCTGTAATATATTTAAGGAAAGATTCAAACTTTCTTATACTGTCACAAATTTGTGAATTAAAACAGAATTAAGTATGAAAACTAAGATATGATATGTTTTCTGCTGGTGATTCCTTCCTCTACAATTTGCATGTGATGATTTTAATGCTGATTGGCACATTCCTTGTAATAGAATAAAGCTTAATACTACTCTTTGATGTGGAGTTCCTTAATGTGGATGATTTAGAGGAAGACCGTTGAAGACTGAGGATATTTTTGAGTGAAAAACACCAAGAATATTAAGATTATAAATACTGCAAATTATAGGAAATATAAAACAGTCATATTTTTACAGAAAGTTATTTTACTTCAGAAATGGTAGCTGTTTTTAATTTTTATTTTATTTATTTATTTATTTATTTGAGAGGGAGTCTCACTCTGTTACCCAGCCTGGAGTACAGTGTTGCAATCTCTGCACACTGTAACCCCAGCCTCCTGGGTTCAAGTGCTTCTCCTGTCTCAGTCCCCCAGGTAGCTCGGATTACAGGCAGGTACTACCACATCCAACTAGTTTTTGTATTTTTAGTAGAGATGGGGTTTTTGCCATGTTGGCTGTGCTGGTCTGGAACTCCTGGCCTCAAATGATCTGCCCACCTTGTGCTCTCAAACTGCTGGCATTATAGGCATGAGTCACCACACCTGGAAAAGAAATGATAACTTTTTAATCCAATAGAAATGAATACAAAATATTCAGGCCCTTTAGCGTTTTCTTTAGTAGATTGTCATTTACTTATTTGCTTTATCCGCCCAACTGTCAACAGATATTTATTCAGCACTTATGTAATATAGAGGCATAACACATGAAATATAAAGAATACAATGAGATTGGTGCTTGATAACCTAATTATGCAGGTTAATATCTGCCTTAATTGTAATACTGACATACCTATAATGTATACACGTATTTATTTTTATTTACACACAGAATTATATTATTATAATGCATGTGTCCTTTGGTTATGGCTCAGTGTTTAAATATTTTATAAGTTCGGCAATGTTCAACACAAAACTCGTTATTGGCTAGGAATAGGTGGAAAATTGCTGATACACATACCTAGCATTAAAATGTTTAAAAAATAGATCAGAGGTTCAAATCAGAGCAAGGTTTATATGTTTACCTTTGTGCAAAACTAACTTTTTTTTTAATTCCCAGAGGCACAGCAAGAATTTACTTAGTCATGTCAGTGGAGTTGTGAAGTTACATTATTTATGTAACTTTCTGAAACAACTTCCTATCTTAAAATTACAATACTGTTTTCTAATTCCCTTGATTATATTTCAGACAAGTTAGTGTTACAAGGCCTTTATGGCAATACCATAACATAAAACATTATATGGCTTCTTTTTTTACACAGTATATTCACCATTGCATGACATCTGTGTTTTTTTTACAGTAAGAACAATTCTAAAAGGAAACTTACACAATTATATTAATTTCCCTCAAATATAGAAAACGAAGACTTTTACAGAACTTATTTTCATACAAGAATATTATAGGAGAGAATATTTGTGATCTTTAATGACAGATTTAAATGAGGAGGAAAATAATCATTTTCACATAGAAAAGCAACCAAGTAAAGTTTAAAATATTGTCTCAAATCTGTTTTAAAGTATAAGACTAAGCTATTATCTTCTGAAGAATAATGTACAGATAACCAGTACAAGAAAATTAAGGATTCTCAAAAATCAGAATGCAGCTTTTCAGTTAACAACGCATCACTTTAAGAAGAAAATTTACTACAAAGTACTTTTTGATATTTGTATACATTAAGTAAGGTTGAAATAGATATACTTAAAGAAAAAGAAACAAAACCTGAATAGTAAACTACAATGCATTTGATGGGTGGCAGTTAAAAAGCGATTGCTAATACCAGAAAAAAACTTGGAGGGCTTGAACACATCTTAGAGTGAATTGTTAGAAGAGTTAATTTTGGATGAGTGATGGCATTACTAAACACGTTGTTGCTTTCTCTGGAATGTTTCTCACATTAAATATTCGTCTGATCATATGTAATCACTAAAATTGCAGAGACACCATGTCTTTTGAAAAGAATTTATAAATAACATTATACATAAACAAGTACGCTTCTAAAATAGGTTACTTCCTTTGTTTCTTCCAGTATATGTTCTTTGTAAAATGTTTCTTTCATGACTTGAAAAAAGTTTGCTTAGCTTACTGCAAAAATGTAATTTTATGCTACAGCTGATAGATAATATGATATTCCATTCATTATAGTTTAAAATAATTTGATATCTGAAATGTAAATTACAAGTTTAAGCAATTCACTCAATATAAAAGAATTCTAATTATGAGGCTATATTCAATATACTTGACTATAGTGCATATCACTGCTTATTATCTCTCTAAGCAAATGGCTTCTATTTCTTTTCCTTTTTTCTTTTTTTGTCTCTATGTAACTTGGGACCGAACACTAGGCATACATTTATCCTAATAAAATTATCACTTTTGTTATAATATTTAGTTTTTTGGAATGAATCTTTAAGAAGAACCAGGATAAACCTTGACTGTGGTTACATAGCAGTCAAATATTTCAAAATCTTTCTCCCAGAATCATAAAAAGCATGCGAAACTTGCAGCTTAACTGTTTTCCTTTAAATGTAAGTTATAATATTAATTTCTAAGATAACAAAACAAAGAGATGCAGTGAAGAGTGGCAATAATAGAAAACCTCCTAGATTTCCAATTTACCAAACGATTTGTAAATTACACAACCTTTCATCATGAAATGAATTCGCCGTATGTCCTATGGCATGCTGTTTAAAAGCAGTTGCTTTTCAGTGTTCGCCCTGTTGGTGTCATCCACTGGATCACAGAAAAAAATAAAATCCTTCCGTGATTAAGAATCCTAAATATAATTTACTTTAGAGAACTGTTTTTGGAGAAAATATAACTTAAGAAATGCATGTGAATATTCAAGAGGGAACAATAATACTGAAGGGTTTCAGAGAAAGCAAGAAAGAACTTGAGAACACTAATTAATGACTTTCCATTTGCATACCCTGCAAATAACTCTTCCCCAAAGATCAGTCCAAAGTGTTATTACTTGCAGAGTTCTGATTGTCATTAGCCTGGCACTGGCATCAGCACTCCCATTAGTACACAGATGGACTGTGAGAATGGCATAAACAATTGCTCAAATGAATCTAGCCACTACTGTTCTCTATCAGTCAGACCCATGGTGTAATTAAGATAATGCCCCTCCTACTGTGGCTTCAGCCGTCACCTGGCAAACCTTCTCTTATCTTTCTGTTTTCACAAATTAAGCAATGTTGAAAGAAAACAAAATTTGTGTTTAAAAGACAACTTAAAGCAGAAGAAATGTACACTAGAATTTAAGAGTCCTGGTACTGACTTCTGGTTTCAACTCTTCCTGAATATATATATATCAAAATTAATATCTGTATATATACACGCATACATGGAAGCACACACATACATACACAGAGCTATTTTAAATTTCTGAGCATCAATTTCTACCAAGTGAAAAACATAATATAATCATTTTCTACTCCTGACCCTGTGAGAGTGGTCATATTTATTAAAACAGGCAACAATACTATTCAAACGTAATGTGTTATATTTCTGTCTGGATGCATTTTGTTCTAGTTCACAAACACATTATCAATCATGTGTTTTTTGAGATGTATAGTCTAATTTAGAAAATAAATAAACTGATTTACTAAAACGTCTTTCCGGGACACTTACTCACTCATGCATTTTTTTTCATTCTTTTAGTAAATATTTAGTGAGTTATTTCTATTCTTCAGACATTTTGATTTGTCCTGGGCTAGAGATACCCATGTGAGCCCCATGGAATTTACATTGCAGTTGTAAAGACTGATAATAAATAAAGTAACAAATATATACTAACATCTGCAGTAGTGCTAACTACTACGAAGCAACAGTAAGCAGAATAAAATCATAGTGATATGCTGGAATATTAGAGATACATATTTGAATGAATATCTGTGAAAGGCATCTCTGAAGAGATGTAATTTATATGCAATAAGGTTGAAGCACTTACCTCAGGTAAAATTCCAGGAAGTCATAAAAGCTGAGTAAAACTCAGATATGTCAAACACTAAAATAATGCCCTAAACACTGTGTGATATTAGTCCTCAATGCAATATTTATAAAATAAGAATGGTCATGTAAATATTTTAATAACGAGTTAAAGCTTAAAAAAATAATACTTAGGTACCATTGCATTTCCTTGCTATTCCTTGATGCCTTCGTTTTTCAGATATTAAGAAAAATCTTACTTAGAATACAATATATATTTCTTATTATATTTTCTTGTACATTATTATAATACACAGCACTGACAAAATGTGTTAAATACAATGACACCAAATCAGTATAATTATGTTTATAAGAAAATATGTAATATTGACAGCTTGACTGAAAATTCAATTTAAATTTAAAGGCAACCTATACTTCCAGAAAAACAGAGACCAAGGAAGTATTCTCTGAACACCTGTAATTCAAGATTTTGGGAGCCACTTAGGGGACTACAGATGAACATTGAAGGAATTTGCCATTCCTACTGTATGTTTGGAAAGATGGTCAATAACCTTTTCTGTTTGGAGTTGTTTTCTTTTTTTGCTAGAGGATATTCTCTAATTACTCTTTCAAGCAATGGCTGCAGATCATAAGCTTTTATATTTTTTAATTTCTGCAAATATATCATCATTTTGCCTTATATTACAGTGAGGTTTTTGTTTTGTTTCATTTATAATTTAAAGAGTCTATGTTCAAAAGGACCTCCCCTTCAGCACTTCGAAGATTATTCTGTTCTTCTTTTGTGTCAGTAATTGATAAAGCCACAAAAAACAATAAATACTACAGATGATGGACACCCCATTTATTCTGGTGTGATCATTACACATTGTATGCCTCAAGCAAAATATCTTATATACCCCATAAATATGTACTCCTACTATGTACACATAAAAATTAAAAATAAAACATTAAAAAATAAAAACTGATAAGAAAAGTTTGTTGTAATGTATTTGTAGGCAATCTTTTACCCATTCCCCCTGAAAATTCCGATAGATTTCCCTAATAACTCTTAGAATTTTGTTTTATTTTTCTGATTTGAAATTAAACTCTTATGTGGTGTATGTGCGTTTATATGCCTGTGTGTGTGCAATATGTATATATATGTAAGGATTTATACATTTGCATGTGGTTTTATCATTGTCTGTCTTCTGAGCCTGGGACATACTTGGCTTTTACTTACTCAAATATTACCTTGCATCTCTTCCCAATAGTGTTCCTTCTGAGATCTCTACACAATTGATGTTGCAATTTTTAAACATCTAGTCTTTGTTGACTGAAGGAAATGTTTCTCCACAATTTTGATGTTTATTTCCATATTGAGAAGACAAAATTTTGGAATCTTTCAACACCTCCCCGAAGAGTGACATATTTATTTGTGGGTTTTGAAAAATGTCTCCCTGTCCCTTCTTTAAACTTGGCATCTAATTTTTAAACAGAAAACAACACGTACTCTGCTACCACTGACCTCACTGCCAACCAGTGTTATTCAATCATTTGGCCTCTCTCGGCCACATTGGAAGAATGGTCTTGGGCCACACATAAAATGTACTAAAAACTGCAGTCTAAAAGAGAGCCAAATCAAGAGTGAACTCCCATTTACAACTGCTACAAAGAGAATAAAATGCCTAGGAATACAACTAACAAAGGATGTAAAGGGCCTGTTCAAGGAGATCTACAAACCACTGTTCAAGGAAATAAGAGAGGACACAAACAGATGGAAAAATTAAAAAATAAAACATCTATTACACTGGTGATGTTTTGCATTTTGTGAATTGTGTATATAATGCTTTGATCTCTTTTATATATATAATTATTTTATCCACACCTATTATTTTGTCATAAGTGCAAAATCTTCCTACATGTCTTTGTGAATAATAATTATATTTATCTTAATGCCCTCTTCTGAGGTTCTATTACCTCTATTTCTAGAGAATGTATGATTTAATTTTTGAGTTTGTCCCCTGCTTCCCATAACGTTACCTTTCTCTATGAGTTCATCAGCCTTTTGCTTTTGAGTTGTTAAGATTGATTGCTAGACTATGTTCTGCCTTTATATATAAAGTTCATTGACAGCTCCAGGAAAGGAATTTAACATTTATGTCCATGAGTACAGAATTGTAGTTACCCTGTGATATGATTTGGCTGTGTCCCCTTGCAAATCTCATTTTGAATTGTAGTTTACATAATCTCCACATTTTGTGGTGGGGACCCAGTGGGTGATAATTGAATCATTACCCCCATGCCATTTTCGTGATAGTGAGTGAGTTCCCATGAGATCTGATGCTTTTTTTTTTAATTGCATTTTAGGGTTTGGGGTACATGTGCAGAACATGCAAGATAGTTGCATAGGTACGCACGTGGCAGTGTGATTTGCTTCCTTCCTCCCCTTCATCCACATCTGGCATTTCTACCCATGCTATCCCTCCCCAACTCCCTGTGCCCCCACTGTCCCTCCCCTATTCCCCCCAATAGACCCCAGTGTGTAGTGCTCCCCTCCTTGTGTCCATGTGTTCTCATTGTTCATCACCCGCCTGTGAGTGAGAACATACGGTATTATATCCAAAGGACTATAAATCGTTCTACTATAAGGACACATGCACACGAATGTTCATTGCAGCACTGTTTACAATAGCAAAGACCTGGAACCAACCCAAATGCCCATCCATGATAGACTGGATTGATGGTTTTATAAAGGGCTTTTTCTCCCTTTTGCTCAGGACTTCTTGATGCCACCATGTGAAAACAACTTATTTTCTTCCCCTTCCACCAGGATTATCAGTTTTCTGAGGCCTCCCTAGTCAGGCTGAACTGTGAGTCAATTAAACTTCTTACGTTTGTAAATTATCAAGTCTCAGTTTTTCTTTATTTGCAGTGTGAGAATGGACTACCACCTTGCTAAGAAGAAGAAACCCCATATCCTCAGTGTCCTGACAAAAAGACCATGTTACCAGTCATCAGAAGGTTTGTTCTGCTTTTCATCCAAGCTTCTAGACATTGTTTCTACCTGGTGAACAGATCCTCTTTCTCTTCACTAATGTCTCTCACTACAGTAACCAAACCAAGTAACATTTTGGCTTTTCTCACCCCATCCATAATCCTTGTTTCATCATCTCCACACCCAGAACTCCCTTGGTGTTGATCCTACATTCCGTAGATGCAAAATTTAAGAGCGTATCTTGGCTTATATATTTCAACACAAAGTAATCGGTTTTCAGCTTTTCAAGGATTACTCACGATTTCTGGCTCTTCAGGTTTTCTCTTCTTTGATTTCTAATGCTGCATTTATTTATTTTTAAAACTTTCAGTTATTTATTTATAAGATGTGACATGAAATGGAAAGACCGCAGTATATATTTAGTTCACTGTCATAAAATCAGAAGATTCATCCAGAATAACAAAGGGATATTTACTTCAACAAGACTAAAATATTTTTTCTCTTGTTTTGACAAACATACTGGCAAAACATGATATATTTGGCATTCACAAGAAAATGAACAAGATACATTCACCCATTCCATATTATAATAAAGTCCAATTCCAGTATAATATTCTTCTAACAACACTATGGCAGTGATTTATATTTAACTATAAAATAATTAGAAGATGTTTACATATATGTATATGTATATAAATTATGCAATAGTGTCCATCTCAAATAACTTGTTCATTGTCTTTTAAAGTATAGCAATAAAACAGGCTTCTCTGTTACATATTTAATAAAAATATTTTCTAATATGTTTGAATAAAGCAGTAAATCAATCATCTTTAAGATACAATTAAAAAATATACCTCCAGGAAATAGTAATTATTCTACACTTTTAATAATTAAAGGGCCATCTATATTTTTTATCTTCAACTTATTGCCCTTAAGTATTTTTTTCTCCTTGTTACCGAAAAAAAAACTATTTTTTCAGAAATTTCTTTTGTTTTACACTTTCTGGTCAGATACTGCAAATCAGAAAATTTTGCGCAATTGGAAAATGAGAAGAGAAGCAGTCACAGTTCTCAGCAGGAAGCTATGGTTAAGATCAGAAAGAGTCTTCGTAAATTACTTGCTTTTCTGTTGTAGAGAGCTAAGAAGCTCTCCAGTATGGTGTAAGCTTTGTGCCAGTGCTTGGACCCTGGATGTCCTGAAACTTATTTCCCAGGCATTCTAACACTTGTGTAGATGAGAATATATAAAAATCAGATTAGATGTAATGTATATAAAGATACTTTGATATATTTTGACAAATTCAACAGATGAAAGTATACATATTTTTAATGCTGAATAAAATTTACCAGAAACATCTACATAATACTCTTTGTTTGTTTCTACAGTTTAGTTCTTTATTTGTTACAGCCATGCCATTTCTTCTTTTCATGAAAATACAAGTATGGCTAATTCTTTAAAGAAACTACAGCCCACAATCACGTTCCAAGGCAATTGCAAGATAGATCACTAAAGTAACTTTTAACGAGTAACTTTCTCCATCATTACACAATTCACACCACTTAGACTGAAAATGTAACCCACAAACAGATTTAGTGTCAACTCTGGCAGAAATCCTGCTCCCTCAGAAACCTTTTCTTCTTTTTTTAATAATACTTAAGTTCTGGAATACATATGCAGAATATGCATGTTTGTTACATAGGAATATATGTGCTGTGGTGCTGTGCTACACCCATCAACCCGTCATCTATATTAGTTAGTTCTCCTAATGCTATCCCTTGCCTTGTCCTCCACCCCTTGGCAGGCCCCGGTGTGGGATGTTCCCCACCCTGTGCTCATTTGTTGTCATTGTTCAACAGCCACGAATAAATGAGAACTATATAATGCTTTTAATAAACAATGTGCAACTATAAAACACTTGAAGCATATACCCACAACATATGTAAGTGAATTCAAAAGTCAAGTTATTAATATGACTTTTCAATAATTGTGAAATTACTATAAGAAATTAATTTTTCTGTAATAATAGAAATAAATATTTAAAACATTAAAGATGAGTTTTCTTAAAAAATCAGCATTTAAAACTTCTCAAATAATACATTATACCTAAATTATGAACTAAATAAATGATAATCTTTCTATTTGCCCAAAGCACTCGACATGAATATCATTCATATGTCACTAAGGGAAACTAAACCAATTCAATAAAAACATTTTTTCTTGAAATAAATGCTATAGTTGTTGCAAAATTTTAGGGGTTGAGAAACATGAAATTTGTTTTATATTTTTCTAAAATCCTGAAATCTAGCATGTGAATTTGTGTGAACGTACACACACAGAGACACATATACACACACAATGAAGTTTTAAATAAGCTATATCCGTTCAAGTCACTATACTGATTGTCCTTAATAAACTGCATGACTGAGTCTCCAATAACTCACTAAGAAATAGGCAGTTTTTGGTTGCAACTCTCTTTTTTTTTTTTTTTGAGACGGAGTCTCACTGTGTCATCAGGCTGGAGTTTAGTGGTGCCATCTCAGCTCACTGCAACCTCTGACTTCCAGGTTCAAGCAATTCTTCCTCAGCCTTCCGAGTAGATGGGACTACAGGCACATGCCACCATGTCCAGTTAATTTTTGTATTTTTAGCAGAGATGGGGTTTCATCATGTTTTCCAGGATGGTCTTAATCCCTTGACCTTGTGATCCACCTGCCTTGGCCTCCCAAAGTGCTGGGATTACAGGAGAGAGCCACTGTGCGCAGCCACAAGGAAGTTTTTTACTGTTGATTTGTGAGATTTGGGTGCACCCATCACCCAAGCAGTATATACTGCACATTATTTGTAAGCTTTTATCCCTTACCCTCTCCCACTCTTACCCTCAAGTTCCCAAAGTTCATTGTATCATTCTAATGGCTTTGCAACCTCATAATTCAGCTCATGAATATCTGTGAGAATATAAAATTTTTGGTTTTCCATTCCTGAGTTACTTCACTTAGAACAAGCATCTCCAATCTCATTTAGGTCACTGCAAATGCTGTTAATTATTTCCTTTTTATGGCTGCATAATATTCCATCATATATATACATACATACATACATACATACATATGTATGTGTGTGTGTGTGTGTGTGTGTGTATGTGTATCTCACTGTTTCTTTATCTTGAAGGGCATTTGGTGTATGTATATGAGATGATCTACGTTTCTTCATCCGCTCGTTGACTGATGCGCACTTGGGTTGGTTCCACGATTTTGCAATTATGAATTGTGCTGCTATAAACATGCGTGTGCAAGTGTCTTTTTTAAATGATGACTTATTTCCTCTGGGTAGATACCCAGTAATGAGATAGCTGGATTAAATGGTAGTTCCACTTTTAGTTCTTTAAGGAATCTCCACACTGTTTTCCCTAGTGGCTATACTAGATGCATTCCCACCAGCAGTGTAGAAGTGTCTTCTGTTCACTGCGTCCTCACCAACATCTACTGGTTTTTTTTTAATTTTTTTAATTATGGCCATTCTTGCAGGAATAAGATGGTATCACATTTCAGCTTGGATTGGATGTGCATTTTCCTGATAATTAGTGATGTTGAGTATTTTTTTTCATGTTTATTGGCCATTTGTATATCTTCTTTTGTGTATTCATGTCCTTAGCCCACTTTTTTATGGGATTGTTTGATTTTTTTCTTACTGATTTGTTTGAGTTTGTTGTAGTTTCTCTATATTAGTCCTTTGTCAGATGTATAGATTGTGAAGATTTTCTCCCACTCTGTGGGTTCTCTGTTTACTCTCCTGGCTGTTACTTTTGCCAAGCAATAGCTCTTCAGTTTGATTAGGTCCCAGCTATTTATCTTTGTTTTTACTACATTTGCTTTTGGGTTATTGGTAATAAAATCCTTGCCTAAGCCAATGTCTGGAAGGAATTATGCTTCCCCTACATTATCTTCAAGAATTTTTAAAATTTCAGGGTTTAAGTTTAAGTCTTTAATCCATCTTTAGTTTATTTGTGTATAAGGTGAGAGATGAAAATCCAGTTTAATTTTCCTACATGTTGCTAGTCAATTATCTCAGCACCATTTGTTGAAAAGGATGTCCTTTTCCCACTTAATGGGTTTTGTGTGTGTGTGTGTGTGTGTGTGTGTGTGTGTGTGTGTGTTTATGTGCATGTATGTGTGCTGTATCGAAGATCAGTTGGCTACAAGTATTTGGGTTTATTTCTAGATTATCTCTTATGTTCAATTGGTCTATGTGCTTATTTTTATACCAGAACCACACTGTTTTGGTGACTATGGCCTTATAATATAGTTTGAAATCAGGTAGTGTGATGCCTTCAGATTTGTTCTTTCTGCTTTGTTTTGCTTTGGTTCCATATGAACTTTTTGGTTCCATATGAATTTTAGAATTGTTTTTACTAATTCTGTGAGGAATGATGGTGGTATTTTGATGGGGATTGTGTTGAATTTGTAGATTACTCTTGGCAGTATGGTCATTGTCACAATGTTGGTTCTACCCATCAATGGGCATGGTGTTTCCATTTGTTTGTATCGTCCACAATTTCTTTCATCAGTATTTTGCAGTTTTCCTAGTAGGAGTCCTTTGATTCCTTGGTTAGGTATAGTCCTAAATACTTTTTCTGCTTCTTCCTTTTTTTATTATTTTTTTTTTATTTTTTGCAGCTATTGTAAAATCGGTTGAGTTCTTTATTTGATTCTCTGTATGGTCACTGTTGGTGTATAGAAGAGCTACTGATTTGTATATATTAATCATGTATCCAGAAACATTGCTGAATTGTTATATCAGGTCTAGGAGCTTTCTGGAGGAGTCCTTAGGGTTTTTAATGTAAATGATTATATTGTCAGCAAACAGTGACAGTTTGACTTCCTCTGTACTGAGGTGGATGCCCTTTATTTCTTTCTCTTGCCTGATTGCTCTGGCTAGGATTTCCAACACTGTGTTGAAGAGGAATGGTGAGAGTGGGCATCATTGTCTTATGCAGTTACCAGAGTGAATGCCTTCAACTTTCTCCCATTCAGTATTATGTTGGCTGTGGGTCTAACGTAGACAGCTTTTATTACATTAAGGTATGTCCCTTTCATGCCGATTTTGCTGAGAGTTTTAAACATAAAGCAATGCTAGATTTTGTTGAATGCTCTTCTGCATCTATTGAGATGATCACGTGATTTTTGTTTTAAATTCTGTTTATGTGGTATATCACATTTATTGACTTACGTATGATAAACCATTCCTGCATTCCCTGGTATGAAACACACTTGATCAAGGTGGATTATCTTCTTGATATATTGTTGGATTCAGTTAGCTTGTATTTTGTTAAAGGTTTTAGAATCTGTATTCAACAAGGATATTGATCTGTACTTTTCTTTTGTGGTTATGTCCTTTCCTAGTTTTGGGATTAGGATGATTCTGGTCTCATAGAATCAGTTAGGGAGGGTTTCTTCTTTCTGGATCTTGTGGAATAATGTCAAAAGGATGGATACCAATTATCCTTTGAATATCTGGTGGAGTTCTGCTGTGAATCCATTATGGACTTTTTTTTGGTAATTTTTAAATTACGATTTCAATCTTGCTTCTTGTTATTGGTCTGTTCAGGGCATCTCTTCTTCCTGATTTAAGCTAGGAGAGTTGCATTTTTTCCAGGAATATATTCATCTCTCCTACATTTTTTTGAACAAGGGCCGGGTAAAATAAGGGTGAGATATACTGGGATGCATTCTCAGTATGTGCATAAAGGTGTTCATAGTAGTCTTGAATAATCTTTCATATTTCAGTGGTGTCAGTTGTAATATCTCCTCTTTTATTTCTTAGTGAGGTTATTTGTATTTTATTTCTTCTTTTCTTTGGTTAATCTTTCTAATGGTCTATCAATTGTATTCATCTTTTCAAAGAACCAGCTCTTTATGACCAATTTATTTCCATGGAACGCTTTATAAAAGAGTCTCAAGAATAATCTATGGCTAAACATACTACATTTCTATTTCTTACAATACAGGTTTAGGAATATTTGGCTTTCACTATTAGATATGAATAAGATGCCAGTTAAAGTTCTTTTATTAATAAGCCTACAATGTCTTCTAAAGGTTCAAGTGAAAGGAAGATTCACACATCTCTTATTTTAAATTGAAAAGCTAGAAATGATTAAGCCTAGTGAGGAAGGCACATCCAAAGCTGAGATAGGTCAATAACTAGACTTCTTGTTCCATTACTCAACTTGTGAATGCAAAAGAAAACAAAGGAAAAGTTCTTCAACAAAACTAAAAATGCTACTCAAGTGAACACAAAAATGGTTAAGATAGTGAAACAGCCCTGTTGCTGACATAGAGAAAGTTTTTGTGGTCTGGACAGAATATCAAACCAGCAACAACACTTTCTTAAGTAAAAGCATAATCCAGAGCAAAGTCCTAAATAACTCTCTTCAGTTCTATAAGGACTGAGAAAGGGAGGAAGCTGCAAAAACAATGTGAAAGCTGGCAGTGGTAGGTTCATAAAGTTCAAGAAAAGAAGCTGTCTCCATAGCATAAAAGTCCAAGTTGAAGCAACAGATACTGATGCAGAAGATGCAGCTAGTTGGTGGTGCATGCCTGTGTTGGGAGGATAGCTTGAATCCAGGAAGCGGAGGTTGCAGTGAGCCAAGATGGTACCACTGCACTCTAGCTTGGGCAATGAAATGAGACCCTGTCTTGAAAAAGAAAGAGAGAGAGAGAGAGAGAGAGAGAACAAAGGGACAGAAATAAAATATAACTGACTTAATAGCTCAACAGCTTCTAGTGTCTTCCTTAGGGTCTTGCATGTACAATATCATACTTTCTGCATATAGAGATGAGCTTACTTCTTCTGCAGTTTTTCTTTTTTTATGGACGCAAGATTGGTTTATTGCAATGATTTTCTTTTTTTGAAAGAAAAAAGGAGAGAAGGAGAGGAAGAAAGAGGAGGAAAAAGAGGGAGAGAGAACAGGAATATTGCTTTATTCTAAAATGGGTATTAATAATGGCTGATCGATATTTTGTGTATGTAAAGTGGAGAATGTATATTTTGTGTATTTAAAGTGGAGAGCGCTATACATATTTATTAAGTTTACTTGTTCTGGATCTGAGTTCAAGTCCTGGATATCCTTATTAATTTTCTGTCTCGTTGAGTCTAAATCTCTGTATGAGTCTTATGTATCTGGGTGTTAGGATCGTTAGCTCTTCTTGTTGCATTGAATCTTTTACCACTGTATCTTTGTTGCTTTGAAATCTATTTTATAAAATGCGAGAATTGCAACTCCTGTTTTTTGTTTATTTCTTTATTTTTGCTCTCCATTTGGTTGGTAAATCTTTCTCCAACCCTTTGTTTTGAGTCTTTGTGTATCTTTGGATATAAAATGGGTCTGAATGTAGTATACCGTTATATTTTGGCTGTGTCTCTTGATTGGGAGATTTAGTCGATTTAAATTTAGGGTTACTGCCATTTGATGTTAACTGGCTATTTTATCCATTCATTAATATAAATTTTTTTTATGTTGATGTTCTTTACTTTTTGGTATATTTTTAGAAAGGCTACTACTGGTTGTTCCTTTCTGTGTGTAATGCTTCTTTCAGAAGTTCTTGTAAAGCAGGCCTGGTGGTAATAAAATCTCTGAGTACTTGCTTGTTCATAAAAGATTTTATTTTTCCTTCAATTGTGAAGCTTAATTTGGCAGGATATGAAATTCTGGGCTGAAAGTTCTGTTCTTTAAGGATGTTGAATATTGGCCCCCACTCTCTTCTGGCTT
>CM052665.1:12088541-12100746 GCA_028533165.1 Leontopithecus rosalia | reverse complement strand
CCTTTTACCACTGTATCTTTGTTGCTTTGAAATCTATTTTATAAAATGCGAGAATTGCAACTCCTGCCTTTTGTTTATTTCTTTATTTTTGCTGTCCATTTGGTTGGTAAATCTTTCTCCAACCCTTTGTTTTGAGTCTTTGTGTATCTTTGGATATAAAACCTTTTTTCAAAGTTCTTAGGTTCTTTACATTGGGTTAGAACAAGTTCTTTTAACTCCCAGAAGTTTCTTATCATCCACCTTCTGAAGCCTACGTCAGATAATGGGAAACAGTCCTTTTCCATCAGGGCTTGTTCCATTGCTGATGAGGAACTGCAATCCCCTGTAGAGGGAGAGGGGTTCTGATTTTGGGTATTCTCAGCCTTTTTAGGCTGGTTTCCTCCCTTTATAATGAACTTATCCATCTGTCATCTTTACAATTACTGCCTAATTACCTTTACAAATACCACAGGCATGCACCACCACACCCAGCTACTTTCTTATTTTTGTATGTTTTGTGGAGACAGGGTTTGCCATGTCTTGAATGCCCGGACTCAAGCCATCCACCCTTCCTGGTCTCCCAAAGTGTTGGAATGACAGGTGTGAACCACCAGGCCTGGCCAAGTTTAATTATTTGAGATTCTTCCTGCAAATGGAATAATGGAGCATTTGTGTTTCTGTGCCTGGATTGTCCCACGGCATACTGCCCTCAAGGGTCACGCACGGTGCTGCATATGGCAGCATTCTCTTCCTCTTCTACTTTTCTTTTTTTAAAAAAGAAGATGCAGCTAGTTAATAGATCTAGCTAGGATCATTGATGAAGTTGTCAGAGGTTTTGAACCAGAGCAACTCTATCTTGAATAGGGGCTGGGTTAAATAAGGGTGAGATGTACTGGGCTGCATTCCCATTCAGTGGATTTAAGTCACAAGATGAGACAGGAGGTTGGCACAAGATACAAGTCATAAAGACCTTGCTGATAAAACAGGTTGCACAAAGAATTCAGCTAAAATACACCAAGATGGTGATGAGAGTGACCTCTAGTCTTCCTCACTGCTATAGTCCCACTAGCACCATGACAGTTCACAAATGTCATGGTAACGGCATGAAGTTACCCTGTATGGTCTAAAAAGGGGAAGGAATTTTCAGTTCCAGAAATTGCCCACCCCTTTCCTAGAAAACTCATGAATAACTCACCCTTTTAGCACATAATCAATAAATAACCATAAAAATGGGCAACCAGCAGCTCGCAGGGCCACACTGCCTATGTAGTAGCCATATGTTTATTCCTTTACTTTCCAAATAAATTTGCTTTCACTTTATTCTATGGACTATCCCCAAATACTTTGTTGCACAAAATCCAACAACCCTCTCTTGTGGTCTGGATTTGGAACCCTTTCCTGTAATAAAAGTGGCTACATTAAAGAACAGATTTTCATTGTCAATGAAGTAGCTCTCTATTGGACTTGTCAAAAGTTTAATCTACATTGGTCCCTAACAGGAAGTCAGCACATCCTTTGAAGCTTCAAAGCCAGGAATTGACTTCTCCTCTCCAGCCATAAAATTCCTGCATGAATTTTATCTACAGTGAATTAAAAACTGGTTTCTTGAGGTGAAATCTACTTCTTCTCTAGATGCTGTGAGCATTGTTGAAATGAAAAAAAAATAGAATACTACATAAACTTAGTTGATAATGCAGTAATAGAATTTGAGAAGATTGACTTCAATTTTGACAGAAGATCTGTGGGTAAAATGCTAATGTAGATCTGACTTTAAGTTGAAGCTAATGCTCATTTATTATTCTGAAAATCCTAGGGCTCTAAAGAATTACGCTAAAGCTACGCAGATTAGCCTGTGTTCTAAAAATGGAACAACAAAGCCTAATGAAAGCATGTATGTTCACAGCATTGTTTTCTGAATATTTTATCCCATTATTAAGACCTACTACTCAGAATAAATAAAATATTCATTTCAAAATATTACTGCACATGCATAATGTACCTCATTAACTAAGAGCTCTGATATAGATATACAAGGAGATTCATTTTGTTTTCATGTCTGCTAATAAAGCATCCATTCTTCAGTCCATGAGAAAATAAGTAATTTTGACTTTAAAGTCTTATTATTTAAGAATACACTTTATAAGATGACTGCAGCCACAGATACTGATTCTTCTGATGCATTTTTGGCAAAGTCAATTGAAAGCCTTCTGGAAAAAAATTGAGTACACTCATGATTCATGGGAGAAAGTCAAAATATCAACATTAACAAAGGTTTGAGAGAAGTTGATTCCAACCTTCTTAAGTGATTTT
This sequence comes from Leontopithecus rosalia, assembly GCA_028533165.1. Lineage (NCBI taxonomy): Eukaryota > Metazoa > Chordata > Mammalia > Primates > Cebidae > Leontopithecus > Leontopithecus rosalia. The sequence continues at coordinate 12,098,457 of CM052665.1, read as the reverse complement.
AAGGAGGTCAAGATTTTATGGAGAAAGTAATTACAGTTGTAGTGGATATAGGAAGAAAGCTATAATTAAAAATGCAGCCTGAAAATGTGACTGAATTTGTTACAATCTTGTGATAAAACTTGAATGGGTAAGGACTTACTCCTTACAGATGAGCAAATAACATGGTTTCTTGAGATGAAATCTACCTCTGTTGAAGATGCTGTGAGCATTGTTGAAATAAAAACAAAATATTTAGAATATTACATAAATTTCATTGATAATACAGTAACAGAATTTGACTCCAATTTTTAAGGAAGTCCTGTAGGTAAAATGCTATCAGAACTCCATGCTACAGAAAAATATTTTATAAGGAGAGTCAATTAATGAGGCAAGCTTTCTGGCCTCTTTCTTTCTTATCGTAAAAAATTGCCATAGCCACCCAAATGTTTCACAACCACCAGTCTGATTAGTCCACAACCATTAATATCGAGGCAAGACTATTCAGCAGCCAAAGGAATATGATTCCCCAAAGTCTCAGATAATCATTAGAATTTTTTAGCATTATAGTATTCTTAAGGAAGACACACATATTATTTTGGAAACAACACTGAGTACACTTTTTAGACTGCAGTATAATGTTAACATAACTTTATATGCCCTGGGAAACCAAAAACACTGTGTGACTTGCTTTATTTCCCTATTCACTTTATTGGCATGATCTGGAGCCAAACCTGCAAGCCCTCCAAGATATGACTCTGATGAGGTAAGAGAGAAGGGTTTTTTCTGGAACAATAACAGCAGGAGCAGAAGATAAGAAGAAGGAGTAAGTCTCCTTTCACTATTCCAGCCTCCCAATCTTACTCTCTGCACTCTATTGGCAGATATTAAAAGGTAGCCAGGTGACAAAGAAGAAATTTCATTTTCAGATTCCAATGCCAGAATGATAATGTAAAGTATATAAAGATGAATTTGGAGCTGGAAAACCAGACATTAATAATTCACATAAAATTGTAATTATACAATTATGCCTGGAGTGCTCAACTGATGTGAGCCTGATGGTAACTGGAATTGATAAAGGCAGGGAAAATGTGGAGAAATAAATTTAGAATATAAAAATATGAGTATATAATGATAGAGTATAAATTTTAAGTCACCCAGGAATAATGTAATATATCAATTTTCAATCTTGTATAGTCTTTTATTTTTTTAATGCTCCAACTCCATCGAAGATTTAATCTTAGATTTTAATTATACTTGTGAATTACAAAATTGTATCATACTAGTAGAGAGTAATGCTCACACAAATGAAAGTGACTGTAATTTATGTCTATAAATCTATAAAAATAATTCACTGCATCTTAAGACACATACCACACATGTGTTTGAGGTCATTGTATTAGAATGTTCTCACACTGCTAATAAAGACATACCTGAGACTGGGTAATTTATAAAGAAAAATAGGTTTAATAGCCAGTCTCATTGGTAAGGCATAACAACAGTTACCTTTATTCCAGTTTCCAACAAGTTCCTCATCTCCATCTGAGACCACTTCGTCGTCCATTTCACTATCAGCATTTTAGTCAAAGCCATTCAAGAAGTCTTTAGAACGTTTCAAACTTACCCACATTTTCCTGTCTTCTGAGCTCTCCGAGTCTCTAGGAAGTTTTCAACTTTCCCACATTTTCCACTCTTTTTTGGAGCCCTCCAAACTTTTGCAACTTCTGATTGTTACCCAGTTCCAAAGTTCTTCCCATATTTTTGGGTATCCTTATAGCAGTACCCCACTCTCTGAGGTACCAATTTACTATATTAGTTCATTCTCAGGCTGCTAATAAAGACGTACCAAAGACTAGGTAACTTATATAGAAAATATATTTTTTAATTGACTCACAGTTCAGCATAGCTGGGGAGACCTAAGGAAACTTAGTCATGCCTAAAGGGGAAGCAGGCACATCTTTCTTCACATGGCAGCAGGAAAGAGAAGTGCCAAACATAGGGGACAGAGACCCTTATAAAACCATTAAATTTTATGAGAACTCACTGACTATCATGAGAACACCATAAGGGGTAAATGCCTTCATGATTAAGTTACCTCCAATGGAGTCTCTCCAGCCAGATGTTGGGATTAGGGGAACTACAATAAAATTCAAGGTGACACTTGGATGGGGACACAGCCAGGCCATATCATATGGTCAAAGTAAGCTCTAGTATTGGGGACAATTTTTGACTTTGAGGACTACTAATACAATTATATGGGAAAGGTTGAGTGGATAATTGGAAGCATAAAAGAGATAAATTTTATTTATATTTCAACCTCAGAAAGTATGTGATACCAGTTAGTATATTATGGTCTTGATGGCAGTTTCAGTATTAGATGTTTAAGTGGCAGTAGTGACTGAATACATAAAGACTCTTCAATTTCCAAGTGTGTAAGTAGATACATAGACGTTAAAAACCTAGCCAAGACTCAAATACCTCATCAGAGGCAGAGATGTACTTAAAAAAAAAAAGAAAGAAAGAAAGTTGACATCACCTACTATCTGTTCCAAAATAGCTACCAAGAACACGATATAGTCAACAGAAGTACAAATCTTAAAACTGCCGACCCAAGCCATTTCTCTTTGACATAGAAAGCAAGAGTGATAAAGTAATACCAACTTAATCTTTTATGTGCATTGAGATTACAACATGTGTCGTATTCATCTTCTGATGTTATATAAAAATTTAGTATGTAGAAAGCATTCAATGAATATTTGGGGAAACAGGAATGAAAAGGAGAAGAAAAAAATGGTCAAATTGCAATTTCAGCAATTCAGGATCAATTGGCTAATCAAAATAAGTCAATAATTGAGAATTGGACCCTGAGTTTACCTGTACGTAGAAGCTCTAAGTTCTTATGTTTAATATTCACATACATCCAATTTCACTTAGCTACCTATATTACCTATATTCAATATCTGAAGAAATAGTGCCAAAGCCCTATATCAGGAAAAGGCAAGTGAATGCACTTAAATAAGTACAAATGCAAATTTTCCGTACATAAATTTTTAAATTTTTTTTCTTTTTTTTCCTTTTTATTGCATTTTAGGTTTAGGGGTACATGTGCAGAACATGCAAGATAGTTGCATAGGTACACACGTGGCAGTGTGTTTTACTGTCTTCTGCCCCTTCACCCATATTTGGCATTTCTCCCCATGCCATCCCTCTCCAACCCCCTGTCTCCCGGCTGTCCCTCCCCTATTCCCCCCAACAGACCCCAGTGTGTAGTACTCCATTCCCTGTGTCCATGTGTTCTCATTGCTCACCACCCACCTATGAGTGAGTATATATGGTGTTTCATTTTCTGTTCTTGTGTCAATTTGCTGAGAATGATGCTCTCCAGACTCATCCATGTCCCTACAAAGGACACGAACTCATCATTTTTGATTGCTGCATAATATTCCATGGTGTATATGTGCCACATTTTCCCAGTCCAGTCTATCATCGATGGGCATTTAGGCTGGTTCCAGATCTTTGCTATTGTAAACAGTGCTGCAATGAACATTCGTGTGCATGAGTCCTTATAGTAGAATGATTTATAGTCCTTTGGATATATACCCAGTAATGGGATTGCTGGGTCAAATGGAATTTCTATTTCTAGGTCCTTGAGGAATCGCCACACTGTCCTCCACAATGGTTGAACTAATTTACACTCCCACCAGCTGTGTAAAAGTGTTCCTATTTCTCCACATCCTCTCCAGCATCTGTTGTCTCCAGATTTTTTAATGAACGCCATTCTAACTGGCGTGAGATGGTATCTCAATGTGGTTTTGATTTGCATCTCTCTAATGACCAGTGATGATGAGCATTTTTTCATATGTTTGTTGGCCTCTTGTATGCCTTCTTTTATAAAGTGTCTGTTCATTTCCTTTGGCCATTTTTGGTTTCCTTTTTTCTTGTAAATCTGTTTGAGTTCTTTGTAAATTCTGGATAACAACCCTTTGTCAGATGGGTAAACTGCAAGAATTTTTTCCCATTCTGTTGGTTGCCGATTCACTCTAGTGACTGTTTCTTTTGCTGGGCAGAAGCTGTGGAGTTTGATTAGGTCCCATTTGTCTATTTTGGCTTTTGTTGCCAATGCTTTTGGTGTTTTGGTCATAAAGTCCTTGCCTACTCCTATGTCCTGAATAGTTTTTCCTAGATTTTCTTCTAGGGTTTTTATGGTGTCTGGTCTTATGTTTAAGTCTTTAATCCATCTGGAGTTAATTTTAGTGTAAGGTGTCAGGAAGGGGTCCAGTTTCTGCTTTCTGCACATGGCTAGCCAGTTTTCCCAACACCATTATTAAACAGGGAATCCTTTCCCCATTGCTTGTTTTTGTCAGGTTTATCAAAGATTGTATGGTTGTAGATATGTTGTGTTGCCTCTGATGCATCTGTTCTATTCCATTGGTCTATGTCTCTGTTTTGATACCAGTACCATGTGGTTTTGATTACTGTAGCCATGTAGTATAGTTTGAAGTCCGGTAGTGTGATGCCTCCCACTGTGTTCTTTTTGCTTAGGATTGACTTGGCTATGTGGGCTCTCTTTTGGTGCCATATGAAGTTCAAGGTGGTTTTTTCCAGTTCTGTGAAGAAAGTCAATGGTAGCTTGATGTGGATAGTGTTGATTCTGTAAATTACTTTGGGCAGTACAGTCATTTTCACGACATTGATTCTTCCTAACCATGAACATGGAATGTTTCTCCATCTGTTAGTGTCTTCTCTTATTTCATTGAGCAGTGGTTTATAGTTTTCCTTGAAGAGGTCCCTTACGTTTCTTGTAAGTAGTATTCCAAGGTATTTCATTCTCTTTGTAGCAATTGTGAATGGCAGTTCATTCTTGATTTGGCTCTCTTTCAGTCTGTTATTAGTGTATAGGAATGCTTGTGATTTAGTGTATAGGAATGCTTGTGATTTTTACACATTGATTTTATATCCTGAGACTTTGCTGAAGTTGCTTATCAGTTTCAGGAGTTTTTGGGCTGAGACGATAGGATCTTCTAGATATACTATCATGTCATCTGCAAATAGAGACAATTTGGCTTCCTCCTTTCCTATTTGAATACTCTTTATTTCTTTTTCTTGCCTGATTGCTCTGGCTAGAACTTCCAGTACTATATTGAATAGGAGTAGTGAGAGGGGGCATCCTTGTCTGGTGCTGGATTTCAAAGGGAATGCTTCCAGTTTTTGCCCATTCAGTATGATATTGGCTGTTGGTTTGTCATAAATAGCTTTTATCACTTTGAGATACGTTCCAACAATACCGAGTTTATTGAGGGTTTTCAGCATAAAGGGATGTTGAATTTTGTCAACAGCTTTCTCTGCATCGAGATGATCATGTGGCTTTTGGTTTTGGTTCTGTTTATATGGTGAATTATGTTTATAGACTTGCGTATGTTGAACCAGCCTTGCATCCCCGGGATGAATCATACTTGATCATGATGGATAAGCTTTTTGATGTGCTGTTGCAATCGGGTTGCCAATATTTTATAGAAGATTTTTGCATCTATGTTCATCATGTATATTGGCTTGAAGTTTTCTTTTCTTGTAGAGTCTCTGCCAGGTTTTGGTATCAGGATGATGTTGGTCCCATAAAATGAGTTGGGAAGGACTTCCTCTTTTTGGATTATTTGGAATAGTTTCAGAAGGTACCAGTTCCTCTTTGTGTGTCTGGTAGAATTCGGCTGTGAACCCATCTGGACCTGGGCTTTTTTTGTGTGGTAGGCTCTTACATAAACTTTTAAATACCAATAAATAAACTGAAAAGTTACAAATTGACAAAAACTATTAGCAAGAAACATAACAGATAACATGATAAAAACTTTCAAAAAATAACTTTTGCAATGCAATTAGATGCAAAGGAAACAACAAAAGGAAAGACTATATATTTTCATTAAATCTTTAGAATTTCTAAAGCTGTCTATGATATTAAGCACAAAAAGTATACCATTAAGCTGTATAAAAAGATATTATTAAGCAATATGCACAGCATCATATACATATACCTGCTTGCAATAATCTTTGGAAAGTTTGTCATCATTAGGTAAGTAAATATAAGCCCTGCTGTATGGAGTTTCTATTATCAATTTTTCTTCTTTACTCTGTCTCTCAGCAAGTAGCCCTTTATGAAAAATAAATAAACAAATAAAATAAATCTTTAGGGAAGAAAAACAACTAGATAATAAAGTAGTTCTAGAATGTGGCCACTTATTAGTATTGAATCGATACTTATAACTCCACTAGACAAAATAAGGCAAAGAATTTGAGCTATATTTAGAGAGGTATTGAGCTGTAATTGGAGAAAACAATAGCTATAGTGTCAATTAATGCTGGATTGAAAGTGTATTTTCTTTCTGCCTAATCGTATGATTATTAGAACATCATCTGCAGTCCCTGTTTACTAAATATCATCTAGCCTCTAAGTTTCAGCATTTGTCTGGGATCAGTGTGGGTATAGGCAGAGACAGCCAATCATATCTAATTTTTTGTTTTTGTTGTTCTTATTCTTTGCACTTATTTTGCTTTCATAAAGTTGTGTGTGTGTGTGTGTGTGTGTGTGTGTGTGTGTGAGTCTACTTTCATTCTGCTACAAAGAACTGCCTTAGGCTGAGTAATTTATAAAAGAAAGAAGTTTAATTGACTCACACTTTAGCATGGCTGGGGAGGCCTCAGGAAATACACTCATGGTGGAAGGGGAAGCAAACATGTCCTTGTTTATGTGGAGGCATGAAAGAGAGGTGCCTAGTGATGCAGGAAGAGCCGCTTATAAAGTCATTATATCTCCTGATAACTCACTCACTATTACAAGAACAGCATTTGGAAAACTGCCCTTATGATTCAATTACCTCCACCTAGTCTCTTCTTTGACATGTGGGGATTATGGGTATTATCATTCAAGATGAGATTTGGGTGAGGACAGAAAGCCTAACCATATCTCTGTGTGTGTGTGTGTTTGTGTGTGTGTGTGTGTGTGTGTGTGTGTGTGTGTTTAAACTATATTTTGTTTGGTCACTGTAGTCTATAAGATTTTCCTTTTCTGGCAGGAAATGCTATGTATATTTTCCCTAATAATTTAATAATTATTAATATTTTATTTGTGTTATTATTCTTGTTTTAAAAGTCCTTGCAGGATGAAAGATAGAAAAATGTTGCAAAGCACTGCCTGTATTTTTTTTTACATTTTCCTATTACAAATGAAATATATTTTTCTCCATGGTACTTCTTCTCTAATATAAAATTATTTCCCAGCATTGGAATAATTGGAATAATCTTAGTGATATCCAATGTCACCTAAAAAGAAAAGTAAAGCATGTCTTTTTTAGAATGATCCATTTAGGTAAGATAATGTATGTAGAGTACAAATCCAAGTCCTGGTATATAATACAGCTCAGACAATTGCATTTGAATATGAGTGGCTTTGATAATTTTATAATAATAATTAATTGTCTCTAATAATTGAGAAAATGTGCTAAATTTGATGTGTACGTTCTGGGGGGAACATAAAAGACTTATTCTCTACTTATAAAACTATGTTTAAGTTCTTTAAAGATAATTAGGTATCAATTGTCCCTTACTAAATAAACTCTAAGGTTCCTTTAAGCTTCAGAAGCTACAATTTTATTATTGGAACCACTAAGATTTTGACATATTATGAGATGTATTAGTGAGTGTATGCTAGTCAGAATATGCTGTCTATATTTTGCCAGTCGATGTGACTAATGATAAGCATTTATAAGTGGCCAGAATAATATCAGAGGTACATGAATGCACTCTCTAATAAACACCCATGAAATAACTCTTTCCAATGGTATTTTTGTTCAGATTAAAGTAAAATAAGGGGCCGGGTATGGTAGGTTATGCCTGTAATTCCAGAACTTTGGGAGGCCAAGGCAGGGAGATAAAGAGATCAAGATATGGAGACCATCCTGCCAACATGATGAAACCCCGTCTCTACTAAAACTACAAAAACTAGCTGGGCATGGTGGCTCGTGCCTGTAATCCCAAATACTCGGGAGGCTGAGATGATATAATCACTTGAACTCGGGGGGCAGAGGTTGCAGTGAGCTGAGATTGCACTACTGCACTCCAGCCTGGAGACAGAGCAAGACTCCATCTCAAAAAGAAAGAAAAAAAAAAAAGAAGAAGCAGCAAAATCTTAATAAATGTGTTTAACTTTCTTTTCTGGACTATATATATATATTTATAACATAGAGTATGATAAACACTTTTAACTATATTTTATTAAATATACGTTTCACCTGATTTCACTTAACAGACAATGCTAAGCTTTCTGTCTTGCTCTTGTTACCTAGGCTGGAGTGCAATGGCATGATCTCGGCTCACGGCAACCTCCGCCTCCTGGATTCAGGCAATTCTCCTCCCTCAGCCTCCTGAGTAGCTGGGATTACAGGCACGTGCCACCGTGCCCAGCAAATTTTTTGTATTTTTAGTAGAGACAGGGTTTCACCATGTTGACCAGGATGGTCTCGATCTCTTGACCCCATGATCCACCCGCCTCGGCCTCCCGAAGTGCTGGGATTACAGGCTTGAGCCACCCCACTCGGCCAATGCTAAACTTTCTAACTTGAAATTTGACTCTTTTGGGATTCCCTGTTTCGGTATAGAAAAGACAGCCACAAATTCTTTGCCACTGTGTCCATGGAGGAAATTAACCTTCTTTCACTACTTTGAATTTGGGCAACATGTAACTGCTTTGTTCAACGATATATTGAAACTGACACCACGTTATTCTAGCTAGTCCTTGAAGGGACTGTCTGCTTTTGCACTGGTATCTTAGATCCCTGATATGTAATGTAACAGACAATATGGAGAGATCTTGAAATGACCTTGAAAAGAGAGCATTTCTGCTGAGTCTAGCATTCTAGCTATAACCACCAAAGCCTAGATGTGTAAGAAAACGTTGTGGAAATGGCACTCTAATTTATGACACATAAATTGGAGAAAAGCCATTCAGCCAAGACTTCTCCCAATTTTTGACACCAAAAAATTAAGAGAGAAAATAAATTGACTGTTTAAACTCTCAAGTTTTGTGAGTAGTTCCTATAAGGCAAGGCAAACCAATTTGTTTAAAATAGCATTTTTCCAAAAAGTTACCAATAAATACAAATATTTCATGATAGTGTTATTAGCACTGACATTTCTGAAACCAAATTTCTAAAAGGTGTGTGATTTTGAAGTAGTTTATTCTTTTAAAAACATAACAGATTAAAATTTAAAAATAAATAAGAGAGAACATGGTTTTTGCTATAAAAGAATTTTTCAAGTGTTTGAAATGTTTTTAATTCAAAGCCTGGAATATATAGAATACCTTGAACAGCCAGGATGGTTTACTCCTACAAGAATACAGTGCAAATATTTAGATATTTGAAATTAAATATAGCTAGTTTATCTAGTATATTTGGATATACCTACTCTTACACAAGTATTAAGCGGAAGCAAACATAAAAATTATTATCAAATAAATCTCTAAAACTTATACCAATCCAAGTAATTTAATACTGTAGTGTCCAAACTCTGTATGAACTATAACTTCAGAAACTCCATTTTGACTAATTTAGTCAATTTATAAAATTAAATTATTGTTATGTAACACTTTTCCAGTATGCAAGATTTGAACTTTTTTTTTTTTTTAAATTTTTATTGCATTTTAGGTTTTGGGGTACATGTGCAGAACATGCAAGATAGTTGCATAGGTACACTCGTGGCAGTGTGTTTTGCTGCCTTCTGCCCCCTCACCCATATTTGGCATTTCTCCCCATGCCATCCCTCCCCTGCTCCCCCCCCCGCTGTCCCTCCCCTATTTCCCCCAATAGACCTCAGTGTGTGGTGCTCCCCTCCCTATGTCCATGTGTTCCCATTGTTCATCACCCACCTATGAGTGAGTATATATGGTGTTTCC
>CM052665.1:12068048-12088441 GCA_028533165.1 Leontopithecus rosalia | reverse complement strand
TGTGGCGATTCCTCAAGGACCTAGAAATAGAAATTCCAAGATTTGAACTTTTATAATGCTAGTTATGAAAACTGAAATGGTCCCACACAGTGAACTATGCATATGAGACAAAAGGGCCTATGAAAAGATTTGTTTTTTTTCCTTCCAGTCATTGATAAGGTAGCTCTAATTGCTGAAAGCAGATGTTTATCAACATTTAAAATACATATAATTTGACTGTCGAAAAGAAGTGCTAAAGAATTTAGTCTATAGATAAGCATCTCTACTTAGGTGTAGAAGTAAATAGAGACTGATAAACATCTGATCACTCTGACAAGAACTGGGTGAGCTGGATGGTGGAGAAGCAATAAAAGAAAAATAGTAGGATAAACGTAACGGCTGTCTATATGATGGGAAGTGAATCCATATTTCCGTGTAGTTAAATTTCACATGAGTATTAACATCAAATAAGCATCACATTTCTAATGCACTGAAAAATCAAAATCTAGAAATTATGCCTAAAACATAACAATTATGTAATTTAATTAATATGAACTGTCCTAAAAAGTGATTAAGTAGAATTGTTTTCGTCTCTTTTTTTTCATTTTTAAGTACTTTCAAGATCATAATATAATTTTAACTGTATTTTCAATGTGACTCACGGTCATAATCACACAATTTCTCAATTTGTGTAGGTACTTGATTAACTACTTTCCAGTATGACATGATAAGAAAAGTGAGGTAAATAGACTACAATTGTTTAATTACCTTACATTTCCTCATTTGTTTTCATCACATGAGATTCCAATCGAAAGTAATGCGAATTATCAGTGAGTCTCCTAAATATGAACATTATTTTTAAAAAATAAATTACATTCAAAGTACTGTAGAATATGTATTTCTCCCTTTGGGTTTCTTGGTAACAGCTAACAAAACACATTTAACCACAAATTATTTCCGGGAGCATTATGTATCTATGCATATGATAAAGCAAGCTGCAGCAAGGAGATACATATTCTAATAAGGTGTTTAGATTATATTCCCATTGCATACATGCAAGTGTTTGCCAAAGTAAATTAAGCTGGAAAGCTATCATTTTCTTGTTACTGATAGAGTTCATCTATATTCAGTAGCATTTCATTTTTAATATACATTTTACTATCAAATTTCTTCAATCTCTTTTCCTCCTTTAGACTAATCTTCCCTTACTTTTTCTCATTATAATGGTCGCAGAGTGTAAAGCATATCTTATGAGCTCTTACAAGAGCACTGAGCAAGATAATAAATTTCTATTTTTTGCTCCCAAATATTAATAACTAATTTTAATAAGCGTAAGCCAAGCGTTTTATATTTTCTTTAAATTATCTAACATGTTTTAGTCTTCTAGACGTCTAATTAACATCTAACATTAAAGGCTCTTCATTTTTAAATTCTAATAAAGCCCTATAAGCATTAAGGGAAAAAGAACTATGTGAAATGCTTTTTATATAATTAAAACAATTAGCACATCACTTTCAAATTATTCATTAGTGTGTCTCACATCTCTACAACCTGTGACCTCTCCAATGACAAGATGGTGTCATCACAGTTTATATCACCAGAGCAAACCTCAATGTCTGTTATATAGAGAATTCTCCAAAAAGTTTGACTGAATAAATGGGTGGGTGAGTAGGTGGGTGAAAAGACTGATGGATGAATAGAATAATACATTGACTTTCTGAAGAGGAAAAATTATGATGGAAAGCTAGATAGTAGACATATAAATGCTTTATATCACTATATATTGTCAGAGAAAAATAGCATAATGATACTTAGCATAAATTTGGCCCACTTTTGTTCAGCATAAGCAGAGCTAATTATACATATGAAGGCATCTCAAAGAATTCTGAAAGACAATCTAAAATAAAATCTTTAAATTCATTGATGTCATCTCTCAAAAAGCAGTGCTTAGACGTGCATGTAATTATGCAAGTCAATCATTTGCATAAGAAGCATAAAAGCACCCTACAGAGGCAGAAAATTAATAAGAATAGCAATTTATTCAAACATCGGAAATATCAAAATATAAGTTATCATGCTACACAATACCATTTGTAAACTAGAGAAATGGCACCAAGGAAAAGAGATTATTATTCTCTCTATTCAAAGTTATTGAAAGCAAAGCAGAAATCAGAGTTAAATATAGTTTTAAAACATGTGGCCACATCAGCACAGTTTGGCTGAGTGGTCAGACCTTCTTTATGCCATGCTGTGGGGTGGTCTTGTTCACTTCCATCTGTATTTTCTTGCTGCTCACAGTCTAATCCTCAGCAATCACACTGTAATTAACTCCAGGTACAACTTTCCCAAGTATACCAGCAAAGTAACCATTAATGTGCTCACCTTATCAAATTGTTTAACTTAGACTCAAGAAGAATGCCTAATCCTATTTTTACGTCACATTAATCACCAAGTTATTATCATTTGCCTGTATATTTCAAAGATTACAATTGGCCCTTGCTCCCAAAAAAGAAAAAAATACAGATTTATTTATTTTCTCCAGGTAGCTCCCCTCTCTCTAAAGATTATAAGTTAGTTCTATGAGGCTTGGCTGGAAAACTAATTATTACTGAGAAAGTCTATGAGACCCTTTATCCCTACAACTGACTGTTGGGTACCCATGGACAAAATAACTTGCTGATCCTCTTTCAGCTGTACAACTCTTTTCCTTTAATTAAAAAGAAATATCTAAATTGACATATGAATTTTATGCACTTATTGTGTACATTATTTTTAAAGTATATAAACATTTTGTAATGGTTAAATTTAAATGGTTAATATGTGTTTTATCTCATATAATTATTTTTGTTGTGAGAACAATTAACATCCACTCTCTTGTATTTTTCAGGAATACAATATAATATCGTTAAATACAGTCACCATACTTATTCCCTATTTTTAAAAAATAATTTCAACTTTTATTTCAGATTCAGGGGGTACATCTGCAGTTTTGTGACATGGGTATATTGCATGGCATTGAGGTATGAATGGTCCAGTCACCCAGGTAATGAGCATAATGCTCATTAGGTAGCTTTTTAGCCCTTGTTCCCCAGTAGACCCAGGTCTTTATATTCATGTATTTCCATTGTTAAGCTTCTGCTTCTAAGTGAGAACATGCACTATTTGGTTTTCTGTTCCTGTATTAATTCACTCAGGATCATGGCCTCCAGTTGCATCCATGTTGGTGCAAAAGATGTGATATGGTTCTTTTTATGGTTGCCTAATATTTTAAGGTGAATATACTTTTTTTTTATCCAACCCGCCGTTGATGGGCACCTACGTCAATTTCATGTGTTTGCTATTGTGCATAGTGCTGCAATGAGCATATAATTGCAAGTGTCTTTTTGGTAGAACGATTTATTTTTCTTTGGGAATGTAGGCAGTAATGGGATTGCTGGGTTGAATAGTAGCTGTATTTTAAGTTCCTTTATAAATTTTCAAACTGTTTCTACAGTGGCTGAAGTAATTTAAATCCCCATTCTCAGTGTATAGGTGCTGTCTTTTCTCCACAGTCTTGCCAGCATCTGGAATTTTTGATGTTTTAGTAACAGCCATTCTGACTAGAGTGAGATGGTAACTCGCTGTAGTTTTCATTAGCGTCTCTCTGACGATTAGGGATGTTGAACTTTTTGTTCATATGACAGTTGGCATCTTGAAGGCCTTTTTTGATAAGTGCCTGTTCATGTCTTTTGCTCACTTTTTAATGGGGCTATTTGTGTTTTGCTTGTTGAATTGTTAAATTCCTTATAGATTGTGGATATTAGACATTTGTCAGATGCATAATGTGTGAATATTTCCTTCAATTCTGTAGGGTGTCTTTTTAGTCTGTTGATAGTTTCTTTTGCTGTGCAGAAGCTCTTTAGTTTTTGTTGCAATTGCTTTTGAGGATTTAGTCATAAATTATTTTCCAAAGTTGATGTCCGCAATGGTGTTTCCTATGTTTTCTCACAGGATTTTTTTTTTAAGACGGAGTTTTGCTCCTGTCACCAGGCTGGAGTGCAATGGCGTGATCTCGGCTCACTGCAACCTCCGCCTCCTGGGTTCAGGCAATTCTCCTGCCTCAGCCTCCTGAGTAGCTGGGATTACAGGCACACGCCACCATGCCCAGCTAATTTTTTGCATTTTTATTAGGGCCAGGATATTTTTTTAATAGTTTAAGGTCTTACATTTAAATATTTATTCCATGTTGAGTTAATTTTTGTATATAATAAAAAGTAGGGGTCCAGCCTCATTCGTCTGCATATTGATACCAGTTATTACAGCATCATCCATTGAATAGGGAGAAGATTTGGCCCTGGAATGAGTCATGGGGTAGGTAGTATAATATTAGGCATTATGTAAGTTTCAACAAGTCAACACAAACTTCATGGCTTAAAACAATGCAAATGTCTTACCTTAGAATGTTGAAGGTTACAAATCTCAAATGGATCAGAGGAAGCTGAAGGAGAGAATTCATTTACTTGCTTGCGCAGCTTCCAGAAGCTGCCCCCATCCCTTGGCTCTTGAGGCTGCCTTCCTCCTACTACTGATTATGTCATCACATCTCCTTCCCTGACTCTGACTCTTCTGCCTCCTTTCTCTTACAAGGTTCTTTGTGATTATGTTCAGCTTACCTGGATAAACCAGGATAATCTCCTCATTTCAAGATCCTTAATAACATATGCAAAGTCATTTTCCCACCACATAATGTATTAACAGGTTCTAGGAATTAAAACGTGGACATCTTTGGGGGGCCATTATTCTGCCAACCACAGGCAAGAAGTAGAGCCAGGGTTCAATTGCACAGACTGTGACTTCAGAGCCTACATACCAGTCTTTCTGGGTATCAGTTACCCCTTCCAATTACTGTGGAGGGATGTTCAATTTTGGAGAAAAAATAATTACTGACCTGGTACAGTAAATCTGTAGAATTTTAAGATGAAAAGTAGTAAAGGTCACTTAGTATCCGTCAATTCTTACACAGAAGAGAGAAGTAGTAGAAAGAATAATTCCTTGAGTTTTAGGGTTACTAATTTGTGATAAAGGTAGGACTTAAGTCCAGGTCATTTTACATGCAGCTGTCTACACTCTCTTCTCTATAACATAGCATGGTTTTTAATAAACTCATGTTGGATTGCCCACTACCATTTGCTGGACAGCTTGGGATTGAATTCCGGCTCTATCACTTATAAGATATAGGACCTTGGTTATCTCTGTTCCAAGTTTCTCCATCTGCAACACTAAGACAATAATGCCACCTACTTATGAATGTGTTTATCAGGGAGTCCAGGTTCCATCAGGAAAAAAGCATCAATAGCATGGAATTCAGGATATATGTTAGACTTACAAAACCAAAACTGTGGTGCTCCCCTGCCTACATTTCCTGAATCCACTTACAATTTTGATGAGACAACGGCACCAGCTTTGGCTAAGCTACGCAGAAATAACATGTTCTATTTATTTCTAAGATGATTAGCCTAAGAGCTATTTTACTACTTACACCTCACCCTCTCCATGGCTGTGTCGACAATAATGGTCTGGTGTTGAGAATACAAATTGCAAGAGCCTGCAAGAGAAATCCCAGTGTTCTTTGTCAGCCTTCATGTAAGGAAAAAATTGTCTTACACCAATAATATCTTAATTGTTACTATAACATATAGTAACATATGAGGTTGCCATATTTGTAATTCAAAATGGTCAAGTCAAATATCAGCAAAACTACATGTTGCGACTTGTTAGTTAAATTTGATAAATGTAATATGTCATTAAAAAGTGTTTTAAGAAGGCATTTAATATAATATAATGCTAATTGTTATACTGTGAATTGTGAAAGTGGTTACATTTAGTTGATAACATTGTGGTTCCACAAAGATAATCTTAACATTTTTATTTGCTTATTTGGGCACTTCTGAAAAGAAATGCAAAAGAAGAGAAGAAAGAGAAATTACAATTAAGTAAAAATGAAGATGACATTGAATGATTATGGCAAAAATCTTCCAAAAGACCCAAATTTATAGCTGCTTTTCCAGTGATTTTTGATCCAAAGGACTTTTAATAGAACTTAAAGAGAGGAGACGAAATATTCCCAGTTCCAGTGTGAGACATTTTGTGCTGCACTTTCCTCTGTCATATTATTTCAGTTTACCTCTCCTCATAAAGCTAGAATTAGCCTGGAGACATTATCTGTGCAGCAAAATGATAGAAATCAAAAGGTTGAAAAACACCTTTATTGAATTCTTCTGGCAGAATATTCCTACTATTTGAAGGCTACAATCTTGATATGCCATTGCTACCAAGTAGCTAGCTATCCAGCATCTATTTATTGCAAGGACAGGAAACCTACTAACTATGGGAAAACAAACAAGCAAAAACAAAACAAAACCCTCTCGTCAGCCAGCTATACTATTAGAAAATTCTCCATTATTCAAAATGAGTTATTTCAGTCTGCATTCATAGGTTCTATTTTTGTCCTTTGTGGATATATAGAGCAACCTAATTATTTCTCATAATGATTTGTAGCAGAAATAAAATATATGTCTATATGTATAACACTAATACACACACACACACACACACACACACATATATATATATATATACATATACATGGTTTCCTATAATCTCACCTAGTCTTAACAAAAAGTTCCAAGCCAAATTTTAACTAGTCTTTTCACGTACCAGCTAATTGGAACAACAGAGTTGTTATGGTAATTTTTGGCTAACAGTCTGTAATAGCAATTCCCTTTTTATGAAGAAAAAATTAAAGCACTCTGCCTATTCAGTTGTTATATACACCAACTAAAATGAACATAAGAAATAAATAAATAAAAATTGTGAAAGAACTGAGAAAGAGAACAGTAAGTAGGGCAAATTCATGAATTCATTTATGCCTTTGGCTAAAATACATCCCTCAAATCAGTTTGAAGCTGTTTTCACGGTGGGGTGTTTCACCTACTAATGATTTCACAGCTGGTATGCGCATGGCATCAATGTTTATTGGCATCCTCAATGTCAGTTATTTTTAAAAAGCTTTCTTCCAGGACTCTGAATAAATTATCTATCAAGTGCAGCAGTGCATGGCAACACCCAAGACACAATTTGCAGTCTTGCACAAGCTCTCATTATTTGGTGTAAATGAAATCCCAAGTCATTAAACTCTTTAAAACATGAAGGCAACTTGTATTAAAAATACAAGCGATTGAAAGTTTTCCTAGGTCATTCTTTCAGTCCTTAATATGCATAGTAATGAGCCTAGAAACAGGTTCAATCCCTCAGCAATTGTTTACTTTCCTTTGAAAGACAAAAGTTGTTTTCTGTCAAACACATCACAGAAAAAGTTCAAGCAGGCTAGTTTCATTCTATTCTCCTGGGAATACCCCTGGAAAATTGGCCAGGAAAAAAGACAGCCCAAGCAATGATGATAAGAAATAACATATTCTGAAATTTACAAAGTTGTATGTTATAAGCCAACAAACTATGTAGGACGTCTGCTGAATAACTCCATGATTCATAATTCTATGTCTGAAGATATTTTTTATTTCCTCACATATTGTAAGCTTTAAAAAAAATATTAAGGAGACGGAAAGAGCTTTTCCTTGATCTGGTTATATAGGCCTTATCAATTTCAGGCAAAATGGCAATACTTTCTCGACAATGAGTTTCAACATATCTGTAGTCTCTCCTGCTGTTTACTATGAATTTTGATGATGCTTTATGTAAGCTTCAGAGCTGTTTGATGTTGCCATAACTTTAATCCGTGAACTGAGATTCATAGCCCATCACAAACATTTAGTCACAAACCAATACCAAGGAAATGTTATCGAGCACAGCTTGTTTTGCTGTTGGTTTATCAAAATACACATGATGATACAGTGTAACATCTTTATAATGTGAGTCTTGAGGAAAGCCTTAAACACTTATAAGTTAACCAAGAACACATGTGATTCCACTCTGCATTACGGAGGAATCTGTGGAGTTAAAAAAAAAAAGTGTTCTATTGGCATTATCCAGCAAAGTTTAAGTGCAGAAAAACGTTTTGTTAATGTGGTTATAACCTTGTTATTCTCCACTGTAGTTAAGTTCCATGAGTACAGATATATTTTTTTCTTCTTCAGTATATTTGCATAATTTAGCATGTTCCTGGCATGGTAGATATACAGCCAGCATTTGTTAAGTGAATGAATGTATAACTGAAAGTGCCTGGCATATTTGGATTATTGAATCTTACTGCATTCAAATGACTCTACTAGAGCAAGAGTTGCTTTTAAAATGTGTCTCACAAATAATCACCATGTTTCTTTGGTGTTCCAGGTATTGTGATGACAAATTTAATAGAAAAATATTAACACTGAAAGAAATTTAGAGTTAATCCATGGTAAGCTGCTAATCAACACCAGAATACTCTTTACAAAATACTCTTGATTGTGGAAGGCAGCTTTAAAGATGATCCTGGCCTCCTGATCTTGATGCCTTTCTGTAATATCTTTTCCTTGAATGTGCAAGGGACCTAGTACTAGCTTCTAATTTGGCAAATGTGAAAGAATGTCAGTTCTGAGATTAGGTTATAGAAATTCTCTCTCTCTCTCTCTGTAATCAACTGTAGGTTTAATTTCACTGTGTGTTACAAAGATGTTTTAGACACAATTTAATATTTAGTATATCTGAACCTGTGGAATAAAAAAGAAAATAGAGGCAAGGACTGTTCTCACTGTTCTCATTGTCAGAGTCCTCTGTCCCACTGTCTCTGTGTCCCATTCCTCATACTGGGAAAAACAAATTGCCATGTGTGAATAGCCCTTTGGAGAGCTTCACTTAGCCCTGTGAAGAGATCCAGGAGACCTTGAAGAACTGAAATCTGACAACAATCAGGTAAATGAGCTTGGAAGTGGATTACTCCATGCCAATCCAGTCCTAAGAAAACTAACAATCTGGCTGAAAGCTTGGCTACAAATGACAGACTGAGAGTCAGGGTGACCCAAGCTGCCTCAAGATTGCTTACCCACAGCAACCCTGACATGACAAATGTTTGTTGTTCTCAGCCACTAAATTTTGGGGTGACTTGTTACATGGATTGCTAACATGCCGAGAGTGTGATTCTTGCTCTCATTGTACATGTAAGTCATTGACTATAATTTAACATGGGTATCAATGAGGAATTTGTGGATGTAGGAGAGCCTCATTAAAAGAAATATCTTCTTAATTTCTTAAGAAGTTGAAGTATGCCGTCTTATGGTATCCACCTATCAGTTATCAATAAATAAGACAAATCATTCTTCTTAGATTGTATTTTAATAAGGCAGACACTCAGTAAGCACATTTAAAAATAAACAAAGTAATTGCCTATTTTATTATACACTAGTAGAGAATGGACAGGTAAGATGTAAAGTGTAGACTAGGCCTGTGACTCATGCCTGTAATTCCAGCACTTTGGGAGACTGAGGAGGGAGAATAACTTGAGCTCAGGAGGTTAAGGCTGCAGTGAGCCACGCGCCACTGCATTCCAGCCTGGGCCACAGGATGAGACCCTCTCTCAAAACTAACCAAATAAAAATAAAGAGAAACGTTTAAAAATTCAGGATGAGGTGGGAGACGGTCTCATTAGATGGTGTAGCAAAGAAGGCATCTCTTAGAAGGTGATATTTGAACTGGCTTCAAAGAATAAGAATCAGCTGGTCAATACTCTATGTCCAGCCTTTCGTTTTTCTGATACTACTGAATTTCTCATTGAAATTTGTTATAAGTATGCTGAAAAGCTGTTCTACCTCTTTCTGTCATCTCTCTTTCCCTCTCTCTTTATCTGAAAAACACACACACAGACACACACACACACACACACACACACACAGACACACACACACACCATTGTCATCACCAAATCTATGTTTGTTAATAGCCCCACCAGCTTTCTCATTAGACTTGAAATCTTCTGACCACTTTAACGGTGACTCTCTATTACTCACCACATTTCTCAATTGCTCATTTCTTAACAATAGCTTTCCTTTCAATCCCTATAATTACTACATTAATTTAGAAATGGAGTAACTTGCCATTCAGTTTACTACAATGTATTTTAAAATATCTGTTTTTCTGTAGCTTCTCCTGCCTCTGGAATATCTTAACATGCTAGTCGCTTTTGAAGCAATCTGTGAACACATTAATTTCTTGCTTAACAGCCTTCCTTTGTTCTTTATGGACTGTGGAATTCAGAGTCCCTAGGATACTTAGAAAATTTCCCTTCATTTGATCGGAATTTATCATTGCCAAAAATTTTCCATTTCTAACCTTCTGTCTTTGCTCTATAGGTGATGTAAACTATGTCTGATTTTACCTCCACTGTATCTAAATTTACTGCTTTTGCTTATTCAAGTATATCTGCCATAATTCTTTATTAATTTCCATCTGCCCAATTCTTCATGTGTTAATGCCCAGCTAACATGACACTCTTTTTACTTATGCACTCCATGGTGCTGCTCTGCAATTTATTGTAATATATTTATTAAGTAATGCACTGCCTATTATTTCTCATTAGATCATATGCTATTTTAGGTTTTCATCTTGGAGAATATCTAATATATTAAAATACAGTTTTTCAATGAGTGAATTAATAACATTTTCAAACTCAGTTCAAAATGAATTAGGTGTATCTCAATATAAATTAAATAAAATAATATTCTGAAAGGATTTTTAATAAAATAAAAAGCTGTTTATCAATATATTGCTATATTATCTTGCTCCTATAATTTTTAAAATGTACTGTTATTCTCTGTAAGATTATAATTATACTTCCCCGTCACTTTTGTTTTTCCACATATAAAGAGGGACTATGTGATTCAACTGAAATTGTCCATCAGAGAAAATAAGCTCCTCCATGTCTCATACCTGCAAGCTCTGAATCTGTCTTCCTGAGAAGACATGACTGCTTCTTACAAACATTTTTGGTAACAATACCATATAATATTATTTTTATTTTTTAAAAGTATTATTGGAATATAATTCACAAAACATAAATGTTTAGCATATTCATACATATGGGCAACCATCACAATGGCCAATTATAGAAAATTTTCATCATTTCAAGAATATATGCTGTATCATTTGGCTGTTATTCTGTATTACCCTCCTGTCCTGCCACAAGCAATCACTAACCTACTTTTTTCTTTATAGATGTGTATATTCAAGGCATTTTTTACAAGGGCAGTTGTGTTTTACAAAGATGCAGGTGGCATCTTTGACATAGCATATTATTTTTAAGGTCTATACATGGCATAGCATATATCAATACTTCATATCTTTTTACCACCAAATAAGATTTATTTGTATAGATATACAGATTTTTTAATTTATTTGCTTATCACATAATGGACACCAATTTTTATTTTTATTAGGGGTCCACAGAAAAAGGGAGAGTAAGGAGAATGATTTGTAAATGTTTGAATATTAGTATTTTTATTACGTTTTATTTACTTTCAAATTTCATATGCATGTTTTAAGAGTCTTTGACACCAGAAAGAGAAGAACAAACAGACATGCCAGTTTCACCTTCAATTCCTGATAGCTGTTGAAATAATTTAACATGGTTGAAGAGAAACGGGAGCTGAATATATTTGCTGTTTCTGAAAAGTGGAGAACAGTAGAGAGATTCAGAATAAAGAGGCGTTTATTATTCATGTACCAATGCCTCTTCATTTTACAAAAAGGAAAGTTGTCACGCCAGGCATAACGGCTCATGTCTGTAACCCAAACATTTTGGGAGGCCAAGGTGGGAGGAGCACCTGCGTCCAGGTGTTCAAGACCAGCTTTGGCAACAGGGCAAGACCCTCGTCTCTACAAAAATAAAAAGTTACCTGGGTGTGGTGGTATATATCTGCAGTCCCAGCTCCTAGGCAGGCTTAGGTGAGAAAACTGCCTAATCCCTCAAGGTCAAGGCTGCAGTGAGCCATAATTGTTCCACTGCATTCAGCCTGCATGACTGAGTGAGACCCTGTCTCAAAAACAAAAGCAAAAATGTCAGTAGCTAACCACTTGTTAAAGAATTCCTTTATAGCTTGATAAGAATAATTTGTAAATACCAACAGAGCACTCTCTCTACTAAAGGATTACATTGACTCATTGTATTAGACTGAACCATATGAAATTGCTCTTTTCACAGGTGAAAAATATTGTCTAATATGGTTAAACCTTCTAGAAATGTCTAGAATGCATTGTTAGAAAGAATTTTTTCTTCATTTACTTTCTAAAATGTGTTAGATAGTAAATAAAAAGATAAGGGAAAGGTAAATAATAAAGGAATATGTCAGTACTACTGTCATAATAAACAAATATCATATCAGGCCATTTTAGAAATACTTTAAGTATATTTTTTAATACTACTTTTTGAAAGAATTTATTGCCATAACTTTTTTAGTGGGCATTCACCCTTCATGGCACTAAGTTATGCCCACCTCTCCAAAATCCTTGAATGCATAAACCAAAATATTTTTATTTATATGCTGGCTAGTAACTTATGACTTGGTTCAAATCAGGTAACACTGAAAAACAAATTCACTAATAAGAATTTGAAATTTAAAAAAAAAAGCAAGGGGGGGAAGAATAGGCAAGAAAAAAGTAGCTCATACATAGATCCACTGTTGTTCCTGTTAGATAAAGCCTATTTCACCATCTTCTGGATTCCCATGCAAAGTTTATGTATCCAAAAATTAAATCTACATTTTCCTGATTGGTTTATCTTTAGATATGTCTGAAAGTACCCTCACCACAAGATGGCCTATAAAGTAGGAGAAAAATCTCACCCATTTTTATAGTTTGCAAAACTTAAAACTAAAGGAAAACATTCTCTGCTTTCAGTTGTGCATGTCCTAGCCAAGTGAATTCACTCACTCTTATTTAGATGTTTATTGTAAAAACTTAGCATTGTTTTTTTAGAAAGATGCCTTACCCAGAAAGGTTATAATTTCATCATTTTTTCTCTCTGTGGATGACATTTTGTAAATGATAATATTAACACAATAGAGGAGTCATACTTAAAGGAAATTCATTAAATGTGAGGTTTACAAACTATCATTTTTATTTTATCAGATGAACAAATAGTAGTGTCATGTATTAAATAAAGTTAGTTTTTTTTCACACAACATGTAGATTGACAGCTGCATGTACATCTATAAAACAAACATCACTAGGGCAGAATGCTGTTTGATATATATCAGGCACGCATGATACTCTATATGAGCAAATGAAGGAAAAAAACAGATATGCATATTATAGGTATTGCCATTACTTTTTTTCTGGTAAGAATGTACAGGCAGGAGTTTCCAGACTACAAGTATAGAGCATATGGTATATATCTTTCATTACAAAGTTATTTGAAAAATAAAACATATACAGTTCTACTAGCAAAGATAAAAACTCTTCAAAATGGTAAACAAATAAGATTTATTGTCAGTGTGTGTTAAATCTTAAAAGAAAAACTTCAATTTTTTTGGTTTAGAGACTCTTTGCCTCTAAACCATAAATGCTAGGAAGTAAAAAACACTACGAAGGTTTCAGTGTAATAGCAATCAATGAGAAAATAAAAGAACATAAACTGTATTTGATTTAGAAACAGATCATTATTCTTAATGTTTTATTGTATCACACTAGGTTTCTGTATAATTCATAGACAAAATTATTATGTTGTATGGTTATTAGTGCTTTTCAACTTACTATGCTTTAATGCTTACTTTATAAACATGAAATTTAAAAATTACGCATCAATTTTTTGCTATTTTTTTCTGTTCAAAGTCATTTGGTTTGTCAGCAGATATAAAATAGATTAGTATGCAAAAGTACTGAAAGGTGGACCTACTGCTGGAAAACAACAGCAAAGGGGATGGATATTAAATATTTTTAAAAAACTACTATTTTGCAAAAAAGGTAATTTTACAAAATTTTAGAAATATCAATAAAGAAATATTTAACAAATCAACTCAGTGAAAGATATTGTCAAACTTTTGATATGTAATTTTAAAATATTTTTGTGTATGTATAATTATGTATGGGTATATACACAAATACACACACACACATACTAAAAAGTGTGGCATTGCCATGTACTTTTGACTTCATGACTAGCTTTAAAAAGCATTTCTGCCAATTCCTCAATATTCTAACATATAATTTGTGGCATACTTCTGATTAATATATATTTAAATATTAATTCTTTGTAATCAATGTTTGAAGTGTTTTATATTAATCACCGTTGTAGCAATATGTAAACAACAATATTTAGAATAATTTCTTATAAAATCTTTATTATTTTCTTATAGAAATCCTAAAGAAAATTTTATGAATTAAAAAAATGACACTGAGTATTGACTAAGGTATTATTGTGTGGCTTCTGTAATTTAGCAAGACGGAAGACATGGCGTTCGGTGTATTTTTCTCCCCTGTTGCTTCCCGAGAAAAAGGGAGGGTTACAGTGTTACAGATGTCCTTTGGTACCATTTCACCAGCTTGAAATCTCTACATCTCCTATGACCTCTTTGGGCCTGCCATGCTCACCCTGCCTACTTGGCCTAGCAGGCTGTGCTTGGCTTGTAACTTGTCCCAAATCCCTCACCTGCACAGCTTCCATTTTCAGCCTGTGACTTAACGGGCTGTGCCACAACCTGCTTCCACCTTGGGTGCCAGCATCTGGAAGAGGGGAACCGGGTGGTACCTGAAAACTCAGAAATGCCAGCAACCATGGAGCCCCAAGCTCTCACCAGGAGTGTCCCGAAGTCTGAGCCCCCAAGAAATGTTACAGCTTGTTTGGTCCCACCACCTGCAGCTTGGTGAATGGGGGCATGTTATTGCTTGTTTGGTTTTGCTGCCCACAGTTGTTCTGCGTTCTTGTCCCCTGATCAAGAAGAATAAGGTATGTGGGCACCCAAGAATGAGTAGGATGGAGAAGAATTTCACTGGGTGACACAAGGAGGCCTACAAGTGAGTAGTGTCTGTGTGGTTGAGTCCAGGACTTTTATGGGCTCAGAATGGGGAAGTGTGTGCTGGTTGGTCCATAGGCAGGCCTGAGAAAAGCGTCATTAGATTGGCTAAAAGACTTTGAGGAAGTTCTCACTTCAGTCATGAAATTCACCCGCAGCTGTTTCTGGATTTGCATTGCCTTTGGCTTGAAGGTTGGGTTTCCCTGGGAACCTGTCCCTGTCTGCCTAGTAATCTGTGTCTCCTGTCAATATCATCATCACTCATTTTATATGTACAGATTTCAAATCCAAACAAGAATATATGAGAATGTTGATTTCTGCATACAAAACTTTTTTTTTGTTTTTCAGTAGCAAAACAATTAAGCATTGCTTTTATATGAACTTTCAATTATGAGCAAGACCATATATTTCACCCCATTATTTATGGTGCAATTTTGCTTGGTTTTATTTTATTGTTAATTTTATATATTTTATTCTTATTGTTTTAAGAAAGTAAAAATATTAGTAATTTGACTATCATATATATTCAAAAATTTTAGCCTATTTTTCCCTCTGTTTTCTACTATACAAAAGTTTTGAAATTCATATAATCAGACATGCCACTTTATTTTTTATGGGGCCTAAATATGAAATAATCTTTACAAAATCCTTTATTTTAGAATCACATAAATAATTTTCCACAAATCTTTAAGCAATTTTACTGCTTCATATTTTATAGTGAAATATTAATGCTTTGGAAACTTATTTTGATTCATTTGTTAAAATAAGGAGCTAATTTCATCTGCATTCGAAAACATCATATTCAATACTGTTTGGTTTCTCACTCAAATAAATTTTATTATTTTTCCTGATTCACTTGAAATTTCAACTCTGTGGTCTCAACTATATAAGAATGTATATTGTTTCTGGTATTAATACACTGTTGCACATATCTTACTATATTTTCCTGTATCTACAGCATATTTAATGTATACAGTTATAATTTAGGATATTTTTGAATGATTACCTAACATGGAACATAAGAAAGGTTTAATTTTCATCTAACTTTCTCATCTTTACTTTTTCTGTCATGATTGTGAAAGTGAGAGACTGAAGTTGAAAAGATCCAGGTGAATTAGAATAAGCTCTCTGTGTGTGTGTGTATGTGTGTGTGTTTGTATGTAGTAGAAATAGTGGTGGTAGTGGTAGTATTACTGAACCAGCTATGAAAAAGCAACTGAATACCTCACCATTCCATCTAACCCCGCACCAAATATGTCCCAATTGCTCTTATTCATCTACAGATTTTTATTTGGAATTATAAAGTGCATAGTGCAGGTCAGGTAAATTTTCATAATACCAGATTCAAATGAATTTCAGAGGCCATTTTTTTCTTTATAAACTAAATTAAAACAAAAACAATAGAGCCTTCATGGAGACAAAATTTTGCTTTCTGTTTATAGTTTCCAACATTACTTGGCTAAAAATTACATTAGATGCTATTGAATTTTGGACATAATTTTAAAAGCATTTAAAATTCATTAACAGCAATCAATGAATATATATATATATATAGTATATATTCATACTTCCTTTTCTATATCCAAATTAGTTTTCACAGAGACCGAGAACAAATATAAATGAATTAAATTTATAAATTATTGTTATAATAAATTGCATTATTTAATTATAAATCATTAATAAATTATAAATATATTATAAAAGTTGGGTTACTGGACAATTTACTTTGGTAAGAACATACCTAGATTTATAAACAGGATCTACATTCAAATTAGTAACCAGTACTGTTAATAAATAACTATTTTGAGAGTAAAAATAATTAATCAATCTCTGAGTAAAATGCACAGTACATCCTACAGATATGTTGACCAAGTAAATGATTAGATTCATAACTATTTGCAAAATCACTAGAAAATCAGGGTTAAAATTTTAAATTGTTATACCAGTAAATTTAGACAAAGAGCTAGCTTTGTAATCTCATACATAAATAAAAAGAAAACACTTCAGATAGTTTGTATTTGGCTCTTAATTGCGGTTTTTGTTTTGGCATACTTAAAATGAATATTTCTAGTGCTCTGAATAGGCACTTCAAATACAATAAAGAAGGACCAAAAGGAACAGATGATTCATTTGACATTAGAAATGTATCCCTCTGTTCTGACTCCTACTCACCGTCTCCATTTGCCTTACTGCATTATTAGAATGATTGTTTATCTAATACAGCTAAATTGCATTATCTCTAAATTTTCATTAAAATGTTTAAGAGCTGCCAAATGGGATGAAACAGGAAAGAAATTTAAAAAGAAAAAGAAGATTGGGTGATAGAGAATAAAATGCAGATAAAATAAGTAATTTTGCACAGACTGTATTCGTTCATTATGTGAAAATCAAGATACCTTCATCTGCAAGGTTTATCCTTAGAAAATTGATTCCACTTTATTTACATAACTAATTGTAGACCAAATAAGCACACCCTTTAAAACAATTAATGAAATGCTATTGTATAAATGAAATAAAAATTTTCAGACCCAGATTTTTCAAAGCATGCAATTTTGGGAAAATAAAAAGGCAAAAATGAGTAATGATCAGAATAAACATGGTATCAGAATAAAGTGTCCAGGAATAACTTCTTTCCGCATATGATAACATCATTTCAAAGTATCACTTTGAAAGATGTAGGTAGTGTTTGATTATTCTGCAAGCTGAAAACACTGACTAGAATTTCCCCAGCTATTTATTCAACAACCTTTTGTTTGTGCACTAATCTGTGAAATTTCATAATGAGTTTGCTGTTTTGCTAACTTCCTCTGACTCTTTTATTTTTAAAAGTGCATTCAGCCAACAAAAACTACAGTTGATAAAGGGAAAGTCAGTGTAATAGTAACACCTTTGCACATACTCATTTTTTAAGGGGTGAAAAAGTACATCATGAAAATAGTAAAAGTTGATTCCTATTACCTCTGAGGAAAATTATTTCCATGACATTAAAAAAAATCATGCTGCTTTATTTTCCTGAAATGATCTAAAAAATTGAAAACATCAACAGAGGGCACTATCAGTCTATTCTGGAAAGCCTTTCATTTCATTGCCTGTGACAAGGAAACCAAGCTGGAAAGGCAGTGTCTTTTAGCTGCATATGGCTGCAGATGTGGCATTGGGACAAAAAATTATAAAGCATCTGTACTGTCCATAGGCAGAAAGATAAATTCACAAACTTAACTTACTATTATCATTTGCTTTCTCTATATCAAACTATCTCTAACTCTACATATTTTCTAACACATCTAATTTTTCTGTCTGTTGTTTCAAATATAACTTATTTCAAGCTCTACACCTTATTTCGTATAACTAAACTCAACCCAAGTGAATATTTAGTCATACGATCAACTCTGGGTGATGTCCATTGTTGGAGGTATATAGAAATATTCCCCAAAAAAGAACTCTCTACAAATAATAATTGTTCTTGGCATCCTTTTTCCTATATTTTGCTTTTGGGGTCATTTTTCATATTCAGCCAAATATGATTATAGAAAAAAAACTATGGTAATATCCAAACTTTAAAACAAACAATTAGTAAAGGCAATACAGAAAGAATTGTGTAAACATTATGGAATATAAACAAATTAATAAGTTTACATTGCTTTACAGGTTATAATTTTAGGAACTTTGAGTAAAATTCACTTGTTTTTAACAAAAGCAACCATCAGACAACTCAGTCCTGTCCTATATTTTATCAACAAAGTTTTCTCCTGTTAACTGAACATTATATATTTAAGAAGCAAAGATTAATGGAAAAAACAATGCATTTCATCATTTGCTTTTACCCATCTCTACTGTTTATCTCATTCCTTCTAAAGAGCAGTGACCAATATTAAGGAAAGAAGAATGTATATAAAACTATTAAGTGCCTTATAAAGGAAGGGGTGAGGTGGAAAGGAAATGTTATTTATGAAGAAAATATTTGGTGCAATAAGGTGCACAAAGCTGTATGCAATCTTTTACTTTATTTAAATTAATCTCTCTGTTCATAAGAACTGGGGACCAAGAAGTCTCAAAAATTATCTGTATATGAATATATTCCAGACATAATTATGTCGTATTTTTAAAGTAGTATAAGAAAACAAAACATATATTTTTTAATTATAATCTGAAAATGTCAAAATTATTAAAAGGGATTAAATTAATATTTGTTACAGATAGTCTTATAAAAAATAGTCTGTGAGAATTGGTAGTAAATGTTCTATGTTAGAAGAATACCAGTTAAATAATGAGGTGTAAATAATTAATAACTTATAAAGCTTGGTAAAAGTCTCTGCATTTCTGTTTCAGACTCACTGTTAATCTAGAGAAATAATGTATGCCCGAAAATTAACACATAGTGTCATAAACTATAAGAAAAACAAAATTACACATATTCCATAGTTCAAATATTATCTTCAAAATGCAAAAGCAATTTAGAAAACTTCCAAAGAATTTTCAGAGAAGATATATTGTCAAAATGTACGCCTGTTATAATCCTAGATACTCAGGAGGCTAAGGTAGGAGAATTGCTTGAACCCGGGAGGCAGAGGTTGCAGTGAGCTCAGATTGTGCCATTCCACTCCAGTCTGGGTGACAGAGAGAAACTCTGTCTCAAAAAAAAAAAAAAAAAGGAAAGAAAGAAAGAAAAAGAAAACTTACTCATTATGTTTTTGTGAGTAAATTCTACTTTAAATACATCTTAATAAAGACGGAGTAATTATAAAGACACTCAGAGGAAATAGACCCATAAAATCCATGAATTTAGAAAGCAAGGTATAAAGCCACAAGAACAATCATTGTATTTTGAATCACAAAAGCTTCAAATCTTTGAAAAATAAATTTAAATTATGAACTTTATTGAAGAGTCACCATATATTAACTATTCCTTTTATTGCATTTTAGATTTTGGGGTACATGTGCAGAACATGAAACATAGTTGCATAGGTGCACACATGGCAGTGTGTTTTGCTGCCTTCTGCCTCTTAACCCACATTTGTCATTTCTCCCCATGCGATCCCTCCCCCACTCCACCCCCCGCTGTCCCTCTCCTATTTCCCCCAATAGATCCCAGTGTGTAGTACTCCCTTCCCTGTGTCCATGTGTTCTCACTGTTCATCATCCGCCTATGAGTGAGAATATACGGTGTTTCATTTTCTGTTCTTGTGTCAATTTGCTGAGAATGATGTTCTCCAGATTCATCCATGTCCCTACAAAGGACACGAACTCATCATTTTTGATTGCTGCATAATATTCCATGGTGTATATGTGCCACATTGTCCCAGTCCAGTCTATCATGGGTGGGCATTTGGGTTGGTTCCAGGTCTTTGCTATTGTAAACAGTGCTGCAATGAACATTCGTGTGCATGTGTCCTTATAGTAGAACGATTTATAGTCCTTTGGATATATACCCAGTAATGG
>CM052665.1:12054368-12067948 GCA_028533165.1 Leontopithecus rosalia | reverse complement strand
TTCACTCTGGTGACTGTTTCTTTTGCCGTGCAGAGGCTGTGGATTAATCATATAATACATGATTCATAAAAACCAGCATAATCGTGAACTACAGAAATCAAATACCATGAATATAAGACAAGATACTTTGTTTTCCAGAAAGCATAAATTAGAGCACAATTTAGCTGTTTGTTGAGACATTAATAGGAGTACCAAGATTTTACCATCAGAAACACATTGTGAAAAATGATAAAAATAATCTTTGAAAACTGTGAGGGAATCTACAGTAAATTTTAATATCCAATGTGAGAAAAATACCTGAAACATTTTTAAAAACTTCCATATTTTTGAGAAATTTCATAGTAGTCTTGTACAAAACAAGCCAAAGAATAGTACTGGGTTTCTATTTTCCAGCCTCCTTCATGAAAATGCAAAATAAATGGTATTTTTAAGAAAATACATCCAACATTGTGTTAATAATTTTGGAATCAGTCTAGTGATAGGATTCCCAAAAAGCCTATTTTTATGATGACTCTTTAGTCCAGAGCTACCCAGAGAAATTTCAGGAATGAAATCTCCATTTTAAAAATGCTGCTTAGATTGTCTTTTGTAACACCATGACTGATTTCCTTGAACAAATGATCTAAGGTCTTAGTCTTCAGATTGATGACTTCTATATTTGGAATTGTTCAGCTTTAAATATGTTTAATAAATCTCTCATGAATTAGAGTTTGCGAGTTTCTAATAAGTTTCAATATTTTCATTCTAATGCTGTCATGAAATCAATATGTTAAATATCACTTTAATGACCCTTGGAAGTAATGATCTTCCTATTTAGGAATAAGGAGGAGAACATTCCCTCCTATTTTTACTTTTTGCTAACTTGCATTTTTAATAACTTAAATTTTTAATATTTCCTTCATGTTTTCAGAAAGAAAAAAATCACTCTAAAAATAGAGAGCCCAAATTTATGACTCCTGTTTCAATATTCTATGTTCTCTACCTTCCTTCACTCCTCTGAAGAAAATATTGTTAAATGTTTTTTATATATCTTTCTAACTTTTCTCTACCGTTTTATATTTATATAGTTCCTTCTTAACATAAATCATAGTAGATAAGTCATAGTAGAGATATTGTTATGTAATTTTTCCCCCACAAGGTAATATCACTTTTTTTTTTTTGATACTGAGTCTCCCTCTGTAGCCCAGGCTAGAATGCAGTGGTGTTATCTTGGCTCGCTGCAATCCGAATAGCTGGGACTACAGTGGCACACCGCCACACCTGGCTAATTTTTGCGTTAGTAATAGAGACGAGGTTTCACCATGTTGGTCAGGCTAGTCTGGAACTCCTGACCTCAGGTGATCCACCCAACTCATCCTCCAAAAGTGCTGGGATTACAGGCATGAGTCACTGCACCCAGGCACAAGATAATTGCTGTAAGAAATTTTCCATGCAATTTCTCAAAGGTCTACCTTGTATCTCATTCTATGTATAAACCTTTGCCTTCCGTTTTTTGCCTTAGTAAAAACAGCATTGCAAAGGATATTTTAAACATATATTTGAATATAAATGCATATATTCTGGAGCTCTAGATTCCTCGGAATAAACTGATGGTTCAAATAATATGCATATTTGATACTTTAATAGCATATGTTAATTTATATTTTCAAAAGCTCATATGATTTAACATTTCACAACACTGTTTTAGAGTACCCATTTCTGCCCACTTTGCACATTTTATTTTTATACAATTTGCCAAAGCATTATACAAAAGGGATAACATAAACATATTCAGATATTACAGAAAAATTTAATATTTCTTTATATTTTGCCAGGTTTTTTATACAGTTAGTTTTTTTCTGACGTTTTGTAAGAGCTTTGTTGCATATATTATTTTAAATACTTTTTACATATGCATTGTACCAGTCAGGTTTCTATTGAAATAAAAACAAAAAAGGAAACAAGCTCTGAATTTCTGTGGCTTTCAAAAGCAGTCATTAACTTTTCTTGACTCTAGGTCTGCAAGGTGCCTGGGTTAACTATAGGTTGCGAGTTGTCTGCAAGATATATTTTTCTTGGTTGTGAACGAGCTGGACTCTAGTCTGGAGATCAGGTTTAGAAATCATTCTCATGCCTCAGTCTAGAAACCATTAGCTACCTAGGAAAGGTTTCCTCATGCTAATGGCAAAAGTGCAAGAGAAGTGTGATCACATAAGTGCATTTAAAAACCCCACTCCGATATCATATGCATTACACCTTTTCAAATGCTACTTGTCAGAGCAGGCCACATAGCCATGCCCCAAGTCATGACAAGAGTCATAAAAATGGAAAATAAAAAACATTTGTGAATAAGTTATCCTATTCACCACGATAATGTATGTTCTCTCAATAAATTGCTTACGGTTATATTTTTGTACAATTTTTTTTTTTGAGTCGGAGTTTCGCTCTTGTTACCCAGGCTGGAGTGCAATGGCGTGATCTCGGCTCACCGCAACCTCCACCTCCTGGGCTCAGGCAATTCTCCTGCCTCAGCCTCCTGAGTAGCTGAGATTACAGGCACGCGCCACTATGCCCAGCTAATTTTTTTTTTTTTTTGTATTTTTAGTAGAGACGGGTTTTCACTATGTTGACCAGGATGGTCTCGATCTCTTGACCTCGTGATCCACTCGCCTCAGCCTCCCAAAGTGCTGGGATTAGAGGCTTGAGCCACCGCGCACTAAGAATTCTACTAACCTGTTTTCTTAGCAACTCTGGGTTTTGTGTCTTACTTAAGTCACCATGTTAATAATAATAATATTATCCAATATTGGTTTTAGTTATTTTACAGCATTGACTTTTACATTTAGAACCTGCAATCTAATCAAATTCTCAATTCATATATACTTTTTGTGAACTCTAACTTATTTTTCCAATTTTTAAAACATAATTTCAATTAACTCATTTCTACATGAGTTTTAAATGCGATCTTCTTCATATTCTAAATTGCTATATAAAAATTGCTTTTTTTATTATTATTTTTCTGAATAGCCACTGCTGTATTTCTCTACCAAAACCCCTTGGTTCTCATTGCTAAAGCTTTATAAAATGTTTGCTATATACTTAAGTCCTAGTTCACTGTTTTTAGAATTCGTTTGTCAATTTTTCTTGCTTTTTTTTCTGCCTATTTTCTCTTCTGGGTCATCTGGAAAATAAGTTTTCCTTACTCAACTTAAAAATCCTACAAGTATTTTGAATTTCAGATAGTTCTCTCTGTCTCTACATATATACATATATATACATGTATATGTATATATACATGTATACATATATATACATATATATACATGTATATATACATGTATATATATGTATATATACATATATATGCACGTATATATATGTTCAGTATGTATTTATTCAATCTGAATAAATATTTATATATTCTATATATATATATTTAATTAAAACCGAATATATATTTAATTATGCTGAATATATTTAATCAGAATCGAATATATATTTATATATATTCTATGTGTCTATATAAAACCATCTGATATTACTAATATTTCTCCTTTTATAACACACATAAAAATAGCAACATATTAGTTCAATGTAATATATAAAATTCACTTGGAGAAAAGTCACACAATATAGTATTAACTCTATCCAACATTATGAATATTTTGAATCTTATATTTTTGTTTAGTTGGTTTAGTATACATCTGGGCCTTTACTATCTTTTCTTAGGTTATTTTTTTAATCTGAATATATATAATATATAAAAATATATATTCATACATGTTTAATTAGAATTGAATATGTATGTTCATATATATTCTATATATATATCAGTATATATGTTTATACATAAATATTAATATTAATTAAGTCTTGGAAGTTTAATTTGTTATTAATGAATGAGAATTGCTTTCCTTTATATGTTCTGAAATGAAAAGTTATCCATTGCTGCTTTTTTAGTAAATCTATTGCTTTTTTGAGTTCAAGTTGAAAGGAAATTATGTATAGTCATTAATCTCAAGTGTTCTGAAACCAGAATACGTTGGTTCATATCCCAACTTCACCACTTATTTGTTAATGACATTAAATAAGAAATTAGTGCCCTTGACTTCAGTTTTCTTCTCTACCAAAAAAAAAAAAAGGATTTACTGTATTAGTACAAGTTCCCTGGCTTACAGCAGTTAGAATGGCCATTATTTAAAAGTCAGAAAATAATAGTTGCTTGCAAGGTTGTGGTGAAAAGGGAACCCTTCTACACTGCTGGTAGAAGTGGAAATTACTTCAGCCATTATAAAAAGCAATATAATTGTTTTTCATTTAAGTTAAACATAATTAAGGTTTGACTCAGCAATCTCATTATTGGATTTATACCCAAAGGAATATAATTTATTCTGTGACAAAGACGTGCACATGTACGTTTATGTGCTGAATGAAAAGGACATGGGAACAACCTAAGTGCGTATTAATGGTGGAGTAGATTAAGAGAATGTGGTACATACTTAGCATGGAATACTACACAGCCATAAAAAGAAGAAAATCATGTCCTTTTTTGCAACATGGATAGAGATGGAGCCATTATTCTAAGCAAACTAACACAGGAACAGCAAACCAAATACCATACAGTCTCACTTATACATGGGAGCTGAACAACAAGAAATCATGGGCACAAAGTGTAGAATAACAGACACAAGGGCCTAATTGAGGGTGGAGGGTGGGAGGAGGGAGAAGATCAAAAAATATATATACCTACCAAGTGTAATGTTTATTACCTGATTGAATAATCTGTACACCAGATTCTTACAATACCATTTACCTATATAACAATCCTGCACATATACCCCTAAACTTAAAATAAATATCATAAATAAATAAATTATGTGTACATGTATAGCATTTAGGAATCGTGTACTTCATAAACGTTAGCTACAACCTTGCATTTGTCTACTACCCAAAAGTTTTACATTAACCCTAATTAAAAACCTATATCAAATTGGCAATATAAACTGAGCAAAGTGGGAGAAATTCAGAGAAAAAAGCCTGATTGATAGGTGAGATTTAACTCACATCATTAATTGGGTAAATTAAAAAACTAATCAACTTGAGTATTTCCTTTTTAAATAATTTTATTATGTTTTAACAATACAATTTAAATTTTATTATATTTATAGTAAATGCAACCATCATTAGAGTCTATTTTATGTTATCTCAACAGAAACTACATACATACCCTTTAGCCATCACCCCCATATACTCCACTCCTCAAAGCCTAAGCAACTACCAATCTACTTTCTGCCCCTATGTATTTGTCTGTCCTGGACATTTCTTATAAGTGAGCTAATATGTGTTTCTTTGTAATTGACTCATTTTTATTACCGTAATGTTTTCAAGTTCCATCCATGTTATAGCATATATCAGTACTTAATTTTTTTTTACGGCTGGATAAGTTTCCATTGTATGAATATATCCCATTTTATATCTTCATTTATCAGTTGATGGGCTTTGAGGTTGTTTATATATTTTGGTTATTATAAATAATACTGCTATAAACATCCATGTACAAGTTTTTGTTTGGACTTATGTTTTCAATTGTATTTGGTATATCCCAAAAAATTAAATTGCTGGACCGTACCCTAACTCTGTGTTTAATCATTTGAGGAACAGCCATACTGCTTGGCTACACTATTTTTCATTTTCACCAACAATGTCTGTATGTTCTGATTTCTTCACATACTCTTCCGGTTATTGTTACTGTTGTCAGTAATTCCAGCCACTTTCGTGGGTGTGACGCAGTATCTCACTGTGGTTATAGTCACATTTTCCTGTGGGTTAATGATACTTAATATCTCTTCACATACTTATTAGCTATGTGTATATCTCCTTGGAAGAAATGTCTATTTAGATCCATTGCGCATTGTTTAATTGGGTTATTTGTCTTTTATTTGCTGAATTTCTAGATACAAGTCATTTATCATATATATGATAAGAAAATATGTTCTTTCATTTGGTAGTGTGCCTTTTTAGTTTCTTCATAGTGTCCTTTGAAACATAAAGTCTTACGAAAGCAGCATTCCTTTTCCTTGGTGGTTATTCTGTTTATTTACAAATATTTCACATAAAATGCTGAATAGATTGTAGGGCTGCTGTAACAAACTGTTACTACTGGGAGGTTTAAGCAACAGCTGTTTATGATTTCACAGTTTTGGAGGCCAGAAGTCAGAAGTCAAGCTGTTGGCAGCATTGGTTTCTGTTCCGGGCTGTGAGGAAGACTCTGCTCCATGTCTCTCACCCACCTTTTGACGATTTTCTGGCAATATTTGTTATTCCTTGGCTTGTAGAAGCATGACCCCAATCTTTGACTTCTTCTCTACATTCTCCTTGTGTGTGTGTCTGTGTTCACATTTCATCTTTTTTATGAGAACATCAGTCATATCAAATTAAGGGCCCACCCTCTTTCATCAAAACCTAACTAATTAAATCTTCAACAATTTGATTCCAAGTAAGGAGAGATTCTGAGGTAGAGGGGGTTAGGACTTCAGCATATGAATTTTTAAGGGAACATAATTGAACTCATAACAGTTACATTATCGAACAAATAAATATATATTACTTAGACAATACTTAGTAAAACACTGAAATATGTATCACTCTTAACTATTTGCAAGGTTTTGTTCCCCACAATCTGTTCTCACTTATCTTTTTCTCATGACTATCTAGTTTGACGAGCAATACTTATGCTTTCTTTCTTTCTTTCTTTCTTTTTTGAGATGGACTTTCACTCGTCACCCAGGCCGGCGTGTAATTGCGTGATCTCGGCTCACTGCAACCTCTGCCTCTCAAATTCAAGGGATTCTCCTGTCTCAGCCTCCTGAATGGGATTACAGGCACCCACCACCAAGCCCAGCTAATTTTTCTATTTTTAGTAGAGACAGGGTTTCGCCATGTTGACCAGGCTGGTCTCGAACTCCTGACCTCAGGTGATTCGCCTGCCTCGACCTCCCAAAATGCTGGGATTGACAGTGTGAGCTACTGCACCCAGCTATTTTATCTTTATTTTATAAATGAAGCAAGTGGCCTCCAAAGAGATGATCAGTTTATTCATTGCCTCAGTTGATTAAGTTTCTATGTAATAAAAACACAGAAGTATGGTCTTCTAGCATATGTTCTCTCTACAGCTTTTTACATCCCTTAGGGTAATACTTATATCTATCTATTTAAAGGAAAGGTAACCTCAATATAAGTAACAATGCTTATAGGCTTCTATGATTATGTGAAAAATAAATGTTCTAGAAAAATGGCATACTATTTTATCCTACAAGACTCATGCCTACATTATGTGAGTTCTACTCAGCTAGATAACCTAGGAAATACCAAGTAAATAAAGCAAAGCATTCCTGATTTCAATGTGCTTATAGTATATTAGGGAAGATAGAAATAATATGGAATATGGTGCATAAGAAAACAAGATTAGAGAGACTACGATGAATTGCTCATTTTGTGATTCAGACAGCAAACAGAATTACATGTAAATAATTGGAGTATTCTGGGATCGCTTTATTATGAAAATTGAACTGTAATTAGGGGCTGGTGTAAGAGTATGGAGGCTGAAGCCACAGAAAGGAGAAAGTATTCCAGCTGAGGTCAAAACCTTAACCAAGGTAATAAATCGGAGTTGTCAATCCTCTCTCAGAGGAAAAGATACTGTTGAAATTATGGTAGCTGGTGAAAAAAAAATTGTACACTTAATAGTAATTTTAAATATAAAACATTTTTCTCATTTAGGTATTATACATTTCTTGATTTTTAAATTATTTGACTAATAGTTAACAATTTTTTATGTTAATTCCAAAGCATTCATCCAGCACTAAGAAAACAACCCTTGAAAATAATCCTAAGTGTTCAATTCACAGTCCTAAGGAATATTCGTGTATTAAAAGTAGTGGATGGTACTCCTCAGCACGTTAAGTGCTTCATTGATACCTAACAAGTAAGTATGAAGTGGGGGCCAGGAAAGAGCAAAACTCCCCTCCAAGGAAAGTCAGTCCTAATCTGGTGGGTCAGTAGTTTAACCTGAAAGCCTACTCAATCCTTCTCTATTTTTCTGAAACTACCAACAAGGATGCCAAATGTGATCCATGCACTTGTCCACTAGAAACTGAATGGGAACCATCAACTCATTTCACACAGGTCAGCAAACAGCAATCAGAGGCTAATGGCTTTCTGTCACCACTAACCCAGGCCAGGTGGAAAGGCCGACCTGGAGGTTAGAGGCTCTGCATCCAATTACCTATCCTAGGAGCTATCTGGTCCCAGTCTAAAAAGTAATTTGCTCAGTGAAAAATTGAAAGTATTACCTGATTTACTATTTCTTTCAGTGCTGCTTTTGAAATACATAAGTTTCTAAAGTAGCACATCAGGTGGGCTGGCCTCTTTGCTCAATATTCAGGAAGTTTGAGGGAACAGTGATAAGAGAATTAATAAAAAGTAAAGTAAAGTTATGTTATGCCATGAAGTGAATCAAGATTCATTACATGGCAAAGACTCTTGGACTAAAACACTCACACAATTGTTGCTAAATGCAGAATATATTACAACCACATCAAGGTGTTTTTAAGGAAAGATTTTGTTTCACAAAGTAACCATTAATTAATAGTGATTAGAGAGATGGATTCGTTGAAAACAATTATTTTTCTGGTGACATCATTAGAAAACTGAAATTGCATGAAGAGCAGCCAACTTAAAACAACATTTAATATTAGCATATTATGACTCTAGAAATGTTTGTTTCCAAAGCAGTTTGCCCCAAACTGTTAAGTGAGCACGCTCCATGTGTGTTGTATTTGATTTTAGGATAGCTTTACCTTAAGGTTAACAGAAAAGCTGTCAAAAATAAAAAATCAGGGATCATGGAAGAATACACTCTGAAATAAATTAAAATTAAACTTCAATCATCCTCAAAATCACCGGTTATACACAAAGACCTTGTAATGTTTATTCATTTATTTGATCATTTTTCTCCAAGAAAATCCCAGTAATTTGGATGGATCTTTATCACTAATGATATTATTAATCTATAAAAACCTATAAACACTGTGTCTATCTGTGCTTATTATTCTAACCAAAAATCACCAGAAACAATGTTCAAACAGATTCCTCTCTGTGGGCCTCTGGGGGGAGACACAGCCCAAAAAGTGGTTGCAGCATTTTCTAATGCTGATTTATAGCATAACTACACACAGACACACACACACACACACACACACAACTAAAAACAAATGCAAACATAAAGGTGAAGTAAAAACAGACACTAAGACCTTAAAATTGCTCAACATATCTACTTAGGAAGAAATCTAAGTTATCTCACTTACTTAGATGCCTATGTATTAATAAACCTTAAAATTATATTTTGTTACACAGAAATTACATGATTTTCATTTTTTTTTAAGTCCTGGTTTGTGACCCTACAAAGCATTTTGAAGGGTGAAAAATTCTCAGAGCTCATAGATCTTATAAGACATCAGATTATTTATTTTAGAGTTTAGCTCAAATTATAAGCATAATGATTAATAGTAGCCATGGAATTGCCCATAAAATGCATGTGTACCTCTGTATATACCATGTAATTAAAGGAGTTATGTATTAGGAGGAGTACACCAGTTACTTTTTCAACACATTTTAGAAATCTGTTACAGAATGTCTGTACAACACTGATACAGTAAACCTGTCTTTAGACTGAGGTCAAAGTTTAGAAATATCCTGAACCATGTTCTTTTAACAAACAGATATTGTTTAATTTCTAAAATAACTTTCCTTTAATGCTATGGACTTTTTAGCTTTTTTGCTAATATATTTTGAAATATTTTATTTTAAACTAACTTTAGGCTCAGAGAAAAGTTTTTGAAAGTACAGAATATTATTGTGTACTATTCACCTCTTTTTCATTAATCTTAACATTTTATATAATCATAGTCCATTTATCAAAACCAAGAAATTAACATAGGTCAAAACTACCAAGTAACTTACAGAGGTTATTTGGATTTCAGTAATTTCCTCTTTAGCATTCTTTTAAAAAAAAACCAGTATCCACATTGTATTTAGTTTCTGTTCGATAATTCAATGTATAATTCCATATTATATTATTTTAGTTTTTTTCTCCTTAGGCTCCTCTAATCTGTGAGTTTTACAGTCTTTCTTAATCTAAATTCTGCTGCTCTTAAGAGGAATTTCATTTATTTTATGAAGCAAAAGGCAGATGCCAATTTCATTGCTTATCTATTGTCACAGGGGTTTTATTGTTCCGCCAACCGTCAAAAGCTAAAAGTAAAATAAATAATTATGAAAAATACGCAAAACCACAAATATCTTTAGGATTATAGAGGGATGAAATAATACAAACACATACAATTTATAGGCATCATACCATCTATCTTCCATTATCTGGTTCTCATAATACCTGTTAGAAATAAGTACTGTTAAATGCTATTTTGTATGTAATGAAATTGAAGCTCAGAAAAGTCATTTGCCCTAAATCACTTAGCTAATTAATAGCAGATCAGAATTTTTAAACAAGGATTTTTTAAAAATTATAATTCATGGGCTCTGCACAATATCTAAAGTATGAGTTTTGCTGAAAGGTATGTGTGTAAGACTTCAATCCCAAAATGTCCAGACTTTTTCCCTTTTCTTTTGTCTTGCACAGCTTCAGTTGCCCATTAACAATAAAACGAGACATAATTCACAGAACTGGTAGTTACCTAGCCCTGGCATAATCAACAGACCCTTAACTTTGTGCTTAATATTTCCATTTTAATTAAGCAGTGTCAAATATCACATATATATATATATATATATATATATATATATATATATATATAAACAAGTCCTAGTAATACCTTTTACATAAATTTCAGTGAATTAAATACTCTGTCTAAATACTGGTTTTACATTCCATTCTTCATATTGCCTCCCAGGTTTTAGAGGAGTCACGTTCAGAGAGGTGTATTCATTTACATCTTTTCCAAATTTTCTTGTCACTAAGTCACTATGTAACCTGAGCCACCCATCATGAAGTGGGCGCTCTTTGACCTATCAAGCCATGAAGTTAGGTGTGTATAGCAACACTCCATCATTAAATGGAAGTCATATATATATATATATATATATATATATATAATTTTTTAGGGCCTATCATAGTATCACCATTACCAATTAAGTTCAATGGCAAGTTCAACAACTCAATTCAGGTAGGTCTACTAATATCTGAGACCTTTTAGAAATAAATGTTTGGGTCTTCCCACCAGCTGAAAAGCCACAATCAGTTGAGGCAATTGACAACGATAAGGGAATGTAGAATGGGCAGTGGAGGAAGGTAGTTTTCAATACTAGTGTAACAATGTGACCAGTTTTAGAAGGAAGGATTGTAGAAACTATGTGTGTTCATTTTCTTCTTTGTGCATGCACACACACACACACATACACACACGGAAATATTAATTTCCTTCCTCTCTTATTCCCTTGTCATGTAACGTAAAATGTATTGACTTATAATCAAAACATTTAAATGATGCTAATATTGCATCATAGTACTTAAGGGATATAAGGAGAAGAAAAACAGTAAACATTACTCAAAGACTGTATCTTATCTTCTGGGAAAGGAGTTAGTGCATTTTAAGTTGTACACAGGATAGTTTTCTCATGTTAGGCAGAATCATAACCTTGCTATTGTCTTATTTGTAGATTAAGTATAGTTTAAGGAGTGCCAAGGTGACCAAGTCTGAACTTGTGATGCTTAATTTTGTGTCAACCTGACTGGGATACCGAGTGTCCATATATTCGGTTACACGTTCTTTCTGGGATTGTCTGTGAGAGCATTTCTGGATGAAATTAGCACTTACATCAGTGAACTGAGTAAAACATATTGTCCTGGATGTAAGTGGGTATCATCCAATCCACTGGGGACCTAAATAGAACAAAAGGTGGGATAAGGGAGAACTCAGATTCTCTTCCTGTTTTTTGTTGAACTGGGTCATTTTGATCTTATCCTGCACACAAGTAAAACTTACACCATCTGTTCACACCAGAAATTCTTTCTGGTAGTTCTCATGCTTTTGCACTTACACTGACACTATACCATTGGCTCTCCTTAGTCTCCAGTGTGCAGATGGGAGATCATAAATCCTCTTAGCCTCCATATTTATGTGAGCCAATTTATATATATTATCCAGTTACTATATGATATATTAATTAATAATTACTTAACTATATTAGTGTGGATATATATTTATACTAATATATATATATACATATATATGTGTGTATTAATATATGTATATTCCTTCTGGTTGGCTCTCTTTTTC
The DNA here is from genome assembly GCA_028533165.1 of Leontopithecus rosalia. Classification (NCBI taxonomy): domain Eukaryota; kingdom Metazoa; phylum Chordata; class Mammalia; order Primates; family Cebidae; genus Leontopithecus; species Leontopithecus rosalia. Next base: position 12,055,616 of record CM052665.1, on the reverse strand, counting down.
TGGAGAGTCCTACCACTGACAACTCTTTGAGGACGCAGAGAGGAGGCAGCTTTCCACAAGCCAAAAAGAGACACCTCAGGAAAACAACAAATCTGCCAACATCTTGAGTTTGACTTCTTGTCTCCGGAATTGTAAGGAAATAAATATCGGTTATTTAAGTATCCTAGTCTCTGGTATTATGTTATGGAAACCCTAGTAAACTAATATAGGTGCTTATAACCATAGGAGTAAACAAGGGAGCCAGACCTGGCTAGCACACAAACTGCTTGAAAGAATGTGGAGTGAGTAGTAAGTGACTTTCCCAGGCCATGGGAGGGCTATTCTTCTCTTTCAGTCATATAACTCTTTTCTCAGGCACTGTTAGAGAGCTACTTGAATAAGTAGACCCAGCAGACATTCATTCTTGAGGCTGTATTCCTCCAAAAGACTTAATATATGGGCAGCACTTCTCAATGGAGAGAATATCTAAATAAGGCTACTCCTATCTGTCCACAGATCACACGTATTGTGTTAGCTTTTTTTTTCTTTTGAGACCGAGTTTCACTCTTATCACCCAGGCTGGAGTGCAATGCCACGATCTCTGCTCACCGCAACCTCCTACTGGGTTCAGGCAATTCTCCTGCCTCAGCCTCCTGAGTAGCTGGAACTACAGGCATGGGCCACCATGCCCAGCTAATTTTTTGTATTTTTAGTAGAGATGGGGTTTCATCATGTTGACCAGGATGGTCTCAATCTCTTGACCTTGTGATCCACCCACCTCGGCCTCCCAAAGTACTGGGATTACAGGCGTGAGCCACCGCGCCCAGACCATGTTAGTTTTCTATTGCTAACCAATTAGTTAAAACTTTATGCATTAAGGCAATGTTTATTTATGATATTAAAGTTTCTGTATATCAGAAACTCTGGCACTGGGCTGGGCACAGTGGCTCACTACTATAATCCCAGCACTTTGGGAGGCTGAGGTGGGTGGATCATGAGGTCAGGAGTTTAAGACCAGACTGGCCAACATAGTGAAACCCCATCTCTACTAAAAATACAAAAATTAGCTGGACATGGTGGCATGTGCCTATAATCCCAGGTACTCAGGAGGCTGAGGCAGGAGAATCGCTTAAACCCAGGAAGCAGAGGTGCAGTGAGCTGAGATCACACCACTGCACTCCCTGCTGGGCAAAAGAGCTAGACTCAAGAAGGAAGGAAGGAAGGGAGGGAGGGAGGGAGGGAGGGAAGGGGGGAGGGAGGGAGGGACAG
>CM052665.1:12010813-12047189 GCA_028533165.1 Leontopithecus rosalia | reverse complement strand
TACAATAGCAAAGACCTGGAACCAACCCAAATGCCCATCCATGATAGACTGGACTGGGACAATGTGGCACATATACACCATGGAATATTATGCAGCAATCAAAAACGATGAGTTTGTGTCCTTTGTAGGGACATGGATGAATCTGGAGAACATCATTCTCTGCAAACTGACACAAGAACAGAAAATGAAATAGGCATATTCTCACTCAAAGGCGGGTGATGAAAAATGAGAACACATGGACACAGGGAATGGAGTACTACACACTGGGGTCTATTGGGGGGAATAGGGGAGGGACAGTGGGGGGAGTGGGGGAGGGATAGCCTGGGGAGAAATGCCAAATGTAGTTGAAGGGGAGGAAGGCAGCAAAACACACTACCATGTGTGTACCTATGCAACTATCTTGCATGTTCTGCACATTTACCCCAAAACTTAAAATGCAATTAAAAAAATAATAAAATAAAATAAGTCAAAAAATAAAAGAAAATAGTACATTTCTGCATTGTGGATGGGAATGTAAATTAGTACAATCTCTATGGGAAACTGTATGGGAATTTATCAGAGAACTAACAGTAGAATTAACATTCAATCCAGCAGTTTCACTCAATGAATACCGTGTATCAACTCAAAGGAAAAGAGATCATTCTATCAAAAAGACACCTGCACTTTTGTGCTTATTGCAGCCTATTCACAATGGCAAAGACATGGAATTAATCTGTCCATTAATAGTTGATTAGATTTTAAAATGTGTTATAAAATGTTATATATATATATATATATATATTCAATGGAATAAATATATATTAAATATAATGTATATGCAATGGAATAAATATAAAATATACATCTTTTATGTATGCAATGAAATACTATTCAGCCACTAAAAATGACATAATATTTTTGCAGCAACATGGATGAAACTGATGCCATTGTCTTAGGTGCAGCAGTCAGACACAGAAAGTCAGGTTCTCACTCATAAGTGGGAGCTAAATTATATGTATACATAGATGTAGAGTGTGAAGTGATAGACAGTGGAGACTTGGAAGGATGAGGAGCTGGGAGTGGTTTAGGTGATGAGAAATTGCTTAATGGATACAACGTGTGTTATTCAGGTAATGGAAACCCTACCAGCCCTGATTTTGCCTCTCTACAATATAGGCATGTAACAGAGAATTATACTCCACAAATTTATACAAATACAAATTTGTCAGACCTGAGTAACACAATACTGTACACTCTTTCCCATTTGTGTGGTACTTAGAATAATAAATTTAGTAGCTACAGTGAGTCAAGGTGAGGTTTTTTTGTTTTTTTTGTTTTTTTTGTTTTTTTTTGAGACGGAGTTTCACTCTTGTTACCCAGGCTGGAGTGCAATGGCGTGATCTCGGCTCACCGCAACCTCCTCCTCCTGGGATCAGGCAATTCTTCTGCCTCAGCCTCCCAAGTAGCTGGGATTACAGGCATGCACCACCATGCCCAGCTCATTTAATAATTAGATTAATTAGATACTCATGAAAATTCAGTAGTTGCTTGGAAAATTTTGGTTCTTACAACTTAAATTTATTCCAAATATTCTAAATTATTTTTGTTTTTTCTTTGAGTAACCTAAAACATCTAGGTCCAAGAGGTGTCTCCATGTAAACTTTGCAACAATAATAAAGGTAATAACTTCAAAAGTGTAATTAGGTGATCAGTAGAGTACTTGAATAGCATATTTCTTCTTGTATCATCTTTAATTTCCCATTATTTATATCTGGATCATAATTTACACAATTGCAAGCTAAGGTTTAGAAGTGCAGATAGAACCCATGCCATTTTCTTATCTAACCACTATAAAAACTTTTGCTTTCAGTGGGACAAGTTGTCATGAAATCTTTTGACTTTATTGATCAGAGTTCAAAAGAGAGCAGAAGGTCTGCAGCACAGTAACAACTAGCAAAATATAACTTCAGCATTAACTGTATGCATTAGGAGTAACATTCCTAAACACCAGCATTTATCCAACTTTACTTTTAATTATTTATGTGATTTAGTGCAAATAATTTCTTCTGTTGTCTCTATTAATTTATATTCTATGAAGCACTTTTGTGCATTACCATATTTCCAAGGTGAAGTAATGTTAAGGAAAAACAGAAAGAGTCAACTGGAAAAAGAGGATAATGATTTAGTAATTGTCAAACAGTTTGAATTTTTTGGAAGGAAAAATATGAAGCAATTCGAAGCATTATTATTTAATGAAAGCAGCTATATCTCTATCTCACATTCACATGAGCATAACTGTATAAATTATAAATGAATCTTTTGCTTTAAATAGAAAAAGGGAGGTAAAATTATCATTCATCAGCAACTTGATATGTCAAAATAATAAAAAACTAGCTTTACTACTAGTTTAAAAAGCAAATCAGCCTAATGGTAAAATATCTTTCTTTCGATAAGCAAAAAGTTTATTTTACTGATTATTTGGCTCCATGTCTTTTTATTTTTAGTATAAATATTAATTTAAAACAGTTCATCAATATTTTTTATCTTTCCTGTCTCAAAATAATATCATTTTTCCACATCCAAACTTGAATAGAAATATTTTATTGTCGTTTTGATAGCCATTATTTTTCTTATTTCTAATTAGATCTTTCCATTGATATATTCACTATCCAATAAATACTTATTAGGCACCTGTTAAATGCAGTGTACTAGAAGTTTTGAGGTTTTTAGGGATACCACAGCATGCTATGATACATGATAAATACCTGCATCTGGCTTATAATGACAGAGCAGCAGTTGTGAACTACCTAAACCAGGGTGTGGGAGAAGGGTAGTCTATAAGAACATTTAGTGCGTGCCTCTCAGGCCAGTCTTATTCTTGCCTACACGAAAAGAACATAGTCCAGGGAATCATGCCAAAGTCTTTCTATTGTCTCAACTATCATTTCTAGCTTAAAGTCTTTTGTTGAGATTGGGCATTCAGGAAGCATCTACCATTTTTCTTCAAGGATTCAGAGCTCTTCTCTGCCTTTTTAGAGAAAAATTAAATAAAGATTTGGTCTGCCATTTCAGAAAGTGTACCTTTCCTTGTTCCACATATTTCTATAGACTTTTTGTTGGTTTTAAAAAAAATAAAGTTTCAATTTTTGTTTACAGAAACTTTCACAAAATGTTGACTTAATGATTCTTGACATTTTATAAAAATATTTAGTATTTATTCACTTTCTGTTTAATAAGAATAATATGCAACGCCTCTCGAAGGAGCTAAGCTGGTAATTTTGGAAATATGCTATTTTAACAACTATTTGTATAACATCCTATTATATAAGGAGCATTGTGTATATTGCTGTGAATTACAAAAAAATCATTTGTAGCCTCAAAAAGCTAATAGTCAAGTAAGAGAATCTGACATGCACAGTATTTTACAATAGCATAAAAATATATTAAATGCTTATTAGCTATGCAAAGTATAAAACAAGCACTAAAGATAAAAGCAAAAAAAAAGGATAATTTTACATGCACATAAGGAAGAGATTAATGGAGGAAAAGACATGGAATATGAGTGAGTTTTCTAATGGAGAAAATATTAAATATGAGTAAGGTTTCTGTTAGTGGAAAAATGTCAGCATATATTCTCACAATTAGAATTTTGTTAGAATAATGATTTTAAGGTAAGAAAATGCAGCTTTTTAAAACAAGTGTCACATAGGTTGTACATACAATATCAGAGGTTTGAAACAGAGAATATGATTAAAATGTAGAAAAATCAATACCAGCTTTAAATCTATTTTAAAAGATGCAGTGCTGAGATAATACTGATTATCTCAGAGACTAACTGATATTGATTTTGATAAAGCAGTCCATCAACACATGTAACAGCAGATACTATTATCTTCAAAATTCCTGGAAAAATTGGGGACACATATGCTAAATGGGAAATTTTTTTCCTAAGTGGATATTTAAGCCTGGGGTAAATTCAGAGAATCATAAAAATGCTAGTTGATGAGAAATATGAAGTCCCCTATGACTTAAACTAAATTGTTATCTGGAAGATTTTTGCATCATTTGAAAGAGAAACTGGGAAATTCTTATAAGACTATAATAATTAAATTAAAATATGCTGAGCCACTTAATTGATCTTTTTAAATACCATATTGTTAAGTGTCTGGAAAAAAAGACATATTTTTCTAAAGCTGACTTGGATCTTAAGAGCCATTAATAATTGGCACATAACATCAGTCATCTCCTTGAAATTAGAAACCCAAAAATGTTTTCTGGAAAATCACATGTTTTCTTATAACTCTATCACATTATTCTTAGAGAAGACAGTAGTTATATTCTATATAGCTTTATCATTAGACAAACAAATTGTCTTAAGTGTCAGATGTCCACAGTAAAACATGGTGCTAAAGTTTTATAAATATTTGCAGCCTACTCTCCAATAGTAAAGAGAGAATATAACGATATGAAAAAAGTTTAATTAAACCTCATTTATGTTTTTACAGTTTATCATCTATTTAAAATTGAAATTGTGACTGTAACTTTATTTTATATGATGAAGGTTATGATAGAAAATTATTTTGATATTTTAAAGTTAAAGTTCATATTATTTTAAGAAGTATCTAATTGAGATTTTCATCTGAAGAATTAAAATTACATAATCTATGCTTTTGTTAATCAAGCACCAGCAAATGAAATGCATCATCATCAAATATTAATGTGTCTTTATCACCAGAACTTAGAATGAGCATAACCTAAAAGATTACAAACTATTGCAGCTTCTAAAGCTTCTCATTAAATAGCGTGAAAAATACTAATGAAAATAGTAAAATCTAAAGTTATAATAAACACTGCCATAGGGATATTCTATCAGAACCCTGCTTTAAGTTTATTTTAGTTTGGTAAACTTTAATCACAATAAAAATAATTATGAAAACAAATAACATATGCTGAACCATTGAACATATATTTATCTTTTTAAGACTGTTTACTAAGCTTCCATAAAAACATGCTAATACTAACTCTACTTATTTTAACATTTGTATCCCTGTTAACCCTTTGGACATAATGTGTAGTATGGGTAAATGGAAAATATAAGGGCTTTAATATAACATTCTAAGAGCCTCATAGTATCGCTAACATTGTAGATTTACTCTGATTTGACATAATCTCTATAAAGTAAATGTTAACTACAAAATGCTATACCATGCAGAGGTCTCTTGCCTACCACAACCAGAGTTTACAAGCACCCCTGGAAAGCCTAAGAACAGGGCTGCCATCTCTGGTTCTTCTCACCCCCAGTACCCAAACATAGTTTCTGGGGGCATGGAAGATAAAGGAAGCCTTATTTTCTTTTATCTGTATGTTTACAATGCAGATGTGATGTGAATAAACTTTTCTGCATTGCATTTTATAGTCAAACTATCAAAAGTCAATGACAGAGAATTTTAAAAACAGCAAAGATAAAAGTGTCTAGTCACTTATAATAGAACACTCATCAGACTACAGCAGATTTCTCAGCAGAAACCTTACAGGCTAAAAGAGAATGGGATGATATATTCAAAGTGTTGAGATAAAACAAAACAAAAATAGCTTTCAAGAGATAGTATGCCCAGCAAACTTATCCTTTATAAACAAAGCAGAAATAAAGTCTTTTCTAGACAAGCAACAGCTGACACTTTATCACCACTAGATTGAGCCTACATGAAAGGCTTAAAAGAGTCTGACTACAGCTCCAAGCAAAAGAATGATGATGTCCAAATTCATGAAAATGCAAAGTATAAAACCATTGATAAAAGCAAACGCATAAATAAGGAAAAGATTTAAATGATATCCCTACGAAAACCATCAAACCACAAAGATAAACAACACAGAAAGAAAAGAACAAAAGTTACATAAAACAATCAGAAGTTAATTAGTGAAATGACAGAAATATGCCATCATATAACAATAATGACCTTAAATGTAAACAGATTAAATTTTCCACTTAAGATATAGACTGGCTGAATGAATTTTTAAAATGACCCAACTATATGCTACCTACATAAGACTCATCTCAATTGTAAAGAAACACATAGACTGAAAGTAAAGGGAGGAAAAAAGATATTTCGTGAAAATGGAAACAAATTATGAGTAGGAGCAGTTGTATACATATCAGATAAAACAAATATCAAGATAAAAACAGTAAAAAGAGACAAAGTCATCATAATAAAGAAATCATTTCATCAAAAGGTTATGCTACTTCTGAACATATATGTACCCAATACGGGAGCACTCAGATATATAAGTTAAATACATATATATAACATATATGTACCCAATACTACAGAAGTCAGATATATCGAATATTATTTGATCTAAAGAGAAATAGACACTCTAATACAAAATACTTCGAGATTTCAATACCCCGTTCTCAACATTAAAGAGATTATCTAGATGGAAAATTAACAAAGAAACATTGAATTTAAACTGGATATTACACCAAATGGAACTAACAGACATTAACAGAATATTTCACCCCATATCTACATAGCATACATTCTTCCCATCAGCACATGAAAATTCTCTAGAATAAATCATATGTTTAAATAAAAAATAACTAATCTCAACAAATTTTTAAAACACTGGAATCATAAAATATCTTCTCAGGCCATAAAGGAATAAAACCAGAAATCAATAACAAGAGGAACCTGGGAAAATGTACAAATACAAACTTGGATAACCTGAATAATCACTGGAAAATGAAGAAATTAAAGAGAAAATAAAATTATTCATCCCTCAAAAAGACATTGAAACACAACATAATAAAACCTCTGGAATATAGTAGAAGCAGTGCTAAGAGAAAAGTACACAATCATGAACCCCTCAATCAAGAGAAAGCATAAAGATTCCAAATTAGAAGTCTAACCATGAACCTCAAAGAACTAGAAAACTAAGAAGCTAAATTGCAAATTATTTTAAAGAAATACAAATCAGATGTAAAATAAATAATACAGAGACAAAAAATAAAAAGGATAAAAAATTGGTTTCTTGAAAATATAAAAATATTGGTACATCATTAGCTAGAATAAGATAAAAAGATAAAAGACCTAAATAAAATTATAAATGAAAAAGACATTAAAACTGATAGCTCAAAAATACAAAAGGTAACTTAAGACAGTTGTGAACAACTATCAGCTAACAAACTGGAAAATCTAGATAATATAGTGAAATTTCTGGACACATACAACCTATTAAGATTGAATCAGAAAGAAGTAGTAAACCTAAATTAATGAGTATGGAATACTGAAACAATTACAATAACAAAATAAAAAATATATACATAAGGTCAAATGGCTTTACTGCTAGATTCTACTCAAAGATCCAACATAATTTCTTTTCAAATTATTTCTACAAAGTTGGAGAGGAGGGAATTCTTTTAAAATTATTCTTTGAAGTCAGTGTTACTAATACCAAAACGAGACAAATATGTAAGAAAAATAGAAAACTACACACATAAATATTCCTGTTGAACACAGATGCAAAAATCCTCAACAAAATATTAGCAAACAAAATTCAATAGAACATAAAATAAATTTCTTTATCATAAAATAAAATCTTTTATGAACAAACAAGTACTCAGAGATTTTATTACCACCAGGCCAGCTGTACAAGAACTTCTGAAAGAAGCATTACACACAGAAGGGAACAACCAGTAGTAGCCTTTCTAAAAATGTAGTAAAAACTAAAGAACATCAACATAAAAAAAGAATTTACATCAACGAACAGATAAAATAGCCAGTTAACATCAAATGGCAGTAACCCTAAATTTAAATCGACTAAATTCCCCAATTAAGAGACACAGCCAAAACCTAACGGTATACTACATCCAGACCCATTTTATATCCAAAGATACACAAAGACTCAAAACAAAAGGTTGGAGAAAGATTTACCAACCAAATGGAGAGCAAAAATAAAAAAAAAAAATAAACAAAAAGCAGGATTTGCAATTCTCGCATTTTATAAAATAGATTTCAAAGCAACAAAGATAACAGTAGTAAGAGGATCAATACAACAATAAGAGCTAACGATCCTAACACCCAGATACATAAGACCCATAAAGAGATTTAGACTCAACGAGACAGAAAATTAATAAGGATATCCAGGACTTGAATTCAGATCCGGAACAAGTAAACTTAATAAATACGTATAGTGCTCTCCACTTTAAATACACAAAATATACATTCTCCACTTTCAATACACAAAATATTGATCAGCCATTATTAATAACCATTCTTAGAATAAAGCAATATTCCTGTTCTCTCTCTCTCTTTTTCTTCCTCTTTCTTCCTCTCCTTCTCTACTTTTTTTTCTTTACCCCGACTCCCCATAAAAAAAAAGTATGGTTCAACATATATAAATCAATAAGTGTGATATATCCTATCAACAGAATTAAGGACAAAAATTATATAATCACGTTAATAGATCCAAAAATGCAGTTGATAAAATTCAATATCCCCTCATGAAAAAATGGAAAAACTTGGCATTGAAATAACATATTTGAACATAAGAAAAGCCATATGATAAACACATAACTAACATCATAATGAATGTTGAAATGCTGTAAGCCTTTCATTTAAGAACAAGAAGTAGACAAAGATGCCCTTTTTTACTACTTCTATCTAATAGCAATCAGGCCATTGATATAACATTTGAAGATGATACCTTCTATTTCTCTTTGCAGATGATATAATCTTATATTCAGAAAATCTTAATTACTCAACCAAAAATACTTTTAGTTTTGATAAATAAATTTAATAAACTACAGGATTTAAAATCAACATACAAAATCTGGTAGCATTTCTATATATCATTAATAAACTTGCTGACAATAAAAATCAAGAAAATAATCTCATTTAAAATACCTACCTCCTAAAAGAAATACCTCCTAAAAGAAATACCAGGAAATGAATTTAACCAAAGTGGTGAAAGACCTCTTCAAGGAAAACTACAAAACACTAATAACAAAGAGGATGAAAGCAAATAGAAAAACATACCATGCTCATATATAGGAAGAATCAGTTAAAATGACTATACTGACTAAGGTAATCTACAGATTCAATGCAATCCTTATCAAAGTACCAAAATTATTTTACACAGATTTTCTTAACAAGATTCCAAAATTCATGTCGAATCAGAACCGAGCCCAAATAACCAAAACAATCCCAAGCACTAAGAACAGGCATCACACTACCCGACTTCAGAATATATTATAAAGCTATAGTAAACCAAAGAGAAAGGTACTGTTGTAAATAAAGAAACATAAACCAGTGGAACAAATAGAAAATCCAGTAATAAATACACATATTTTTAGCCAACTGATTTATGAAGAAGTACGAGGGAAACAACATGCTCTTTAAAATTGTACATCCACATGTAGAAGAATAAAACCATATGAAAAATCAAGTCAAGATATAATATCTGAAACTGTAATACAACTAGAATAAAACATAGAATACCTGTTGAATTGAAGAAAAATATTTCTAAACTATTCATCTGACAAAAACCAAATATTGAGGATATACAAGGAACTCAAACAAGTCAGTAGTAAAAACAAAGCAAAACAAATAATTCCATTTAAAAATGGTGAAAGACATGAATAGCCGTTTCTTAAAAGAAGACGTAGAAATGACCAACAGATATATGAAAAAGTGCTCAATATCACTAACAATCAGAGAAACTCAAATCAAAACCTTAATGAGATATCATCTGACCTGAATTTAAAAGACAATTATGAAAAAGACAAAAATAATAGATGCTGGTGAGGATGAAGAGAAAAGAGAACTTTTCTACACTGTTAGTGGGAATGTAAATTAATACAGCCATTACAAAAAGCAGTATGAAGATTTCTCAATATAACTAAATGAGTATATATATATAAAAAACTGCACTCTCATGTTTATTGTAGTGCCATTTACAACAGCAAAGATATGAAATCAATCTAAGTGTCTATCAATTAACAAATGGATAAAGCATTTATGATATATTTACACAATGGACTGCTTCTTACCCAGAAAAAAGAATAAGATTATCCCATTTGCAGTAACATAGATAAAACTGCAGGTCATTATGTTAAGTTCAATAATAAATGTGTTCTCATTTGAATGTGGGAGCTGAAAAGTTTGATCTCATGGAGACAGAGAATGGAGTGATATATACCACAGACTACACAAGGTATGTAGGGGAAGCAAGGGTAAAGAGAGGTGGGTTAATGAGTACAAACCTGAAGTTAGAGAGATGAAATAAGCTCTAATGTTTGATAGCAGAGTATGATGATTATAGTTAACTCTCATGTATTGTATATTTAAAAATAGCTAGAAGAAAGGACTTAAGTTGTCACCAACACATAGAAATGATAAATACTCAAAGTGATAGATAATCCACATACCCTGACTTGATCATTACAGTCTATGTATACAATGAAATATCACTTACACCCTATGAATATGTACAAATATTTGTATAAAGTAATTTTTAAATGCACTATTGTTATGTATTTTATACCACATATCAATTATTTCTGATTGTAAACAAAATCATTTAGAAAATATAGTAAAATATAAAGTAAAAATAAGTAACTTAATTTTGAAAGTGGAAATAATAAAAATAATTATCTACCCATATCTTCTCATTCCTCTGTAGAAAATAAAATATGTGACATACAGTTAGAAACCATTATCTCAAGTTCCTACAGAAATAATTATGAAATTTATACCTTACCTCTTGTTAAATAATTATTATTCTATAAAATGTGCTTTATTATTTAAGGTATATTTTGATTGGTCCATTGTTTATCATGATATTAATATATTATGGAGACTTTACATTTTTGTGAAACTCTAGCTTAGCATCAGATTTTGTGTTTGGTTCTAAGGTTGTCCCATTCATCTCCACCTCCCGGTGTTCATACCCTCATGGCCTTCCTTCATGCATAAGGGCTAGACTTAATGATTTGGTTCTGACTAAGAAAATACAGACAAGTTTATGCCATTCATTTCCTCGGTTAGGTTATAAAAACTTTGTCCTCCATCAGGTTAGCAGACCTTACCTGTTACCATTTTGGCTTTCCTACTCTGATAAAGCAAGCTGTCATGTTAGAAAAGCCATATGGCAAGAAACTGAGGGTAAACTCCTGCTGAAAGTCAAAAAGGAAATGAAGTCCTCAGTACAATAACCCATAAGGAACTGAATGTTGTCAACAATAAAGTGAGCTTGGAAATAAATATTTGCTCATCTGAGCCCTTTAGAGGTACAATCCAGCTGATACCATGAATGCAGGCTGTAAAAGATCATAAAATACAGTACCTTATCTAAAACACGCCCAGACTCTTAACTCATAGGATGTGTGAGAGAATAAATGTGTGTCTCTTTAAGTCATAAGTTTGGGGATAATTTTATGCAGTTACAAATTGCCAATATAGTGTTTATACCCTTTCTTATTATTATATTATTTCTACAGGGTCTCATTTATTAATGTTCCCCTAGTGTATCATTCTCCAAGTTACTAGAGTTTATTAGTGAATAATATAATTTTTCAAACTGAGAACATTGGTTAGTTATTTTTAAAATAACTTGAAAAACTTAACATAGGTCTTTCATTTGCATGTCTCTCTATATACACATAGCATATATACATAAACATGTTTTACTGTCAGAGCTCTCAACTCCTAATGTGTTATCTTCAAAGTATAGATTCTTCTTGATTATTGCCTAGTATTTATTGTTATGGTATGCAAGGCTATTTTAAAATTATTAACATATTTATAATTTTGTGTGATTAAAATTGAATGTAGCTTTCAATAACAATATTAGAAAAATAATGCAAAAAGCACCAAAGCAAGAGAAAATGGGCCAGAAACACAAAATGATCAGAAAATAAGCGAGTGCTCATTTCATAAATCCCTACATAATTATTAAAGATTTGTCACAAATTTAGCCTGGAGTTTTCATGCAGCCAAATAAAAGTGATATATAAGATAAATGTCATATGATTATATTTCTATTTTAAAAATAGAAATATACTGGATTCAGTAAAATTTTGGCCTTTAGAATTATTATATGCTAGTTCTATTCCATTCCAAACCCTTTTCTAAGATATTTATAGAATTTTTATCATTAAAAATAAATGAATTTATCAGAATATTCATGTTGTTTGGTGCCTGGCTTGTCTTTTGGAATTCCAGAATCACATCTTCCTTTAGTTTAAAAACGTTTGGTATTTTTTATTATATTTTGATCCTATGCATTGCTTTGTCCATTGAATTTTCCTCATTTGTCTAGAAACGTTATAGAATTTAGATCTTTGGATCTCTGAACACTCTTATTATTTTATTTAGTTGCTCATTTTCTTGGGTCTTATGGAATGTCTCATTAGACTTTTTAATCCAAATCTTGTTTCTATAATGCCCACAGTAAGACAAAGGCCACCGATTTTTATTTCAGAATTTTTTAATTTTATTTTTATTTCAGAATTTTTATTTACAGTATTTTTATTTCAGATTTTTTTTTACTTTATTGCATTTTCCTCATAGAATATTATTGCTTGTTAGTTCTAGGTTCACATTTATAATAAAATCAAAATATTATTCTATCATAAAGGAGAGAGTATGAATATGTACAGAAGGAAATGGTTTCCTTTGTTCAAGGTTGACTCTTCCTTTGAGAAAATCTTTTTCCTAGAACATAGAAAGCTGAAAAGAGCCTTTATTTCATCCTAACAACAAGAAAAAAAAGAGTTCCTTGGAATCTAGGGAAAGACAGAGACTTTTGAGAAGAGGCAGGAAACAAGAATTGGCTCACATGTGATAGAAAAATGGGAGATAGAGATTCTAGGTGAGGTAACAGCAGGCAAGAAATTCAGCTAAATTGTAACAAATTACTAAACGCTGTATGTAGTCAACTTTGAGATTACATAACACCATAGGAACTGCAGACAAAAGGGAAGTTGGAATTATTCTTACCTTCTCTAGGAACTTTTTTGGATGTTTGTGGGAAAGCTTGTACCCAGGATGGAGTATGAGAGGAAGCCTCTCCCAGTGGATAAGTTGTAGGAATAGTGCACAGTATCCCTTTGGGAAAGGCAAAATGCCCCACCTGGCCAAGTCCCTCTCAAACAAGTGAAGAAAGGGCAGTATCCCCTATCTCCTGAAGGATGCAAATAAGGGTGCATTGGGGCTTAGGAGTGAATATGAAACTGCCAAGGGCCTAGACCATGAAAAGGGTCCTACTAGTGAGGTAGGAGCAAAAATCTCTCCCCAAAAAGAACCATCAAAGAAACTATGTAATTTGATTGTGAGATGCATCACAGAGGATGTGATCTCACGATGCAGAGGCAGAGACAATCTAAGACTGATGTTGGACCAGGAACAGAGAGAACACCCTACGCTACCCCCTGCCATGCACACATGTGTACACACACATACCCACACTAATTAACAAGCAGCAGCAGTCAACTACTGAAAGAGGGGAAGAGTGTGGACAGAGATCACATTTCGTGAATCACAGGCATACAGGGAGGGTGGAAACTTGAAAGACAAAGAGGAGCATTGAGAAAGATCATTTGGCAAGAAAAATCCCACCCAAACCATAACAACTGATTTTTATCAAGCCCAAAATTTATATCAATAAAGGCAGCCTTTTAAGTAAATGATGGTAGAACTGTTAGATAGCTGCATGTTAAATAAATTAATAAAGTAGCATACATCTGATCTTTGAAAGACCCACTTTAAAAAATAAAAAGACAAGCCACAAACTGGGAGAAAACATTTGCAAACACATATGGAAAAAGCTGTAAAATTTAATAAGCAAATAAACAACCCAATTAAAATGGGAAAATTATTTCAAGATACTTTAACAATGATATGATGGCAAATACCACATTGGCAAAAATGCTATACATAATTGATCATTAGTAAAATAGAAATTGAAACCACACTGAAATTCCACTACACATGTTGGGATGACAAATATATGAGTGATTCTTCTGTAATTTATTTTCCTTCAAATGATTGTGATTAGGTTGTTTTTCTTCAAGAGTCTCTATTTATTGGTCCAAGATTAACAAGGTATATATTGAGGTTTTCTAGTGCAGATGTTGTAGTCTGAACTCAAGTTTTAAGTAATGATTTGAAAAGTATTAGGTTTTAGGATTTACGTTTTTTCTTTACTACTCTGTAGGTTTTCCACTGAAGTTCAAGACATATATTTTATGGCTTATTGATGCAGAATATATATATAGTTTCATGCACTGATTTTAAGTACACAAACATGATTTTCAAGATTTTAATGTATTTACTCAACTGTTTCCAAATGATGTTTATATGAGTTTTCATTTTAATTTCAAATTTTATTTTGAAATTAAACTGTTGTATGCACAGGTGATACATGAGCAGGTTTGTTACCTAGATGCAATTCGTGATGCTGAGGTTTGGGATATCATGGATTCTATCACGCAGGTACTAGGCATAGTACACACTCAGTTCTTTAATGTTTTCCCCGCTCCTTCCCTCCATCCCCGAGCAGTTCCCATGTCTATCGTTGCCATCTTATATCCATGAGCCCCCATTGTTTAGCTCACACTTACAAGTGAGAACGTGCGATATTTGGCTTTTGTCCAATGCAGAATATTTTTAAACAGCATAAATTATTTCAATTTGAGGCAAGGAATCAAAGAATTATAACTTGGTAAGGGTTATGTTATTGTATTTGCTTCATGGAAAGCTGAGAAAACAGCAATTTTTCCAAAGTGATTCTAGATTATAAATTCATGTATTCCATTATAAATGTGAATTAAGTTGATGATTAAAGAATATGTTTGAGTAAAGAGGAAACTAGTTTGAAGAAGGCATTGAAAACATTATCAAGGAGTAAAATCAAAGCTCTATACTATTTTTTTCTTTCTGCCTGCATTCATCTAAAAAAATTGATACTTTATTCACTTCTGATAATCTAAACGCAAAGTGGTATGATCAGTGAACGTTTTAGTAACGTTGGCCACTTCTTGAAATAGACTTATCAGTGCTGAGATTTTACAGGTAAAGCCTCACCAGCAATCCGTCAGGATACGATATGCTATCATACATTTACAGAGTAGTGTGAAATTAAGTACAAATTTGCCTTTGATGAGAGTGCTTGCACTTGATGTCTTTTAACTTTCTGAGAAATAAAAAGTTTGATTCTCAATTAAAACTGTTGGACATGAATGCACAGTGTGGGAAGGATGAAGGCAGATAAAAGAACATCTTAGAGACTCTAAATGTATGCTATGCAAGCTGTCTGTGCTCTACCTGTGCCAATTGTATTTATTTTCACTGGCACATTTATTGAATCTAGGTTAAAACATTTTCTATAACTGATTAAAAGAACATCAGTCAGAATTTTGTATAAGTTATTTATCAACCTACCCAACCCACGCCTTGACAAGAACCCCTCTGAGTTTTGTATAACATCTTTCAGTTGAAAGGACATTTACGGAAAAATACATTCATGCCATAAATTTCAGCATACACCAAGAAACAATCTGCCTTCATAATTTAGTGTGTAGTCTAAGTTAAAAACAGAACCTTCAGTGAATTATTGATCCCTGTAGTCGTAATGTGCCTTGTTTCACTGCCCATAAAACAATATGGAAAGTGGCATTATGATGGATCCAGTAGTTAGACCATAAGCCAGGATATTTTTCTGAAAATATCTTCCCTTAAATATCTAACAAAACAGGTAGCTCATCTTGGGTTGACACAAACCTGATGCACATGCATCTCTAAAACATTTTCTGCATACTTAAAAAGGTCCTAGAGTATAATGAAAGGATAGTAAGTTGTTAGCATTATTTCAATAATTAAATAATCAGGAAGTTAGATGGTAGCACTTGTAAGGTCCAAGTATCTGTTTTGTAGTGACATGATCATATCCTTTAAAGGATATATGCTCACAACTTTATTAAGTCTAAATGCTGTCATGCCATCTGTGACAATAATTCTAGAGTGTGTCACTTGCTTAACATTTAAATGGTGCTACTCTGGAGCAATAGTAATATTTTTATAACTAATGCAATATTTGAGGAAGAAATCTCTGTTCTTATAATGTCAATGGTAATAAAACAAGTTAAAAGATCAAAGCAGGAGTCCATTTTGGAGCTGAAGAATTCATTATTTTCTACTATTCAATAATAGCTTAAAAATATGAATTTATTTTTGAGCTTTGATGCAACTATTTTCAGCCTTGCTTTAGAACAAAGAGGTGAATTCAGAAGTAAGCTATTGCACATATTCTAAGTATTCAAAAGACATTCTAAGTTTAGCATGAGGCTGGGTGCGATTGTTCACAGCTATAATCTCAGCACTTTGAGAGAGCGATGCAGATTGCTTGAGCCCAGTAGTTCAAGACTGGCCTAGGCAACATGGTGAAACCTTGTATCTATTCAAAATACAAAAATTAGCTGGGTGTGGTGGTGCAGGCCTGTAATCCCATCTACTGAAGAGGTGGAGGCAAGAGAATCCTTTGAACCTGGGTGGTAGAGTTTGCAATGAGACGACCTCACTCCACTGGACTCCATCCTGGGTGACAGAGTGAGACTCTGTCTCCAAATGAAAATAAAATAAAATAATATAAATGCAGCATGAAAAGCTCAACTAAAAGTTCCAGCATCTTTTCCATCCATTCCTCTATCTCCACAGCAAACATAGGGTCACCTCTCTAAGGAAGATATAATAAATAGACCTCAAATGAATGAACAAGTAAATGAATAAAATGTTTTCTATAATTTGAGCTACTTTTTTTTAAAAAAGAGCAGTGTTCCAATTATTTTAAGCCCTTCATCAAACTTATGCAATCCGAAATTTCTCCCCTCCTATAGCTTCATCTCACCCTCTGCCATTTTCTCTCCAATTGTATTCTATTTGTTCTGTCTCCACACCCTTTCCAAGTAACTGTTGAAAATGGAAAATACCAAAGAAGCTTTTAAAATACCAAAACCAACTTTTTATATATTAAAAGAAACTTAGTTCATAATTTGAAGAAAAACTAGTAATAATAAGTAAATTGTTATGCTTCATTTTTTAAAAAGCTACATAGCCAAAAAATAATTCTAAATGGGCATAATTAGTCCCAGGTTTGATCATGGTAGAAAAAAAGAAAAAAAAGTAGTAAATTTGCTGTGTATATGCTACTTAGTTTCTTTTTGGAAACATTATAAAACTATGACGATAATTTCAAATGTCCTAATTTAAAAGTTTTGTTTTGTTTGTAATGTTATATAAATTAAGATGATGGGCTTGGCATGGTGGTTTATGCCCATAATTCCAGCACTTTGGGAGGTTGAGGTGTGTGGATCACCTGAGTTCAGTTCAAAACCAGCCTGGCCAATCTAGCAAATCCCATCTCTACTAAAAATATAAAACTCAGCTGGGTGTAGTGGTGTGTGCCTGTAGTCCCAGCTACTTGGGAGGCTGAGGCAGGAGAATCACTTGAACCAGGGAGGTGGGGGTTTCAGTGAGTCTAGATTTTGCCACTTCACTACAACCTAGAGTGAGACTCAAAAAAAAAAAATCAGCTGGGTATGGTGACAGGCACCTGTAATCCCAGCTACTTGGGACTCTGAAGTGGGAGAATCACTTGAACCAGGAGGCAGAGGTGGCAGTGAGCCTAGATTGGGTCATTGCACTCCAGCCTGGGCAACAGGGCATGACTCCATCTCAAAAAAAAAAAAAAAGAAAAGAAAAGAAATTAACATAATGTATGCTGTGTAATAAGAAGTTGGTACTTTTTTTTTCATAGTGGATATATATGATTCTCCATGTTGTTAAAAATGAAAGATGACTAATCCATCTTCACACATTATTAAGTTGTGCCAAAACAGTGTACACATATTAGTTTATTGTGAATAGAATATGAAACATAGAGACTAAAGATGAGACTTTATTTACTGGGTATAATGAACATTATTTTAGTGATTGATATATTAAAAGACCTGATGTCACCACTACACAATATAGAAATGTAACCACATTACAATTGGACCCTGTAAACTATATAAATTTTTTTTTAAATTAAGTTATTTGCCTATTGGTTGCATGCTCTTGGGAGATTCATTTAAGACCCAGAGGTTTAGCTTTGCACAGTGGCAGTATCGTAGCCAATGAGGTTTTTCCGAGGCATGATTATTGCTAATTGAAGACTCAGAGGTTTACTCATCTGCAGAATAGGGACATTATAAAAATGTTACATCAGAACAATTGTAATTATTAAGAATGATAAATCACTGTGTATACTTTAGTAAAATAAGTATTTGCTGAGAACAGATTGATTTTTCTTTGTCTGGGAAACTAGGACATTGGTCTCTCAGGTGTATGAGGCTCTTGGTTATTTTCCATGAGATGATCTTACATAAATTCAGCCAAGAAGAAAACATAAAATGCAACTTAAAGGATACAGTGCCAAAAAGCTTGGGTTAGTCCATCCCCATGACATAGTTAATATGACATATCAGAAAGCTCAACATATCTGTAAAGCCCAAATAGTCAAAGTAAACCTAATAAAAAAGAACAAAGCTAGCGGCATCATGTTACCCAATTTCAAACTATACCATAATACAAAGCCACAATAATCAAAACAGCATAGTACTGGTACAAAAACAGACATGTAGTCCACTGGAACAGAACAGAGAGGCAAGAAATAATGCCCCAAGCCTACAGCTACCTGATCTTCAACTAGCTGACAAAATCAAGTGATGGAGAAAGGACACACTATTCAATAAATGGGGCTGGCATAATTGGCTGGTGTTAGGCAAAAGGTTGAAACTGGACCCCTTCCTTATTCCATGTACAAAAATGAACCCAAGATGGATGAAAGACTTAAATGGAAATCCTAGAACTCTGAAAACCTTGGAAGATAATGTAGGAAATATTATTCTGGACATAGAACCAGACAAAGATTTTATGACAAAGGCACTAAAAGCAGGTGCAACAAAAACAAAAAAAGTTGACATTGTGACCTAATTAAACCAATGAAATTCTGCACAGTAAAAGAAACTAGCAACAGAATAAACAGGCAATCTACAGAAATACTAGAAACAGAATAAAGAGACAACCTACAGAATAGGACAAAATATTTACAAACTTGCATTAGACAAAGGTGTAATATTCATCATCTATAAAGACCTTAAATAAATTTACAAAAAGAAAATAGCCCCATTAAAAAGTTGGCAAAGGACATGGACAGACACTTGTCAAAAGAAGACATACATAGGGCCAACAAACGTGAAAGGATGCTCAACATCACTAATCATTAGAGAAATCCATAGAAAACCACAATGAGATAGTTTCTCAGTCCAGTCAGACTGACTATTAGTAAAAAAATTAAAAAGACAAAAGAAAACACAGATGCTGGTGAGGTTGCAGAGGAAAGGGGAAACCTTATAAACTGGTGGTGGGAATGTAAATCAGTTTAACCATTGTGGAAAGTGGTTTGGCAATTACACTATATAGTGATGAATGGATACACTATGCAGCCATGTAAATAATGAGATCATGTTCTTTCCAGCAACGTAGATGGAGCTGGAGGTCATTATCCTCAGCAAACTAACACAGCAACAGAAAACCAAATAATGCATGTTCTCACTTACAAGTGGGGGCTAAACATTGAGTTAAGTATGAACATGAAGGAAGAAATAACACACACCAGAGCCTACTTGAAGGTGAGTGAGGAAGGAGAGTGAGGATCAAAAACTGCCTACTGGTACTATGCTTATTACTTGGTTGATGAAATAATCTGTACACCAAAGCCCCAAGACACAAAATTTAGCTATACAGGAAACCTATACATATACCTCTGAACCTAAAATAAAAATTAATATAAATTAAAAAATACAGTGAGAAAATATTTACATACATTTACATTGTATCATGTGTCATGAAGAACCTAAAGATTATTTAAGTATAGAAGATATACATAGGTTATATGTAAATACTAGGCCATTTTACACTGGGGACTTGAGCATATTTAAATTTTGTTAATTGTGGGGGTCCTGACACAAATCCCTCATTGATTCTGAGGGATGACTGTATATAATATCACAAGCATATGATGCAAAGATGTTCAATGATATTAGTCTTAAGGAAAATATAAGTCAAAACTATAATGAAATACTACTTCACTCCCACTATGATACTAACATAAAAACGAAAGGCAATAAACATCAATGAGAATTTTGACAACTTAGAGCCCCATACACTGCTCTTGGGAGTATAAAATGCTGTAGCCACTTAAGAAAATGATTTGACAGTTTTTAAGATGTTTAAAAATATGTTTATCATATGACCAGACAATTCCACTCCGAAGTACCTAAATGAAAAACAAACATCCACAAGTGTACTTGTTCATAAATGTCTACAGCAACCTATTTATTTATGTATTTGTTTTTATTTTTCTGAGAGAAAGTCTCACACTATCACCCAGGCTGGAGTGCAGTGGCAACATCTCAGCTCACTGCAACCTCGGCCTCCCAGGTTCAAATGATTCTTCTGCCTCAAGCTCCTGAGTAACTGGCAGTACAGTTACTGGCACCACCACACCTGGCTAACTTTTCTTTTATTTTTGTATTTTTAGTAGAGGCAGGGTTTTCACCATGTTGGCCAGGTGGTTCTTGAACTCCTGACCTCAAGTGATTCACCTGCCTTGACCTCCCAAAGTGTGCCCGACCCTATAGCAACCATTTCATAATAGACAAAAAGTGGAGACTATCCAGAAGTTCAAAAGCTGATGAATGGCTACACAAAACCTGGCATATTTATATAATGGGATATTATTCAACAATCGGAGGAAAGTACTAATACGTGCTACTATATGTGTACACAACAAAAAACGTTAGGCTAAGCGTAAAAGCCAGGCATTTAACATATTACAGAATTTAATTTATATAAAATATCCAGAAGAGGAAAACCTATGGAGACACAAAGTAGATTGTTTGTTGTTTGGTGCTTGAGTTGATAGTGAGAAGTGACTACAAATGTGAATGAGGGATCTTTTGAGTGTGAAAGAAATCGTCTAATTTTGGATTGTGGTAATAGTTTTACAACCCTGCTAATTTCACTAAAAAATAAATTGTACATATAAAAAATACACATTTTGTGGTATGAAGGTTATACCTCAATAAGATTTCCTAAAATATATGACAAAAGAGCAGCAATGAGTTCTGAATCAACATAGAAATGCCACAGACACAGTAACTGGAAGACAGCATGAAGTGTAAAAGACAGAAAAAAAATTTCATAAAATAAAAGCTGAAAATGTTTCAAATTTGATGAAAATTAATAACCTACCCCTCCAATAAGTCCAAGGAATCTCAATCATAAGAAATATGAAGAGAGCTACATAATACTTATAACCAAGCTTCTTAAAATGAATGAAAACCAGAAGAATGTAAGAACAACTCAAATTTATATAAATATTCACATACAAAGAATGACAGAGATTCTCTGTGGGACAATATGACTAGAAGACAGTGGAGCAACATATTTAAAATACTGAAAGAAGGGAGAAAAATTGTCAATCTAGAAATCTCTTCTCATCAAAAAAATATCTTTCAAAAGTGGAGAAAAAATAAACACATTTTACAGACATACAAAAGTTAAAATAGGCTGGATGCAGTGGCTCACACCTGTAATCCCAGCACTTTGGAAGGCTGAGGTGAGTGAGTCACTTGAGCTCGAGAGCTCAAGACCAGATTAGGCAACATAGTGAAACCCTAACTCTTCAAAACATACAAAAATTAGCCAGACGTGGTGACAGGTGACTGTTTTCCCAGCTACTTGGGAGGCTGAAATGGGAGGATAGCTTGAGTACAGGAGGTCGAGGCTAGGTGAGCTGAGATCACACCACTGCACTCCAGCCTGGATGAGAAAGTGAGATCCTGTCTCAAAAAATAAAACAAAAGTTGAAATAATCTATCACTAGCACTCCTGCAGTATTTGACATTTTAAAGAAAGTCACTCACAAAAAGAAAAATAATATCAGATGAAAATCTGGTTTTCCTCCAAAGGAATGAAAGGCACTAATAATGGTGATTATATAAACATATATAAAAATTAGACTTTTATTTCAATATCTTTTAAATTTTGAGGTTTATAGACAAAGCAATAATAATGTAATTGGGATTTATAACTTATGTACATGGTACATGAACATATAAAAATCTATAAACACTAAAGGAATCACTAAAATAAAACAAAATGAAGGGTAAATGTAATAAGTCAAAGAAAAAAATGGAATAAAAATCTGTAATTATGTCAAAAGAAGGTAAAAAATAAAGGGAAACCATGGATGAGACAAAGAGAATACAGCTTTCAGGATGGAGAGTTTAAACCTAAACTGATCAACAGTAATATCAAAAAACAATAATCTGGATGGTCCAATTATAAGGCAGAAATTGCCTCATTATTAGAAAAGGTAACCACTGGCTACTAGGCTTCATACTGGGGTCATGAGATAATCAGTACAACTAACCTTCATAAATAATCTGTACAATGAATCCCCAAGTTTATCTATGTAACAAACCTGCACATGTACCCCTGAACTTAAAAGCTAAACCAAAGCAAACTTCAACTGTATGCTCTGTATGAAAAACCCACCTTAAATATAAAAATGCCAATAGATTAAGAGAAAAAAGATGGAAAAGCTCTTCTTTGCTATTCCTAAAAAGTACACTTGATTGTTTATATTAAGATCACACAAAGTAAATTTTAGAACAAGTATTACCTGAGATGAAGATGTCATGTAAGAATCATAACAGTATCAATTCAATAAAAGAACTATTATGGACTGAATGGTTGTGTCACCACAATCCTTTGTTGAAATACTCACAATATGATGGTATTAGGAGTTGAGATGTTTGGGAGGTACTTAGGTCATGAGGCTGTCTCCGCCTGAGTGTCAAAAGGCAGCACCAGTGTCACTCAGATCTGCAGGGGCAGGATGCTTACCCTTGAAAGAGAAGAAGACAAGACCACTGCCCCAGTGGGTCTAGAAGGCAGAGCATCGGGAGAAACAAAACTGTTCTCAGAGAAGACTTCATAGAGTTTGCCTGTGTAGGTCTGGGACTTGCTTGAGACCCAGCATCCCTTTCTTCTTTTTTATTTCTCCCTTTTGGAATGGGAATGTCTAACTTATGCCTTTTATACTACTGTAGTTTGGAAGCATAAAACTTGTTTGGTTTCGCAGATTTACAGCTAGAGAGCAATTTAACTTTTAGATGAATTTTACCTTGAATCTTACCTATATCTGATTTACATAATATTTAGATGAGACTTTAGCCTTCCTGTTTTAGAGTTGTTGATGGAAAGAGTTAAGTCTTTTAGGACTACTTGGATAGAAAGAATGTATTGTGCATTTGAGAAAAACATATATTTGGTGGGCTAGGAGAAGAATTTCATTAACTGCATGTTTGTATTCTCCAAAGTTAATATGTTGAAAACTGCTGTGCCTCTCTTTCTCTCTGCTCTCAGTCACTGGGGAGGCAAAAAGAAAACAGCAAAATGCAAATCAGGAGGTGAGATTTCACCAGACAGCAGGTATCTGGGGACTTGATATTGAGCATCCCAATCTTCAAAATTATGAGAAATAAATACTTGTTATTTGAGCTACAGTCTATAATATATATTTATAGGCTATACAATATCCATTATTTTCAAGTTCACTAATATATACTAAGGTAGTTCATACTCTGGGCTACAAGCAGGCATAAATTCATTCTAAAGGTGTATATTATACAAAGTATGTTATTTGACAACAGTGTAATTAAAATGGAAATAAAAATATAAACATAGCTAAAAATACTCTCACCTCTTGAAACTAAACCTTGATGTTGTGTTTCCCAGTCTCCAGAATTATGATAAATAAATACTTGTGTTTAAGCCACATAGTCTATGGCACATTTGTTATAGCATCCCAAACTGACAGAAACAAGGATAAACAAAATTTCTAAATATTCAAGTAGCTAATAAAAGTATTTCAAAGTACATGGAACAAACACTGCCATGTGAATAAAAATTTAGGCAAATTCTTATAGATTTGATGTTTTAACACTACACTCTCAGTAACTGGCAGAATGTTGGACAGAAACTATATATGGAAAACCTGAACTTGACCTAAATAAGATTTATAAAATATTTTACTGAAAAGTAGTACAATATTCAGTTTTCTCCAGGTGAACTAATATACTAAGGTAGTTCACACTGTGAGCTACAAACAAGTGTAAATTAATTTTAAGGGATGAATATTATATAAAGTATATTCTTTGACAACAGTATTATTAAAATGGAAATCAAATAACATAAAAAAATCTAGAAATACTCTAATCCCTTGAAACTAAACTACATACTTTCAAATAACTGATGGACCAAAGGAGAAATCAAGAGAAAAATTAGAGAGCATTTTGAAAGTAACAAAAGAAATATAGAATGTCGAAACTTGTGTTTTAAGATACGTAAGGCGGTTCTTAAAAGAAAATTGATAGCATTAAATGTTTATATGCAAAGAAAGAAGATCTTGAATCAATGTAATCTTCCACTGTAATAATTTTTTTTTAAGTAACAAGTTACAGAAAAACAGAGGAAAGGGAAACAATAGAGAAATTAATAATACCATAAGCCATTTCTTTAGATAATAAAATTGATAAAACTCTAGTGGCAATGATCAGGTAAAAAAAGCCACAGAAGATATAAACTACAAATGTCAAGAATGAAAGCAGGAACATCAGTACTGATCCTACAGATATTAGGAAAAAATAAGTGAATATTATCAACAACTTCATGCTAATATATTTAATTTTAAAAGAAATGAACATTTTCAAAATATATAAACTTCCAACACTTACTTGGTAAGAAATAGACCACTCAAATGTAGATGTACCTATTAAGTAAATTAAATTTGAGGTTAAAAACTTTTCTAAAGAGGAAAGTTTAGACTCAGATGGCATCACTGATGATTTCTGAGATTTAAAGAAGAAATAATATTTTACAGAGAATTCTCTAAAGTTGAGTTATATGAGGCCAAATTACCCTGAAATATAAACAATATATATATGAAATAAATATTATAAAGTAATATCCCACAGTAACATGACTATAAATATAAAGAATGTGTGGGTGGTTAGAAGAGTGTATGTTCATTGAGATATGGAAGCATAGAGAAACTGCAGCGCTGTCAACTGCTGTGTCATAAATTATAAGAATTTTAGAGGGCCGGGTGCTGTGGCTCAAGCCTGTAATTCCAGCACTTTGGGAGGCCGAGCCGGGTGGATCACGAGGTCAAGAGATCGAGACCATCCTGGTCAACATGGTGAAACCCCGTCTCTACTAAAAATGCAAAAAATTAGCTGGGCACGGTGGCTCATGCCTATGATCCCAGCCACTCAGGAGGCTGAGGCAGGAGAATTGCCTGAACCCAGAGGCGGAGGTTGCGGTGAGCCGAGATCGCGCCATTGCACTCCAGCCTGGGTAATAAGAGCAAAATTCCGTCTCAAAAAAAGAATTTTAGAAACCTGTAGTTGACAATGGTATCAATAATTTGAAAGAACATGGAAAATAGTTTTAAATGCATAGTAGTAAAATTTGCAGACATATATTTCTTGTTCTTAAGTCAGTGTTTTTTATTTTAAATAAAAGAAGGGTAATCTAGCATGCACTTAACACCTGCTAATAATAATAATTACTGTCTTAATTCAGGTCCTCTGGTTAGCAGATGTTAAGACTTGATTAATATTCATAACTTTGTATTATGAGATGACATGTGAAAGAAATGGGTAGGAAAAAGGATAAGGCTTGAAGAGTAGGCATCTCTCCAGGCAAGTCTGACCCTGAGTGAAGAGTAGAGGGAAGGAGGTGGGTGTGTGGAGGACAGTTAGATATTCATACTGTCTATGGAAATTTTAACAAGATCATCAGAGATTTCTCAACCAGAGGTCACTCAGCAGATGAAATCTAAGCCTCCAAGGAATGCACCTCCCCTAGGACACAAGTTATAACCAGCCATCTGCTAGGAGCAGCTGAAGAGGAAATACATGAAAGAGTGAACATAGATTTCAGGATACAGAAACTGAAGCTGTTGATAAATTACGTTCCCTGTAGTTGGAAATCTATGACATGCATTCTTATAACTACCATAGATCACCATTTGTGCTGTGCAAATATAAATTTGTTATAGATTTGGGGAGCAAATTCTCCATGGTTCCTCTGGGTCTTTTCTCCCAATGTGAAACTCAGGTGAAGGAGGTGATAGAATGAACTTTAACCTCTGTTGCTACACTTGGTCATCAGACCGTAATCAATACTCTTCTTTTTCTATTTTATATTTCCCTATTGATTTTACATTTGCCTCGTGCTCTCTTCAGTAAGTCTTCGTCTTACCTGTTTTGTGATCTATACCTTTATTCCTGAATTATCTGAATCATTGATAATGATACCCTTCTCAATCTTGAGTTGCTACCTGTCCTTTTTTCACAATTACAGTGGTGGAAAAATACTAGCAGGTGCGTACTTAAATCACCTGAGTTCCATGTACATTCTTCCTGCCTCCTGCTGATTAGGGGCAAATACCTCTATTGATGTAGTATTCTTTTTGGCTTTGTATTCATAAGAAATCCTGTTAGACTATGGAAGCATCTCTATCTCATATTCCATGGTACCCTTAGTTTTCTTCCCTGGTAAAAATGTATACTCTTTGGAGACCAGAACTTCTAAACCCTGTGCATTCTAGAGTTTTGTGTACAAGAAATACATTTTTCTTCATTGGATCAATGGAAGTATGATAAGTGGAACTATTCATGTTGAATCCTGTGGTTCCCAGATTCATAATCTTGCTATGACATAGCACAATATAGAGTTGCCTTATTCAATACATATACTACACCCTAAAAGGCAACCTCATTGGTTTATCCTGTTTCTTCTGAGTTGTGTTTCCTCTACACATTAAAAGGGCTATTAGTTTCAATGAAGTTCTTTGCCTCTAGATGGTATAGTACAATAATATGACCAGTGAATATTATGGCCATATGTTTACTAACACTTTATTTGATGTAAAGTAGTTTCCTTGCTCAGTATTTTGTAGTGTGGAAATCCATACCTAGAGATCAGGCATTTGGTAAGCCCATAGAGAGTGATGATGATTGAGGGCCTTCAGGCAGAAAGGGTAAACCAACTTGCACCTAAAAATAAAATCCTGGTGGATGGAAGTAGTCAATTTTATCAACTTGCTTGCAAGTGAATTATCCTTCTTGAGGAATAGTACAGGACCAGGGCCTCAATGCTAATGAGGAGCTGGGCATTAAGAGCTAACAATGGCTAAATCAGCCTTCTGTTGGGTAAATGGAAGTCCATTTAGTTGGGCATCTTTCTCTGCCGCAATGGATATCACATCCATCAACTCACAATGCCAGTTTAAAGGAAGTCAATGATGAAGGCTGAATAAACTCCACTGGCCCCATCATTTTTTCTGTTTAGCTATCTACTTGCCTCTTCTGTGATGAATCCTTTCTGTTGGGCACTAATACATGAAACATCTTACTTTCTTTCCATTCCCATATGTCTATTGACATGAGCACTTTAGACCTTGTGATGATGGTTAATATTAAGTGTTATCTTGATGATCTTTAACAAGATCATCAGAGATTTCTCAACCAGAGGTCACTCAGCAGAGGGATGCCTGGATGGCTGATGAACTATTGCTTCTGGATGTGCCTCCAGAGAAGATTGATGTGTGTAAGTCAGTAGACTAGGAGAGGAGGATCCACTCTCAGTGTGTGTGGCCACCATCCAATCAGCTGTCAACATGCACAGCTAGAACAAAGCAAGCCTAAGAAGATGGGCATTCATTCAGCTTGTTGTGTTTCCTATCTTTCTACTGACTTTTCTCATTCCCCTTCTTGCAGATGGCCTATTATCAGACTTCACTTTTGTAATTATGTATACACACACACACACACACACACACACACACACACACCCCTTCTCCTATTGGTTATGTCCCTCTGGAGATCCCTAGTAGAGACCTCCCTCCTTATTTCCAATATTCCAATCCCTTCCTTACCAGACTCCTGAGTAAAGATTCAGCCATTAGTCACTGACAAGCAAACTATCTGTATTCTCACACTTGGACACATCCTTCTAAACCAAGAGGAAGTCCAGGTAGACTGTTCACAGCTACACCCACTTGAAAGACTTTTTGTTTCCCACTAATTTTCAGAGTCATCTCTGAAGGGGGCTGTAATGTTAATTACCATCCATTTTAAGCTTGCATGTACTTCTTGGGCTTATTCATTCATAAACCAAGTTTTGACTTTCTCCACCTGTTTCAGCTGGTTGTAGAGGATTTCCTCCTATTGCCTTAGATACATTTGCAAGATCCTATTTCCAAATAAGTTGTGAAGACAACCTTAACAGGACTTACTATATCTTCTTGAGTAAACAATACATTCTGCAACACTTGGTGCCCCATGTTCAACTGTGCTGCTTCTGCAAGGTTACTAAGAGCTGTTTCTTCTTCTTTTTCCCTTCATTCTTCATTTTTTGTAAAAGTTGTATTGAGAAATAAGTCGCATAATATATATTTCACCCATTTAAATAATAAAATTCAATGATTTTTAGTGCATTTATTGACTTGTGTGACCATCACTACAATCAATCAATTTTCATCATCTCCAAAAAGAAACCCAAACTGCTTGGTAGTCACTCCTAATCACTTCCATATGCCACAAACCTATTCAACCACTGTCTCTATAGATCTCCATGTTCTAGACATTTCATATGAATTGAATCATATAACATGTGCTTATTTCTGCCCGGATTCTTCTTAGCATGACGTTGTCAAGGTTCATCCATGTTGAAGAATGTATGCTAAGAGTCTTATAAGTAGTTATTAGCTATTGCTTATCTTCTTTGGAGAAATGTTTTTTCAGATTTTTGGTGTAATCACTAACATTCTCTTTTAAATTTTTATTCTTGTTTATTTTTTCATTTTTAAATTTAGAAGTTAAGCAGCACTTTTGTTGGCTGCCTATCTAACCCTTGGAATGTACACTGCAGAGTGGTTTCAAAATAGGAGATCAGATAAGAATTTGGGCCTGGTTCATCAATTTTCTCACTTGCAAATTTAAAGAAAATGTTAATGTCGTCTTCATAACAGTTTGTATAAAACTGATACCAATATGTGGCCTTTATGAAGGAATCAATGTATTATAATTATCAGTACCTGTTTACCGATATAAAAACTGAAAGTAATAAGTTAATTAAGAAAATTCTTTCAGGCACAATCCTAGGTGTCACCAAAACTGTGAGGTAACTGAAAGATGAACATATTTTATGTCATGCAAAAATTACCAAGCACTTTTTGGTAAATAACTGTTGATACTCTCTTTTTTATATGGTCCATATTCACGTTTTAAAAATTTTAAGAGAATGTGAGAACTTTATCTTATGGGAAAAAAAGCAGTATAATCTTAGTCAAAGCTCCATGAATACACAATAAATGCACAGCAAGAGCTTGTATTTTTAATATTTTGAATAATTATCATCAGAAAAAAGATTAATGTACATTTTTATTAAGATCCAATTGATCTATTATTTTATGAACAGAGCTCTAATTCTGAGATTAAATAGCAGTTAAAATTTTAAAAAATCTCGTCAGATTTAACTTACTAATATAAATATGACTAAATATATGGGTGACGATGGGAAATTGACTTAATGATGGGAAATTGACTTTCATTTTATTTCTGTCATCATTCAAATATAAACTGCATTATTCATATATAAAGACATTAGGGCTTCATTAAGGATAACATGCTTGAATAAAAAAAGAAGTAAAGAAAAGCAGATAGATATATTAACTAGTAGACATTCAGTGCATTCTTCCATCTATGTTTTTATTTTTTTTTTCTCAACATTATTGATTTTGGCCCAGAGATAAACCCAGTCACCATGAGTGATAAATGATCACCAAATCCCATTGACTTTTTCTTTTTTGCTGTATTTTTTTGTCAGGTCAATGAATTATCCTTTGCTTATACTTTGTTCTCTAAGGCATAAATCAAGATTTAAAAAAAATGTTGAATCCTTATAAGTTTGGAGGGATAAAGCCAAATATAGCCTAAAGAGAGAATCTAAGCTTTTGTTTACTTGAAATGTCTTATTTTAATTCTTATGATGTGAGTTTAATTGACATTCATTAATGATTAAAAGTGGGTCATATTTATAAAATTTCAACTTATCAATGAACTGACAGAAAAGATTTGCTTTTGTTTTCTTTATGCACTTTGACTTCTGCAGCTGTAATGTATTGATAAATATGATTGCTTTAATAGCAACTAGTGAAGATTGTCAGTATAACAATAGCATTAATAATCACAAAGTTTTATTAATGTTCAGCTTTTGCCAGGTGTATATTAAGCATTATCTATGTGTCTATGTATCCATCCATTTCTGCATCCATCCAAAATTATTTTCCCTAACTCTAGGAAGTGGTACTATTATTACGTCTATTTCATAAAGTTGAAAACTATCATAATGAAGCCACGTAACTTTATCAGCTCAACAGATCCAGTGTATGCTGAGGTAAAAAGCTGAATCTGGGTAGTCTTATTTGGTGTCAATAATACACTACTATATTACATATACTGTCTTTTTAATGGAACAACAGAACTGTATATAATGGTTATTAAATGTGGTATGTATAATTTTAAAATTAATGATACCTAGGTGAAGCTCTATCAGACTAGCATACCATTAAAAACATTCAAAAATAAGAAAAGACACAATACATAAGCCATTTAATCCAAAATAATGAATGTATAATTGTGATGTACTCAAATGGACAGTTTCAAGAAACAGGTATGACAATGGCTTGAGATTCATTAGACAGCCAATATAGGATTCAACTTCATGTAAAGTTCCAATTTCGACCCTTATCCCACCCAATAATTGCTCCCCGATACACCAGTGTATTCATACTTTTTTTGCACTGTCATGGTAATGTTGTGTGTTCTCATTATAAGCGATGTATTTGACATTGTATAATATCAGCAATTAAAAGAAGTAACTCATTGAGAAAAATAATAGCATAACAGCATACACTAACTTCTTTTTAATTTAAAAATATATTGAATTCAATATTTTGACTTTCTTGCAAACATATTTCTTCTTTCTTTATTATTTCTATTAATAGGACCAAAAATATTCCAAGCACTACCTATACTATACAAAAGTTTTGTTAAATACCAGTATTTTATTAAATACTATAAATTAAAGATAATCATATTATCTTTCAATATTCTGACAACCAGTGTAACACACATAATTTAGGTCTTAATCAAAAGTGTGATTGCTCATGATTATAATCCCATCACTTGGGAGGGGAGGCTGAGGCGGGTTGATCATCTCAGATTGGGAGTATGAGACCAGTGTGGCTAAGATGACAAAACCCCATCCATACTAAAAATACAAATATTAGCCATCATTGTGGTAGGTGCCTGTGATTCCAGCTACTTAGGACGCTGAGGTAGGAGAATCACTTGAACCTGGCAGGTAGAGTTTGCATTGAGCTGAGATTCTACCACTCACTCCTGCCTGGGACACAGAGCAAGACTGTAAAAAATAGATAAATAATTAATTACATACAATTTTTAAAAAGTTATAGAGATAGAACATTTTATATGTTCTCAAAACTTTACAAATAGATCCTAAGTTTCTATTTGCATGTTTTCAAGCCTTATATTTGAGAGATATCAGGCAAAGAAACAGCAACACAGGTATAAGAGTGTGACTAAAAAGCAAAACAAAGAATAAAACATAAAACAGGAAAAAAATCTTCTAAAAAGTTGTACCAAAACTTGAAACAATATATTGAAATGCTATGAAGTGACTCCTGGATTTATGAGGAATCGGTAGGTGATTTCTTCAAAACATGTCATATTATGCCACTTCCTTGTCTAAATCCTTGTTTTTTTTTCCCATTGCACTTCAAATTCTTGTTCCTTTAGGGTTCTAGGCCATATATAACCTGTTTTAAAATTCTCCTGATCTCAACTCTTACAGTATATTATCATCTACACTGTAGTCCCAGTGTCCAATTTTCTTGTTAAGAAACTGTTAAGCTTATTTCTGCCTTAGAGTCCTTATCCATGCTATTATATTCTGAAAACCTTTTTTCATGCATTTTTTTCAGGATTGATATTTGTATCATTTCAAATTTCCTATTACATGCCAATTACTTAGAGAGACTTTGTCTGCATATACAATCTTAATATCTCCATCCATCACTATCACATTACTCTGCTTATTATCCATAAATAACTTGTCATTTCCTGAAGTTTTAACCTTCAATTTATTTGTTTCCTTGTTTACTGACTGTCTTCTCACTCCTAGAATGTAAGTTTTATGAGAGTATGGATATCGCATATCACATTCACTACTATACCATGTTGCATATTATATTCAGTACTATACCCCTAGCATTATAAACATCGACATGACTAAAGGCTTGACAAAAATTTGTAAAATTAAGAAAAACAGTTCTTTAGAAATAGATTATGTTTTACTCTATTATTATTTATCCACTCCTCCACTTTTCTATGACATGATTCTCATGAGCATGATGGCTAATGAAAACTGTCATTTGGAATGACAAATCAATACCAAGGTTTGTGAACCTAGTGTGAATTGATACAATAAGCAACATGAATTACTGATTGTTTGCTCTTTTTTCACTCGATTACTTTCTTCAGGGATGAATGGCTCAAATGAATGTTTCCCCTTTAAATTAAATCTTACGTGTAATCCATAAAGAAAGGAAAAATAGACACCGGGACCTACTTGAGGGTGGAGAGGGAGAGGAGGGTGAGGACTGAAAAACTACCTATCGGGTATTGTGCTCACTACTTGGGTAACAAAATAATCTGTACACCAAATCCACACAACACACAATTTACCCAGTAACAAACCTGTATATATGCCCACTGAACCAAAAATAAATTTAGATAGAAAAAAATATTATGTTTAATCTTTGTTTTTTAAAAAAGGGGTATTTGTTTATATTACTATATAACAAATTGCCACCCACTTAGAAACGTAAACAATACCCATACATTAGCTCAAAATTCTGGAGGACAGAAATCTGGACATGGAATGACCAGATTATTTTCTTAACACCTCACAAGGTCAAAGTCTTGGTGTTAGGACAGGAAGTTTTCTCATCTAAAGCTCAAGATCCTCTTCCTAGCTCATGTGGTTGTCGAGAATTTACTTCCCTGTGCTTCTTAGACTGAGGTTCTTCTTCCTTGTCAGCTATCTGCTAAGAGCTATAAGGCTGCAGATGTGACTCTCATTCATTCCCACATCACCCTCTTCATCTTCAAAGTCAGTAACAGATATTTTACCTCTTGTCAAATTCTTCTCATACTTCTAATCTCTTTTCAAGTTTCACATAATAATCTATGACCACCAATAATAATCTCTCTCACTTTCTCTGTGAATCAACTGCTGTCTAACATAAGCAAATCCCAGGAGTGGTCATTCATTATTTCCACAGTTTAGGCCCACATACAAAGGAGTGGGGAGACTATCCAGTGTTTATAATTAGCAGGCACAAATATTGAGGACCAATTTAGAATTCTGCCTACCACAAATAGGTAAAACCTTGATATTTAAACAATATATAAATTTTATAAACATAATTTATATTAGTAGTTGTATTTATCTAAAAAACAATATAATTGCTATAAAATAGGTAATAAAATATTAAAACAATAAATGCATCCTAATTTTATAGATGCATAACTTATACATTGATTGTTAAAGTCTTAGAGGACAAGTTAATCATAAATTGCATCATTCTCCGCTACTGGTAAAAGATTCTCAGATAAGTAAAATTTGCAGTTCAAGGTATTTGTATAGGCATTTTATCTATCATTGAATGAGTACTTTCAGTTAATTAACATCCAGGAGATAACCAGTTTCCTTAGTAATCAACTTAAATTTAAATACGATTTAATTTTATAATTAGATTATAATTTATACATTAAATGTGCAAATATAAACTGTTACCTGCTTATAATGCATGGAAATAGGGCAAATGCTTTTGAGCTAATCAGTCATGTGAAGAGCATGTAATGTATCTTTGCTTTATAAGGATTTATTCTTTCATTTAATTGAAAGGTAACAAGCTCAACCTGCAACTAATTGAAATTAAGTTTTTTGGGCTAAAAATAACATCCAGAGAAGGAAGAGCTGGCATTAGCCCCACTTTACCATTTACTAGCTATACAGCCCTGACAAGTTTTTTCTGCATCATATCTTTTCAATTACTCATTTAAAAACCTCCTAGAATTGCTCCTATCAATGTGTACACACTTTTCATCCCCCTCAAATTCTTTACGATCACCATCAATCTTGAGGCTAATATGACTAAACTCTTAACTCCTATTTATCTTGTTCACAGCAGAGTCCAGGATAGGATCACTCCTCATCTTCCACACTCTAATCTCCATACTGTTGAGGGCACTTCTCATTCTAACTTGATCTGTCACACTTTTCTCAGTTTCAAAGCCCTATACTTGGCTCTAAAACTCAAGGACTGTTACAGGAAAAACACTTTCTTTCCTCAGACTCTGGCTAGTTCTTTCCCTTTTCGCTCCAACTTAACATTGACTTTCTCCAAGGACACACCTGATAGGGTGATCTTTGTCCTCAGACTTCCGGTAATGCTAGGTCTTCAGGTATTGTAGGTTTCTTCCTTCTCACTGCAGCTTCTGCACTTTCCTCCAATTCCTTCTCTACAACTCTCTAGATTTTAACTTTTTTTTTAGGATTCTGTTTTAATCTTTCTAGTTGTATTTTATTACTGACTGCAAAATCAATCTTTTCTCTCGAACATTTTTTCTGCAATATTTTCTATCTTTTCTGTGCTAAAACTCCTGTTTTAACTCATGATGCTTATATTTTAGTGTGTAGAAACATTCAATGGAACTTCCAAGAAAATTTTAGAAACCAGTGAAAATAAAGGATTTCTCTAGAAACTATTTGTAGTTCGGTTTTGGTGTATGATAAATAATTTTTATAAACCTATTAGCAAGAGAGGGAAAGCATCTTACCTCTAGAGGAGCAAAGACAAGAATTAAATCTGGTTTCTCCTCAGAACCCAAGCAATCAAAAAGATACTGGAGTAAAATAGGCAAAATTTTGTGAGAGAAAGAAAAAAAATAGCGTAAAATGTTGTATCTTAGAAAATTATCCTTCAAATGTGAAGGTGAAATATTTTCTCAGATAGAAATTAAGGGAATTTGTTGTCAGTAGACCTGCCTTGAAAGAAATGTTAAAAGACTTTCTTTAGAAAAGAAGAACCAACAAATGTAGGCAGACTATAAAATGAGAAGGGTCAAAGAAAAGATTAAGGGATGCAGCCCTGCCTATACCTTGGTTTTAGAACTTCTGAACCCCAGAATTGTAAGATAATAAATATGTGTTTGTTTAAGGGTATACAATATTAAGTATTTTTCATAAATCAAATCTTAATAGTAACAAAAAAGAGTACTTTTTATCACTATAGAAGACTATAAAAAATGGAATACCCATAGCAATAGCACGTCTATTAATAGAGCAAATATTCCAATTTTGAGAAATAACTGATTCCTTAGAGAAATAACTGATTTCATTTATGAGAAAGGAAATGGGTATGAGGAGCCTGAAACACATTGTCCTAACAAAAAGCTGTGAAGCTTAAATATATATATATAGAGAGAGAGATAGATAGATATGTATATATATATACAGATAGATAGATAGATATGTATATATATATACACATACATAGATATAGATATAGATAGATATAAATATATTTCACACACATTGTGAAATGGCAATATCAAGCTAATTAAATAAAGTATGTGCTGCCTCACATACTTATTTTTGTGGTGAGAACGTTTATAATCTATTCAGTAATTTTC
Organism: Leontopithecus rosalia; assembly: GCA_028533165.1. Taxonomy (NCBI): domain Eukaryota; kingdom Metazoa; phylum Chordata; class Mammalia; order Primates; family Cebidae; genus Leontopithecus; species Leontopithecus rosalia. Next base: position 12,011,188 of record CM052665.1, on the reverse strand, counting down.
AGGGATACATTTTTATTACCTATAGTCACCATATTGTACAATAGATCTCCTGTAGATACATATACGTATATATATATCGTGTATATACGTATATATACGTATATATGTATATACACGATATATATATATATATATACGTATATATACGTATATATATATATACGTATATACACGATATATATATACGTATATATATGTACATATATACATGTATACGTATATATACGTATATATATATGTACATATATACATGTATACGTATATACACGTATATATATATGTACATATATACATGTATACGTATATATACGTATATATATGTACATATATACATGTATACGTATATATATATATATATATATATATATATATATA
>CM052665.1:11993302-12010313 GCA_028533165.1 Leontopithecus rosalia | reverse complement strand
ACATTTTTACACTGCTGGTGGGAGTGTAAATTAGTTCAACCATTGTGGAAGACAGTGTGGCGATTCCTCAAGGACCTAGAAATATAAATTCCATTTGACCCAGAAATCCCATTACTAGGTATATATCCAAAGGACTATAAATCGTTCTACTATAAGGACGCACACGAATGTTCATTGCAGCACTGTTTACAATAGCAAAGACCTGGAATCAACCCAAATGCCCATCGAAGATAGAATGACTGGGAAAATGTGGCACATATACACCATGGAATATTATGCAGCAATCAAAAATGATGAGTTCGTGTCCTTTGTAGGGACATGGATGAATCTGGAGAACATCATTGTCAGCAAATTGACTCAAGAACAGAAAAGGAAACACCATATATACTCACTCATAGGCGGGTGATGAACAATGAGAACACATGGACACAGGAATTGGAGTACCACAAACTGAGGTCTCTTGGGGGAAATAAGGGAGGGACAGTGGGTGGGGTGAGCAAGGGAGGGATGGCAGGGGAGAAATGCCAAATGTGGGAGAAGGGGCAGAAGGCAGCAAAACAAACTGCCACGTGTGTACCTATGCAACTATCTTGCATGTTCTGCACATGTACCCCAAAACCTAAAATGCAATAAAAAATAAAATAAAATAAAAATAAAAATAAAAAAGAACATTTAGAATAACTATATCTTTCCTTACAGTGTTCCAAAAATAATTATTTAACTATAGTAGTTTTTATATTAAATTAACTGTTTGAAGTAATCCAGAACTAAAATATCAATAAGTATATTATTGATAAGATACTCATAAGTATATTCAATGAATAATCAGAATTAATTTAATTCTGATTAAAAAGAAAAAATGTTCCCTTTGGCTTGCGTTTATTCTTTATAATTATAGGATCAATAAAGTAATACCTTCTAAGTGTCTTTTTCCACCCTATGTTCCTCTTGAGCTGCAAAACCACGAGCCAAAATAGTTATGAGCACCTCCATGTATCCTCCAACATATGCAAATTCTTCCTCTTATAATATTTCTCTTACAAAGTCCCTTACTTTAGTCAATACTTACACAATTCAGCCCATTGGGAAAATTAGAAACTTGTCTGCATTATTTGACTCTTCATTGTCTCTCAACACTAACCCCAATCATCACCAGACCCTGTTGTTGCCTTAATATAGTCTTTTCAATATTCTCACATCTCTTCTTATCCATATTCAAGCTTAGGGCCCAAAAAACTTGGTTGAAAACATTCTCCTGAGTTCTCTTCATTCAAGTAAAATCCATTATTTGCAGAGCAGATCAGAGTAATCTTTCTAAATTATTCAACTGATGATGCTGGCTAAAAATCTTAACATGCTTCAAAGGCTCGTATCTCCAAGAAAAGCGCCAGATTCTCTAATGTGACACAGAAGGCTCCTCCTGCCCACCTGAATGTTCCAGTAGAAGATGTATTACTTATTCACACTTTTTTCTTCCCTTCATGAGAGCAGGGCATACTAGTTTTTACCTTAAAACAGGGCAAGATAAGGATGCCCTCTCTCACAATTCCTTTGTTCAACATAGTATTAGAAGTCCTGACCAGAGCAACCAGGTAAGAGAGAGAATTTGTTTATAAAAGGCATCCAAATAGGAAGAGAGGAAGTCAAGCTATCCCTATTTGCAGATAACATTATTCTGTAACTAGAAAACCTCATAGTTTCTGCCCCTAAACTCCTTGAGCTATAAACAACTTCAAAAAAGTTTCAGGATACAAATTTGATATATAAAAATCAGTAGCATTCATATGCACCAACAACACTCAAGCTGATAGCCAAATCAGGAACACAATCCCAGTGACAAATGCCACAAAAAAAGAATAAAATATCTAGAAATACAGCTAACCAGTGGGTGAAAGATCTCTGCAATGAGAATTACAAAACACTGCTCAAATAAATCAATAATGATAGCTGGGCGCCGTGGCTCATGCCTGTAATCCCAGCATTTAGGGAGGCCAAGGTGGGCAGATCACCTGAGGTCAGGAGTTGGAGACCAGTGTGGCCAACATGGACAGATTTTTTCTATTTTTTCTATAAAAATAGAAAAATTAATATGGTGTGGTAGCAGGTGCCTGTAATCCCAGCTACTTGAAAGGCTGAGGTAGGAGAATCACTTGAACACAGGAGGCAGAGGTTGCAGAGAGCTGAGATTATATGACTGCACTCAGCCTGGGTGACAGAGTGAGATTCTGTCTCAGAAAAAAATAAAATAAAGAAGAGGGAGAGAGAGAGAAACAATGATGACACAAACAAATGGAAAACCCTCCCATGCTCATGGAGAGAAAGAATTGATATTGTTAAAATAGCCATCCTGATGACAGGGGTAGCCTGTCTGCAGTAGCTGCTACCATGACACCAGCTGCACTGGGGAAGAGGTAGCTTGGGCTGTGTGCTCCACAGGGTATGCAGGAGCCAAAAACAAGCAGAAGCCCCACCTCTTTCCAAGGTGGGGGGAGGGGCAAGAGCCCTGCCCTACTGGGCACAGCTGCAGCTGCCCAGTTGTTGCTGAGGACCTGGGCATCTCTGCACTCTTGGAGGCCTGGGAACCGCCCCCCTGCACCCCAACAGGTCTGGAAGTGCTCCCACTACCCGGCCCCTCCTTGCTCCTGTTGCTCGCTCAGATTCTGGAGCAAAGTTGTGGCCAAGCCCTGGTGCAGTCATAACCCAGCAAGGTGTGCATGCACTCAAGGCAGTGCTGACTCACCAGACCCCTGCTGCTTTGGCCAGCTCTGGATTCTGGGCACTGATGAGCATGGTAGGGAGACCGTGGGAAGTTGAGGGAGGGATAATGGTTGCTTAGCACTGGCCTCCAGACACCCCTCACTATGAACAGCCTGGGCACTGCTGGCACCATGTGTGGCAGGTTAATTGTAGCAGGATGCAGACAGGCTCCTAGATGTAAAGTGGTAGATCCCAGCAAAATCCCACCTTCAGGCCAGAGATAGTTTGAGGCCTGGGGCCAGACTGCCAGTTCTGCAGACAAGAGTGAAAACTTACTGAGTGTTTTCTGGGTCCATCCATGGCTGTCCGTGGACCAATCAGTATGCACTTCCTCCCCTCTGGAGCCCAAAATAACCATACTGGACTCAGCCAGATTCAGGCAGATTACAGGAGGACCTCCCTGCAGAGAGGAGCTACCCACTCTGGGTTTCCTTTCTGCTGAGAAGCTGAGCAGACAATGGGGCAACCTGCCTGCGGAGAGGAGTTACCCACTGCAGGTCTCTTCTCTGCTGAGCTCTGCACACTCATTCACATGACCTGCCTGCAGAGAGGATCTACTCACTGTGGGTCTCCTCCGAGCTGTTCTGTCACTGAATAAAGCAATAAAGCACCTCTTTGCTTTGCTCACCCTCTACTTGTCCATATACCTTATTTTTTCTGGGCACAGGACAAGAACTTGAGAATCCCCCAATGGCACACCTATAACACAAACAAAGCTGAAACATGGCCCTTGCTCACCACATTGTGGTTAATAAGAAGGAGAGAAAAGCTGCGGCCCAGACCTAGGAGCCAGGGCTGTGACACACTCTTTGGAGATCCATAGTTCCTGGCATCTTCAAGCTTCCAGGCATTCCAGGCTTCCAGCACATTCCCTGTTGCCCTCTGTGGAAGCTGCTTTCAGTGCACCTGTTTCAGCTACAGCTTCACAGGGCACTGGCACCCATGTCCATGCCTGGAACTGCCTGCTCCCCTGCAGCCAGGGTGCATGGCTGTGCACAGTGGCTGGACCCCATACTTACTCACATATCCCTCAATACTTTGCTGCTGGCTAACCCTTGGCAGGCATGGGATCCAGTTCAGTAGTGTGAGCCAAACACAACTTGCCAGGCCATGTAGACAGACAAGTCCAGCAGGCCTGAGCAAAACTCAGGCAAATGCACCACAGGTCACAGAGATTTTTGGCTGGAAAAGCAACATCCCAAGGATCCTGTGGCAATACTACCCAGATCAATGTATAGATTCCATGCTATTCCTATCAAACTACCAATAACATTCTTTGAAGAACTAGAAAAAAGTATTTTAAAATTCACATGAAACTAAAAATGAGCCCAAATAAACAAGACAACACTAAGTAAAAAGAACAAAGCTGGAGGTAATGCATTACCTGACTTCAAGCTATACTATAGCTAGGGTAATCAAAATAGCATGTATCAATCAAAAACAGACACATAGACCAATGGAACAGAAAAAAAAGCCCAGAAATAATGCTGCAGAGCAATAGTCCTCTGATCATCAACATAGCTGACAAAAATAAGCAAAGGGGAATGCGCTCCCTATTCAATAAATACTCTGGTATAACAGTCTAGCCATATGCAGAAGATTGAAATTGGACTCGTCCTTATACAATATATAATAATCAACTCAAAATGGGTTAAAGTCTTAAATGTAAAACTTAAAACTATTAGAACCCTGGAAGAAAACTTAGGAAATAGCATTTTGGACATAGAAAGATTTCATGATGAAGACACCAAAAGCAATTGCAGCAAAAACAAAACTTGACATGAGAGAACTAATTAAACTACAGAGCTTCTGCACAGTGAATGATACTATCAATAGAGTAAACAGATAACCTGTAGAATAGGAAAAATACTTGCAAATTATGCATTCAAAACAGGTGTAATATCTAAAAGCTATCGGAAACTTCAATAAATTTACAAGCAAAAACAAACAACTCCAGCCAAAAGTGGGCAAAGGATATGAACAGACACTTCTCAAAAGAAGACATTTATACAGCCAACAAACGTATGAAAGAAAGCTCATCATCACTGGTCATTAAGAGAAATGCAAATCAAACCCACAAAACCATCTTATGCTAGTTAGAATGGTGATCGTTAAAAAGTCAGGAAACAACAGATGCTGGAGAGGATGTGGAGAAATAAGAACGCTTTTACACTCTAGGTGGGAGTTTAAATCAGTTCAACCATTGTGGAAGACAGTGTGGTGATTCCTTAAGGATCCAGAACCAGAAATACCAATACCACTTGAACTAGCAATCTCATTACTGGGTGTATACCCACAGGCTTACAAATCATTGTACTATAAAGACAAATGCACATGTATGTTTATTGCAGCACTGTTCACAATAGCAAAGACTTGGAACCAACCTAAATGCCCATCAATGATAGACTGGATAAAGAAAATGTGGCATATTTACACCATGGAATACTATGCAGCCATAAAAAAGAATGAGTTCATGTCTTTTGCAGGGACATGGATGAAGCTGGAAATCATCATTATCAGCAAAGTAACACAGGAACAGAAAACCAAATACTACATGTTCTCACTCATAAGTGGGAATTGAACAATAAGAATAAACAGACACAGGGAGGGGAACATCATACACCAGGAACTGTTGGTGGGTGGGGGGTTCGGGGAGGGATAGTATTCTGAGAAATATGTAACATAGATGGCAGATTGATGGGTGCATCAAACCACCATGGCATGTGTATACTTATGTAACAAACCTGCATGTTCTACACATGTATTCCAGAACTTAAAGTATAATTTAAAAAATAAGACATATGTGTGGCCAATAGGCATATGAAAAATCCTCAGTGTCAGAAATGAAGCAAATAAGAACCACAATGAGATACTATCTGACACTAGTCAGAAAAGCTATTACAAAAAATAAACAAAATAACAGACATCAGCAAGGTTGCAGAGAAAAAGGAAAACTAATAGATTGTTGGTGGGAGTATATTGAATATATTAGTTCAGGCTTGTGGAAACCAGTGTGACAATCCCTCAAAGACCTAAAAACAAAATTACCATTTGACCCAACAATCCCATTATTGGGTGTGTAACCAAAGAAATATAAATCATTCTGTCATAAAGATGCATACACATGTATGCTCAGTACAGCACTTTTCACAATAGCAAAAGTATGGAACCAATCTAAATGCCCATCAATGGTAGATTGCATAAAAAATTAAATGGTACCTATATATCATTAAATAGTATGCAGCCATTAAAATAGTGAAATCATATTCTTTGTAACAACAGGGATGGAGCTGGATACCATTATTCTTAGCAAACTAATACAGGAACGGAAAACCAAATACCACATATTCTCACCTGTAAGTGGAAGCTAAATAGTAACACCACTTAAATGCAAAGAGGAGATCAACAGATCCTAGGGCCTACTTAAGGGTGGAGAGTGGGAGGAGGGTGAGGATCAGAAAAAATATAGGCACCATAGTACCTATTCAGTACTATGTTTAGTACCTGGGTGACAAAATAATCTATACACCAAGCCCACATGACATGAGTTTACCTATATAACAAAACTGTACATGAATCTAAAATAAAAGTTAAAAGAAATTTTAAAAAAGACTTTTCCTAATTGGAAACTGTATTTCTTCTTCTGTGCTCCTGTGACTCTAACTTATTTTGAGGACCTCCATATTTGCTTTGTTATACACATACAGAGGACTCACTGAAAGTCTCCAGGATCTAAATAATGACTGAGCCATGTAGTGGAAAATGTTCCTGTCTTTCTGAAATGCAGAACCCACTGGTTTTCAGTGGACAATTTCTTCTTGTGATAAACTGCAAGTGTGTTTTTTTTTCTGTGTGTGTGATAGATCATAAAGGTAACCTTTTTGTTACTAATTGTGGCAACAAGCAAGTTACATTACCATAAACATTAGTTATACTGCCATAATTAGTATATTTAGTGGGAGAACTTTTGATTATAAAAATAAAACTCTTCATAGATGTGTTGGTTAGCACAACACACTAAATGAAAAGAGGGGTTTTTTTTTTGCCATAGAGATAATGTCTGTGAATACTCACAAAATTTAGTACAAAAGTAGGAATAGATAAAAATTACAAAATGAATGCTAATAGTTATGAAAAATCCCAGCTATAGTTACCGGAATGTAAAATTAGTTCCAGAAAGCAAGATATGTGAGAATGAAGAGGAAAAAAAATTATTAGAGAAATTTTAAGAAAAAAATTCAGTTAGTCATACATGGAATTTCAAATGTAAATTACTCATCCAGTGATAAACACAATAAATTAACTACATTAAATTTGTCCTTGGGAAATATAGCATTCCAAAGACAAGTGGATTCTAAAGTTTTATGAAAGAGAAACAAATATAAATCAATTCATTTCAAAGGACCCGTAGTTGCACTTTCACCGGATTTCCTATTAGTATACTGAGTATAACAACGAAGGCCCTCAGAGGGATGAGAAAAAATAATTTTCACTCCAGAAATGTATTCATTCAAATTGCAAACTGAGTGTCAGGAAACAAGAGAACATTTGCAGACATAAAAGAACAGCTGAAAGTTTTTTGTTTATATTTTCTATTAAAAATATGACATCATGTACTTAAAAAATGAAAAACAAGAAAGAAATACTTGGAGAAAACGAGGTAGTGAAGAGAGGTCACTGCTTCATAGTTCTGAAGCATAAAAAGATTTTATGGATGCAGATTAATATGGAGAAAGAAAGTACTCGATACAGTAGATAGAAGATTAATGAACAAAGTAAAATTGAGGCAAAGACTTTTTAAAATTATTAATTTAGAGATTTAAGGTAAACTAAAGTAAACTAAAACTAAAAGCAAACTAAAATATAACACAACATTATGTGATTGACGCAAGGAATAAGAAAATCTTTTGACCTTGATGCTATTACCTTGGCCTTTGAATTACAGAGGTTAATTTATGCTTAATTACTTGGCCCAAGAGAAACAAATACTATATGGATGTATAATAAATGTAACAAACTTGTTTTTTCACCTTTGGAATCAACTTATAAAGCTCAGGAGTCTTGATAATGATTCCAGAATATACTGAAAATGGTAAAGTCTTGAGAATGTAAACATAAAGACATCACTGATGGGTAGTTATCAGTGGGAGAGCCATAAAAAAGTTTAATCACATAAGAATACTAACAGAGAGGGCAGGTGCGGTGGTTCACACCTGTAAATTCAGCACTTTGGAGGCCGAGGCGCCGAAATCACGAGAGCAAAAGATTGAGACCATCCTAGCCGACATGGTGAAACTCCATCTCTGCTAAAAATACAAAAAGCAAAATTAACTGGGCTTGGTGATGATCGCCTGTAGTCCCAGCTACTCGGGCGGCTGAGGCAAGAGAATCAATCGAATCCGGGAGGCGAGGTTGAGTGAGCTGAGATGGCACCACTGTGCTCCTGGTGACAGAGGGAGACTCCATATTAAAAAGAAAGAAAGAAAAATAAAGAATACTAACACCGTCACCATACATAGAAAGAATCAAAACGCAAAAGAACAAAATAAAGGTTTAAGTATTAACAATAAACAAAAACATACATGAAACTACTAAATCCTTGATATAACAATTTAACTTTGGGAAACAAAGAAATAAATAAAAATGGAAATCATGTAGGTGAGCTATGATTTCTCAACATGTTCAATATAGTCAATCCATAACTTGAAGATATAAACGTATTGTTTACTACTACGAAGATACCTATGAGAGTTTGTCTTACCAAAAAAGATTTTAAAGAAGTTATATCAGAGGTATTAGGTAATTTTATTATGTTCCATTTACTGCATTCTTTGGGCAAATAAAACATATTATATATTAACATTTTTATATAAATACAAATACTATTAATAAAATGTAATATATCTGAAAGATATGAAGAAAAATTTGCACATAACCAATAGAAGATTGGTATCCAGAATACATAATTCAAAACAAAAAAAGAAGCAATGATTACATACAGGCAAATTAGATGGAGATCTACAAATGACATGGATGAGATAACAAATATCTTTAATATATGTTTATTATATTAATTAACATTATTTATATAATGTTCAATGTTACTTGAAAAAACAAATGAACAATAAGAATTTGGTTTTTCTCACTCTTTTGCAAAAGTTTTTAAAATACAGAGAAACTAGGAATTTGATAAAATGCTGTTGAAGCAGTAAATTTAAATTTTTCTACAAGGAAATTAATCATTAACCACCTGACCTTAAAACTCAAAATGTTCATGCACACTAATTACAATACAGAGAAACCTTCCCTATAAAAGTATCTTTTTGTTAAACACACATGCAGGGTTTCTGTTTTTAATTTTGTCACTTTTTTGTTTCCGTAAACATGTAGAAACAATATAAATATAAATCAATAAGAGAGGCTTCAAATAATAGGTCATGATATAGAATAGAATGGAATTGTTATAAGCAGTAGAGCAGAATGTTACACAAAAATTTTTTAAAAAGGTTTTAAAGTGTGTGTTAGAACCACGTGTAATTAATGATCTTATAAATGTAAAAATACGTTTAAGCACATGTATGCTCTGTGTATACCTGTATAAAATGTTTATCTGCATAAAACAGAATGTGGTGGTGTGCATGTCGTCTTATAAGAACAGAATTCCCTTTGGAGAGGCAAGTGGGTGTAGGCCACAGATTTCTTTATTGTTCAAACTTATTTTATGACAACTGTATTTTGCATTCTATTGTAATTTTAATCTTTCGTAACTGGTATTTCTGTGACATTGTCTCCTTTATCTGCCCAGGACCTTAGAAGCACATACAAACCCATCTATCAAGAATATAAAGGATCCCGGGTTGACTACTCAGGCCTATTGAACAGCTATTATACTAAACCTATCTTGTTTCTTAAAAATCTGAGAAAATTTTTAAGAATTTTGTTTCTTAAAAATCTGAGAAAAGGCTGAGGCAGGAGAATTGCCTGAACCCAGGAGGCGGAGGTTGCGGTGAGCCGAGATCGCACCATTGCCCTCCAGCCTGGGTAACAAGAGCGAAACTCTGTCTAAAAAATAAAAAAAAATCAAATTGAGTAGCTTTAGAGAGCTTTGCTTCATTCAGTTTGCATGACACTGAACAAAAAAGCCAGTGTCTTTGACATTGCCTGAATAAAAACATAAGAAAAATAAAAAGATATATATTTCTACATTTTTCCTTCATATTACCATAATGTTTGAAATATCTGCCATAGGTACACGTATTTTCTAAATGACAAAGTTTTATTTTTTTTACTGAAGAATGACATGCTTTAAGAGAACAAACATCAGATAACAAAAAAGAATATATAAAGGTGCCCTTTATGAGATACTCCTTTAAATAAGTAAATTTTAATTACCTTTTCTCGTTTAATTTCATATTATCGGTTTAGTTTTTGCAAATCCGTATTTTCAGATTTACCTTTGTGAATCTAGATTTCTTCAAGTTAAAAAATCTTATGATTATGAAATGATAAGGACATAAGGACTTTTTTATATTTTAAAGTATTGATTTTATAGGTGGACACTTTCTGAAGCTACCAAGGTAGTTAATGATAGATCCAGAACTAATTAGAGACCAGGTCTTTTAATTTTCAACAATCTACAATCTACTTTTTTTTTTTTAGATGAAGTCTTGCTCTGTCAGCCAGGCTGGAGTGCAGTGGTGCAATCTTGGCTTACTGCAAACTCTGCCTCCTGGTTCAATCAATTCTCCCGACTCAGCCTCCTCAGTAGGTGGAATGACAGGTGCATGCCACTATGCCTGGTTGATTTTTGTATTTTTAGTAGAGATGGGTTTCTGCCACCTTGCCCAGGCTGTTCTCGAACTCCTGAGCTCAAAGCAATCGGTCTGCTTTGGCCTCCCAAAATGCTGGGATTACGGAAATAGCCACCATGCCCAGCCAACTTTATTCTATTTTAAAATAAAGTTTATTATATTTATTTGATTATGATGCTTCTTTGATTTCTTCTTACTTTTATTCATTGCAAAGATCATTTCCTGGGAACCAAACCAAGTCTGTTAAAGAAAAAAAAACCTCAAAGATTTTCTAAGTTATTTTCTGGTGTTTCATCTGGCAAAACAATAGAATCATTCCTAGAATAAGAGGCTTAAGGATTTTCTCCAACCAACACGTGATGTGTTATTAGTAGATGCCATCAGAGCCATAATTAATATATGTTTTCAGATGATAAATTTTGACAATCAAACACTACAGTTCATACTTTGGATGCCACTTAAATGAAAGGGACAAGTATAATTTTTAGAAAATATTTTCAGAGTTGTTTGCTCCACAAAATTCTCACAGTTTTTGGAAACACATTGTTTGCCTTCAGTGAGGAAAGACTAGACTTTGAGGAATAGACATAACATTAAATGAGATAAACTAGTCACAAAAAGGACACTTATCTGACTTACATGAGGAATCTCAAAAAGGTAAGAACTCACAGAAGCAGAAAGTAGAATGGTAGTCACTAGGTTTGGAGAGTGCAGGTCTAGACTGCAGAGATTCAAATGAAAGGTACAAAATTAGAGCTAAGAGGAATAGGTTCAAGAGATGCATGGGTCTACAGTCAACATGGTGACTCCAGTTAATACCAATAGATTGTATACTTGCAAGTAGAGTTTGAGTGTTCTCACCACAAAAAATAAGTGAAGTAGTGCATATGTTACTTAGCTTGATTTAGCCATTCTGCTGTGTATACATATAGCAAGGCATCACCTTGTACACTATACATAGATATAATCTCTCTTCGTTAATTAAAACAATAAGTTTTTAAAAGCTATTTTGATGATGTTTACATTTTTTTCTGCCAAAAAAAGAAACTTAAATTTCACCTACAAATCTCCTTCACCTCATTTAACATTGTTTTTTTAATCCAAAAGAGTTAAATGCTTATGGTAATACAATTTGAAAATAATCTTTATATAGTGACAATTCAAGTTTGTCAGGTATGGATTAAATGCAAAAACATTTTACTCTAGATAACAATGATATCATAATTTTATTATTTTATGAACAATTTGGTGCTTCTTGAAGATGTCCCTCTTTATTGGCAGAATGTCTTTATAAAATAAGAAATACACTTTTTTAAATTGATGTTATATTGTCCTTTTTTTTTTCTTTTTTAAGATGCAGTCTCGCTCTGTTGAAGTGCAGTGGCAGGATCCCAGCTCACTAAAACCTCCTCCTCCCAGCATCCTAGATTCAAGCAATTCTCATGCCTCAGCCTCTTGATAGCTAGGATCAGAGGTGCACGACATCCAGGCCTGACTAAGTTTTGTGTTTTTAGGAGAGATGGGGTTTCACCATGTTGGCCAGGGTGGTTTCAAATACTTGACCTCAAGTGATCTATCCATCTCAGGCTCCCAAAGTTTTGTGATTACAGTCGAGCTACAGTGCAAGGCCAATTATCCACGTTTTTAAAATAAAACCTCACATATTAAAAATTAAAGATTATAAAAATTAAAGCTTGAAAGATTGCATTTACAAGAGAAAATGATAGGATTCATCATGAAAATATCATAGTTATCACTAAAATAATGTTTTGTTTAATATATAAATCTAGCAGTAACTTTAGATGGATAGATTTAATTGGCATCGTTTGTTATTTGTTTGAAATAGAAGGTTTTACTTGCTTATTAGCTTTATTTTAATTGAGTATATATTGTAATAAGGACTATATTTCATGTTCATAGAGCACACAGGAAATTAATTAGTTGATTTTTTATAAGTCCAAATATGAAAAATGTCAGGATTTTATTTTATTTTTTGTTTCTTTAAAACTCTGGAGGGATTTGAGTTCAAGCAGTTAAAACAAGTTATTTGCGTGATCACAAATGCTAGGGTTTCCATCATTGTGGCTTATATTCCACAGCACAAAAAGCCATAACAGGAATAAATACAATGCTTTCTGACTAGGAGGTGAAGTTGTGGCAAGCAGGTGGCAAGACGACAGAAGTCAACGAAACTGTGTTCTGCAGTGTGGTTAAAGCCATCTTGAAGTTTAGGCTAAAACCAGAATTCAGTGAAAACAGGAGGGGGTTGAAAACATTGGAAGACATAGAATTTAGTGAGTTTGAAATAATTATACAGAGGGAGTGTACAATGATGGGAGCAGTAATGTGAGGAAATTGTACTCACAAAGTGGAACATTGAAAGTGGAGCAAATTTAGCTGATGTTGGGATGAGGTCACAGGCGAAGCAGCAGAAACTGAATGCCTGGACCTGGGAGTAGACAGTTGCCCAACAGACTTGAAGCTCACCTTTAGTGGTGAGGAGTCAACTGGAGCCAAACTTCAAGCTGGAAAAGAGACTACAGAGCCAAGTGAAGCTTAGCCCTGCCTGCAGTAGGAAGGCTTCACCTCCCATGGAAATACAACAGGGGAGTTATAAGTGTTTATTACACAGAAATATGATGGTGGTAGCTAGGTGACAAAAAAATAACAAAGGGGGTAATATATATGTGCAGTAGATTTGGGGCAGGGAGGTGTATGCAAGGAGATTCTACAATAGTGTGGAAATGGGTAGGAATAACTAGAGGAGGCTGAGAAAATGATGACCAATACCAAATATGGTAAAACATTTGACAAATGAATGCCTGTGATAACATGGAAGACACAAATTATATATAATACAATTGTGCCATTATAGTAAAATAATCATGAGGTAATCTGTTGAAAATTTGAGCAGTTGCTTTTAGCTGCATTCGATAAGGAACTGTAAGAAAAATTAGGGGCTGGGTGCTGTGACTCACACCTATAATCCCAGCACTGTGGGAGGCTGAGGCAGTGGGATCATGAGGTCAAAAGCTTGAGACCATCCTGGCCAACATGGTGAAACCCAGTCTCTACTAAAAATACAAAAATTAGCTGGGGATGGTGGTGCACGCCTATAGTCCCAGCTACTTGGGAGGCTGAGGCAGAATTGCTTGAACCCGGGAGGTGGAGGTTGCAGTGAGCCAAGATCGTGCCACTACACTCCAGCCTGGCACGTGGCAATGGAGCGAGACTCTGTCTCGAAAAAGGAAAAGAAAAGAAAAGAAAAGAAAAATTATCGTTCTACTATAAGGACACACAGACACGAATGTTCATTGCAGCACTGTTTACAATAGCAAAGACCTGGAACCAACCCAAATGCCCATCCATGATAGACTGGACTGGGAAAATGTGGCACATATACAGTATGGAATATTATGCAGCAATCAAAAACAATGAGTTCGTGTCCTTTGTAGGGACATGGATGAATCTGGAGAACATCATTCTCAGCAAACTGACACAAGAACAGAAAATGAAATACCGCATATTCTCACTCATAGGCGAGTGATGAACAATGAGAACACATGGACACAGGGAGGGGAGCACTACACACTGGGGTCTATTGTGGGGAATAGGGGAGGGTCAGCAGCGGGGGGAGCTGGGGAGGGATAGCATGAGGAGAAATGCCAGATGTGGGTGAAGGGGAGGAAGACAGCAAATCACACTGCCACATGTGTACCTATGCAACTATCTTGCATGTTCTGCACATGTGCTCCAAAACCTAAAATACAATAAAAAAAAGAAATAAAATAGAAGATGCATTTCAGTGCTGTTTTTAAAGAATATATAATATCTGCTGTGAATTAACTTTACTATAAATTATATATTGAATGTCAAAAAAAAAAAGAAAGAGAAAAATTAGCCCAGAAGAAGTACTGGGCCAGTGTGACTAAGAAAATTCAGGGAAAATATGAAGACCTCAGACCTTGAGGATTAGAAAGTAGATGTATACTTTTAAAATTACCAATTAGATTAGTTTTCTAAGACTGCAATAACAAAGTGCCACAAAATAGAAACCTACTGTTTCACAGTTTTGGAGGCTAGGAGCCTGAAATCAAATTTTAAATTGTGCTCCTTTGGGAGCTTGTTTGTGGAGGAATCCATTCTTGCTTCTAACCCCTGGTAGTTCCATTCCAGTTGACTCGCAGCAGCATAGCTCAGATCTTCTGATGCTCTGTGTTCCTGTCCCTTCTCATAGTCTTCTCTCTGTGCGTATCTGTCTCTGTGTCCAAATTTTTCCTTTTTATAGGGGCATCGGTCATATTAGATTAGGGTCCATGTTAATGATCTCATTTAACTTGATTATCTCTGTAAGAACTATTTCCAATAGAATCACATTTGGAGGTACTGGTGGTTAGGACTTCAACATATCTTTCTTAAAGGATGCAGTTCAACTCATGACACCAATTTTTCCACATAGGACAAGATTCTTAAGAATAGCCTAAGGAATCATTAGGAGTGTTAACATATACCATGTGGCCACAGACCAAAGAAGGAAAAGTCATCCTGATTTTTTTAAGACTTCATAAAGATTAAAGTGGCTGTTGGTAGATCCTCTTGTCTGGTAAAATCTACTCATCAATATTAAGACTATGAGGCAGGCACAGTAGCTCATACCTGTAATCTTGGCACTTTGGGAGGTGAAGGTGGATGGATCACTTGAGATCAGGAGTTCTAGACAGGACAAAATAGTGAAACACTGTCTCACTAAAAGTGTAAAAATTAGCCAGGTATGGTGTCATGCACCTGTAATCCCAGCTACTTAGGGGGCTGAAGCATGAAACAGCTTGAACCCAGGAGGTGCAAGTTGCAGTGAGCCAAGATCATGCCACTGCACTTCAGCCTGGGCAACAAAGTGAGATTCCATCTCAAAAAAAATAAAAAATTAAGACTATGTTCCAACCAAAATCCAAGGTACATAAAATACTCATAATTAAGTACATATTTAGAAATGTGTCATAAAAAATTTATAGTGTGGCTTTTCACTAACTACAATCAAACATGTGAAAAATTTAAATAATTTTGAGATAACTAGCAAAACCATTACCAGCCTGAAAAAGAAGAAAATGGAATTAAGGGAAAAGACTCTGGCCTCAAATTCCTACATAACATGAAGCGGGCTGAAAAACCTTCAGATAACAAAATAGGAATATAATTTGGAAATTTGTCATATATTTCCTTCCAAGCAGGGTAATTGTAGGAACTTTGAGAAAGAGGAGCAAGGAACTATGGAGAAAAATAGACTAGGGTCAATTGCTAAGGAGATTGATCAAAGTGTGGTTTTTAAAGCAAGGGTAGAGAGATCTGACGACATTCCCTCAGTGAGATTTTGGACTTGCAATGAAACGGTGACTACTATGCCTTCCCAGTCTTTCATTCCCTGAAATAAGTGTTTATTATTATATTTTCCCTGTTTCAACATTCTATGGCGGGTGGAGGGATTGGTAACTTGTATCATAGATCTTCATTTCAAATCTAGATTTCTGAAGACTGGTAGATCATGAATCCTGAACTTCAAGCTGATGTCTTAACTGAATGAGAGTTTTGGTATTCATAGGATTGGGTAAGTTGATTTTGCAGATGAAAGAAAAGTGAATATTTACAGAAAAATGGACAAAGTATAGTAGATAAGATTATTGTTAAAAGAACATTTACTCCCTTCTCCTTTGACCCCCAAATGAACACACTTGAACCAGACTTGAGCCAAGCCTACAACAGTGAGGAGCCAATAACAGTCAGACCGGCTTCTCATGGCAGAGCTGCCTAACTATGATGTATCTCTATCAGCTGAGCATCAGCCAGGTCTTAGCCATGCAAATGATCCCAGCTGATGTAACAAGAGCTGCACCGGCTGACTCAATTTTTTGGTCCTTTGCTACACAGCCTTACTGAAGCAATAGCTAACCAATATTTTCTCAGATAAAAAGAAAAATGTTTGCCGAGTATGTAATCTACTCTTCTATGTGAACTGATGAAAATGATTTCTTTCTCTCTTGTTCATATGACTATCTTGCCATTATAAATGTTTTAAATTTACATCAGTTAACTGTGCCTTTTTGTTGTATCTTATTATAAACAAAGGTTGTTTTAAATCACATAATAACTCCTCACCTATGAAAGAAGCAAAATTGTTAATGATTGTTATATTACTTTTTATGTTTGTTTTAGAATATCATAATTCTAGAAAACTAGAGGATCAAAGGTATTACTATCTCTTGTTTTCATAATTTTTACTTAAGTTTAGTCAGCTAAGTAGTCACTCATAAACTTCCTTTTGATGTCATCCTACATAAGACACTAAATTAAAAATTATAAAACTCCTGGTTGGGCATGGTGGCTCACGCCTGTAATCCCAACACTTTGGAAGGCCGAGGCGGGTGGATCACTAGGTCAAGAGATCAAGA
>CM052665.1:11958595-11993202 GCA_028533165.1 Leontopithecus rosalia | reverse complement strand
AAAAAAAAAAAAAAAAAAAAAAAAAACCTCCTTATGAGTCTTTTGTATGCAATTCATCCTTATCACTTCCCAGAAAGATGCCAGGGAGCACCAAAACTTCACTCCTTCATCTAATAAAAGCAGATACATTAGAAATACTTAAACACCTTTGTTATTCTCTATATTTTAGTAGCTTAATTATGTTTTAAGAGCTATTCTATTTCTTAAACACACAATGTAAGAAGTTACTCAATAAAGATGGGTCACCCTGCCCTAGCTTATTTTTATAAGGGTAAGTGATTTTGTTTTTAAAGGAGTTTGTTTTTCTGAAAGAAACATCTATGGTATCACATGAACAACCATATAGTATTCCAAAATAATTTCAGTCCAGAAGTAGGTGGCTGCCTGCCAGAAAACTCTAATATAAGACCTTCCTAACATAAACTTGAGAAGAGAATTTCCATTTTGATTGCTTTACTTGATAAAGTTTTGAGTGCTAGTATTCATAGTATTTAACTTTCCAACAGGCTAACATATCTTCATCAGTGGCTGAAACACAAAAATCTAAGTTCTATTTCATCTAACCAAATTGTAGGATACAGATCTGACTCCATAATATGTTTGGATGTCCCCTTCAAATCTCATGTTGATATGTGCTCCCCAGTGTTAAAGGTGAAATCTGGCTGGATTAGTCTGTTCTCGCACCACTATTGACAAATACCTGAGACTGGGTTATTTATAAGAAAAGAGGTTTAATTGACCCATGGTTCTGCAGACTGTACAGGAAGCTTAGTGGCACCTGCTTCTGGGAAGGCCTCAGGAATCTTCCAATCATGGCAGAAGGCAAAAAGGAGTACAGGTACATTACATGGTAAAACAGGAGCCAGAGAGACAGAGGCAGGTGGGGGCTTGGGGAGAGGTGACACACGTTTTTTAAATGATCAGATCTTATGAGAACTCATCGTTTTGAATACAGCATCAAGCTGTGAGTGGACCCAAACACCTCCCACAAGACCAGCCTGCAGCACAGGGAATTATAATTCAACATGGCATTTGGGTATCGACAAATAAATACCCAAACTATATCAAAGGCGTTTGGATCATGGAGGCAGGTTCCTCATGAATGTCTTGGAGCCAACCTTGCAGTAATAAGAGAGTTCTCACTCTGTTCACACGAGATCTGGTTGTTTGGAAGAGTGTGGAATGCCCCCTCTTATTCACTTTAGCCATATGATATCTGCCATGTGATGTTTTCCCTGTGATCATAAGCTCCCTGAGGCCTTCAGCAGAAGAAAACACTGGAACTACATTTCCTACACAGCCCGCAGAACCATGAGTTAATTAAACTTTTATTCTTCGTAAGTTACCCAGCCTAATGTAAAAACACAAGGGTAGACGAACACATTCTAGTTGGAGATATAAGATATCTATGTGTCTCTATGTGAATATGTGAGGGACTGTGTTAAGGAAAATTGCCTGTGTTTCAAAGGAAGGAATTTCCTAACGCCATACCTCCATCCACGCCCCCATCCAGGAATGTAAAGTTATTTTTCTAATTTCCCTCACATGGGCTAAGTAGAAATTCCAGGTAAGGTGCTTTGTTTGGAAAACCTGCAAAAGCCCTGGAAGGAGAGGCTTTGTTGTGGGCCCACCAACCAATCTGGATTCAGAGTCAAAGATCTTCGAATTAATTAATTAATTTTGTTCTTTCTCGAATCTTACATGTTTTTATAAAATAGGATATATAGAGATATATGTGTATATATCCTATTGATGTAATATAGTTGATAACTAGGTCAGACTGAATATTTATAGCATAACAATAATTTGGCTCTGAAACTATTCACATACATAACTAGTTACTGAATTTTTAGGTGAACTCAGAACACTACAACAGCTGTTTAGTTTCATTGTGTCCTTCCTTTCTGAGCTACAGGAATACAAGGTCTTAACACTATATACTGATTTAGTTAGATCCCTTCACCACCGTAGCATTATTGTCCTCTTCATTTAACCTTTTGTATTTATCTATGGGATTATCAAGTGCTCTTAATTTTTCTTATAAAGCCTTCTGATGGTGCATTTACACAACCAGGAGCTATGCAGCCGAGGGCAGCATGGTCAGAAAAAAATAGCCCATAATACCACAAGATTGTGAGAATGAAAACGTCAGTATTATCACCATGTACTATTTGACAGCCATGGATTTAGAAAGTAGATGTCCACAGAGAAACACAGAGAATAGATACTTCCATTATCATGCTTACCAGAAGTTTCAAACTTCCAGCAGTCATCTCTGGCTGTTCCCTTCTACATCCAAATATCAAAAGAGTATATTTGCATCCTAGCTTAACAATAATCCGATAAACGTATTGCTTGCTTTTACAAAATGTCTCTTTAGTAGTGGGAAACAAATTGGAAGTGTCTAGAATGGGTGTTGAGTAAAGTAACCAACAGAGTACACACCTTTTGTTCCTCAGTTTTGAAATGGACATTCCTTCTCACATTTACACCTAAAAAGCAATAATATCTCATTTATTCTGACATAATTATTATGTATTGTATAACTGTATCAAAATATCTCATGTACTTCATAAATATATATGCATACTATATACTCATAAAAAATAAAAATAAAAGTAAAATAACAGTAACATAGCTTTGCATAATATAAACATGGCTATTTTAGACGATTCTTTGATTTTATGCTGCCTACTATTTTCTCATTATTATATTGATACTATGCATTTTTATAAAAATACCAGGTAAGTAATCTGCTCTTCTTAGTGTGTCAAATCAAAGGATACATGCCATTGCTATATCTTGTTAGAAGAGATGCTAACCTTGATCATATGGATGAGTTATTGTCTGCCAGGTGTCTTTACTGTGAAATTACCAATTTTCTTTTTGAAATTAATCAATATTTAGCAGAACAGCTTTTAAAAGTATGCAAATACCTTAATGTTTTAAAATAACTTTTATTCACTGAGTTTTAGCATGCATTGCTAGGTCTTATCTGTAGCAATTATTACAATGATGGCTTGCATCAATTTTTTGTACCACTCTGGTATTTTCCATTAATTTCTAACCACTGGACTTGTCAGTAGGAGGTTACAGAAAGGATTCAGTGTCTAAGAGGTATTTTTCTTCATACCATCTTGTGGCATCATTCTTATGCTCTCTGATGACTGAAATTACTCTCCCTTTCTTTCCTATTGATCCAGTAATATATGGAGTCCAAGAAGCCTTCATCTTAGTCTCTACTACAATAAAACCATGACTGTGTTCCTTGGTAGAAACATGTCTCTGATGCATAGATCTCAAATCATCAGTTCATCTATAGTCCTTGGATGAAGGCAAACATTTTGTCAGTAGTTCATCAGATGAAATATTTTCCAGTCTACGTATTCCATCTGTGGGAGAAACAACACTCTGCACATGGTCACTAATTTAAAACATGTTTTTCATCCCATAGGTAGATTGCACAGTCTTGCAGGGCATTGCCTGTCAGATGGCGTCATAACAGAGATACATACCATTTCCACTACACTGTAATAGAATAATAATAGGACAAGCCATTCCATCATTCTGCAATGTCAGCTGCTTTTGATGATGTGGTGCATGGAAACAACAATGCAACATATAGGTGTCAGACCATTACTTTACTTTCTTTGGCTGAAAAGTATTTTATCAGAACCAATTCTACATTTAATGCAAAGATGATGATTACAGCATTCAGTGATCTACAAATGGTGTTGCTTTCTGAAGATTCTCAATCCTTTTTGTAACCAGTGTCTAGGGTAATCAACATGCTAGCAGTTATCTGGTATATTACAGAAAGTTTGCCATATCAAGAACCTGCCATAGATCTTTGCTGGTGGTTTACTGGCTTTCACTGGTAGCCACAACTACATCAGCCTTCACGATGAGGACATCCAGAGCCAGTTTTTCTAGTGCTATGCCTGTAGGTTCACAAGCTTATGGAGCAAACACTAAGGTGCCTGGGGAAAAAAGCAGATCATCCTGTCACATGACTGAAATGTGACGCAGAGACAGCATCCTCATGATATACAAAAGTGATCTAAGTCTGGGTCTGTTACTAAATGTCCATCCACTTATTTTCTAGTCACTTCATCAATGATCTTTCTATCTTCTTTTTGTTTTTTCAATTCCTTGTTAATGCAGACAAACAGCTAAATCCTGCTTCTTAATAAATATAGATTCATTTTGCTGTCCATCTCCCGTTCCAGGAAAAGCAGTTCCTGTGTAAAATTATTGGTTTTTGTCAGAAAAGTTTTCCTTACCCATTGTATTAGTCCATTCTCATACTACTGATAAAGACATATCCACAACTGGGTAATTTACAAAGAAAACAGTTTTAATTGACTCACAGTTTTAATTGACTCTGCAGTGCTGTGGAGGCCTCAAGAAGCTTGCAACCATGAATGGAAGGAGAAGCAAACATATCCTTCTTCACATGGCCGCATCAAGGAGAAGTGCAGAGCTGAGTGGAGAAAAAGGCATCACAAAACCATCGTGAGAACTCCCTCACTACCAAGAGAACAACATGGGGTAACCACCCCCATAGTTCAATCACCTCCCTCCAGGTCCTTCTAAGGACACATGGGGATTATGGGAACTAGAGTTCAAGTTGAGATTTGGGTGGGGCCGCAGACAAACCATATCACCCATTGTCCATTAGGGTCACCCTGAAGCACTGGTGTTTCAGGTCACATCAGTATACTATTTTAAAAATCAGTATATTAGTCTTGAATTCATTTTTCTAGTTCATGCCCTATACATTAAGAATACCCATGTGGCCATAGATGAGGGTTTAGTTGCCAGTGCAGCAAGAAAACATTCACTGAGAATTCACCTACTGATGCAACTTGTGATTTCTCCACCAGCTTTAGCCAGCATGCATATATATATATATATATATATATATATATATATATACATATATATAATAGCTACTGTATATACTGTATTACATATATAATATATATATATATTACATAGAATAATATATATATCTGAATATATATATTACATAGAATAATATATATATCTGAATATATGTATTGTAACTGGTCATGCATGCATTATGGCTTCATGAATAAAACATCCATTTCACAAAGAGCAGCTCAAGTTTATGGTTATTTTGTATCACATATTTAAGTATTATGTTTCTACTAGGACCCAATCTTGTGCTCTAGACTGGACAACAAGAGCTAAACTCCATCTCAAAAACAAAACAAAACAAAAACTCATTGCATAATAAGAGCAGTCATAATTTGTTTTTACTCTCTATCCCCTTTTTTGTCTCTTGCATTAATGAAAATGTCAAATATTATCTTCACCTTCCACCCTAAATAATACTAGAGTGAACATTTTAACAGGAATATCCTGTTATATAAATGGACCAGAGATGATGCCTGTAAATGAACCTAAAATGACCCCTACGCTGTTTGCCTCTTCACAGTAGGTAGATTATGTTAACCTAAAGACTGCCACACCAAACATATACAATTGCTTTAAAGACAACCATAATAAACAAATTGTTAGCCATTTATAGCGTATCAATGTTGCGTACTCCAAAACACTACAACCAGTTTTTGCCAACCACAGGTAAGACAAACCCTGTAGTTGTAAATACATGTTTTAAAAGCCCAAACCGCTACTACACTTTGGGGCTCTCTGTTCCAAGTACTCCTATCCGGCTGCTGAGCTATGTCACCTAGGCACATCAACACCCTCTCCAATTTCCCCTCCTCTCCTCCCCAACTAGGTCTCTTGCACATTCCGCTTCTGGTAGTGGCCTTCTGCTGTTGTCTTTGAAATGTTTTTTTCTGGTAGGAACTTCCCTTCTTATAGACCCCTATTCAAGCTCCACCCAATAAAGCTTGTTGTATATTACTGTCTCTTGCAGTCCAGTTTCTTTCTTGATCAACCCCACACTCTCAAAATTTAGCAAACTTCCAACTACCTGGAAATTAACAGGCTTAGCTTACAAGCTTTGGAGGCCATTTTATCAATTGTCAGTCTTTCCAAAACCTCACAGAAAGGAGGGCAATCTTCAGTTACAGAGAGATGCAGGAGGAAGGGAAATGAGAAGTTTAAGAACGTGGGGCTGGGTGCAGTGGCTCACGCCTGTAATCCCAGCACTTTGGGAGGCCAAGGCGGATGGATCACCAGGTCAAGAGATCAAGACCACCCTGGTCAACATGGTGAAACCTCTTCTCTACTAAAAATACAAAAAAATTAGCTGGGCATGGTGGCACGTGCCTGTAATCCCAGCTACTCAGGAGGCTGAGGCAGGAGAATTGTCTGATCCCAGGAGGCAGAGGTTGCAGTGAGCCGAGATTGCGCCATTGCCCTCCAGCCTAGGTAACAAGAGCGAAACTCTGTCTCAAAAAAAAAAAAAGAATGTGAACAGTGAAGGGCCACAGGTGGATTCTATGTCTCCCAAAAACACAAAGAGAAGCCACTTAGTGTTTGAAACATCAAAATTATTGGTGGTCTGGGAGGCTGAGGTGGGTGGATCACCTGAGGTCAGCGGTTTGAGAGCAGCCTGGCCAACATGGTGAAACCCTAGCTCTACTAAAAATACAAAATTTAGCTGGGTGTGGTGGTGGGTGCCTGTAATCCCAGATACTTGAGAGATTGAGGCAGAAGAATCACTTGAACCTGGGAGGCAGAGGTTGCAGTGAGCGGAGATTGTGCCTCTGCACTCCAGCCTGGGCAACAGGAACAAAACTAGTCTCAAAATAAAACAAAACAAAATGGTGGTCATATGAACACAGTGTGAGAGAAATTCTGTACAGAATTCAGACAATAGTAATACCAGACAGACTCTAGTGCAGGGAGATGGCAGCAGAGAGATAACAACCAATGGCAGTAGGAGGAAAAATATGTGTCCCCAGATGTTCCCTATGCTGCTAATTACAATATTTCTTAAAAACCAAATACAATTTATGTTTGTGCCAGTCTCTCTCTCTCTCATTTTTTTCCTTTTTCTTTCTTTCTTTTTTTTTTTTTTTTTTTTTTAGCTGTTGGCTCTATGAGTCATGTCCTTAGTTTCTCTGCTGGAACAGTAAAAAAAAAAAAAATGGAAATTAACACAAACACTTTGGCTTCTTTTCTCTAAAGCATTGAAATAATAGAGAAAAAACGAAATGTTGATTATATGGTAGCTTGAGATAGGAACAGGAACAGGATGATTTTTATGAGCTCATGTTCTTGCAACAGAATTCATCAGTTTAAAATTCAAACACTTGTCAAACAGGACCAGCTCTGCATGGTTATGACTTGGAAGCACGATAGCTATTGATTTTTAAATTTAGATTCTTTGTCTTTTTTGATTCATAGGAATGCACTGAGTTTAGTAAAATTTACTTCAATTTTAGTGGGAAGAAAATGACACCATAAATATAAGAAAATAACTCAAGAAAAATGCTCAAAAAGTATTTTTCAGAGAATTGTATATACTCACAGGGCAAGCACATTTGTCAGATTTTCCAGTACAAAACTGATTATAATATTCTCCCTTTCCTTTTCTTGAGAAAAGACATTGAACTATATGTTCCAATTTTTGGCTCAGACAATAAAATTATTACCTGTATATTTTGCATGCATGCTCAAATAGGAAAACAATTAAAACTATAATGTGTTTCATATTCACTAATAGTGTTACATTTATTTATCAGGATATATAACCTCAAAAGATAATATTTATAATAGTTTTTGATAAGGCTAAAAAGCAATAACAACATTTATTGCAGACACAAAGCCTGAAATTAAAACAGATTTTAAAATCAAAGGTAATAATAATATGCTTATTAAGTTATTAAAATTACTACTGTTTAATAACATAACCAAGTGATAGTTTAAAAAATGTGAAATAACAAGTGTGAATAATATTAAGTATACAAGAAGTTAATTAAGATATAATAGTGATAAAGTTAATTCCATCATTAAAAGGTTAAGAGTCTTCCCTATTCGTGTTATAACCTAGCTATACTTACCAAGCCATTTTGAAGGGGTTTGGAGACTGATCTTTCAATTCTATGTAAATGTGTATGTATACAGCTTACACTGATTTTTCTTTGTGCCTGAGTACTACAATATTATTTCCAAATACTGTCTTAATTCTATCCTACTACTGTATTTTCAAGTTACTAATATTTGATAGTTATTTTATAGGCAATACAAGACAAGGATCCTAGTGACTTAATTGTGACGGATAATATGCCAAAAATGTGACTAGACATTACCTCCAAGATTAGCTTATAAATATACTCTGCCTTCCATTTTGCTCACTTCTCTTGATCTCTTCTTTGCCCACTCTGATGGAGTAATGCGAGCTACTGCGGTGGGAGCTGCCTTATAGAGAGACCAATGTGACCAAAACAAAACAAACACCTGAGGGAGTCCTCTGACCAGGGAAACACTGAAGCCTGCCATTCAACACCTGAATCCCATTCACAGCCAGGTGAGGGAGAGAGACAGGAAGCGGATCATTCCCCAATCAAGCCTTGAGATGACTGCAGCTCTGCCTATTTCAGTTGTAGGCTTGTGAGGGACTTCTGAGTCTGAAGCCACTAAGCTCATTTGATTCCCGACTCACAGAAACTAAGAGAAAAATAAATGTTTGTGACTGTAAGTCACTAAGTTATGGGGTAGTATATTATACTGCAATAGATAATTAAGACATATGGTTTCAATGAAAGCCTCAAAGCAACAGACAGAGGGATGTCATGGTACATTCTTTACGTGAGATGCTGGCAGGGAGCATAGACATGCTCACCACAGTTGTGCTGGGCTCAGGTATGTGACGTAAAGTTATATTTATGGGAAGATGTATGTTTTAGTCAGTTCATTGTATCCTTAGATTCATTTGTGCCTCACATTTAATCTATACTGTCAAACAGTCTTCAACTTTGCGGTTCTTGATTAATAGATAGATAGTAGATGGATACATAGATTAAAGGAGGTTAGTTAACTATAGATCTCATAGTTGTACTTGCTCCCACGGCAAAATAGTGTGTGTCATCTGACTTCTCTGTCATCCATCCTAGAGTTCACTTACACTTTTTCCAGCACTTCAGTTAGCTTAAATTGGTTGATTAGTGAGATAATGCAGATCCTCATGCTTGGGAAGTTGGACTACCTGATTTTATAATTCTTCCTTTAGAATTATTAACAGAATAGAGGTCCAAGTGTGGGGCTCAGTTTTCACATTTACTTTACCTTAATCTCATCTTATTTCAGCAACACTATCTCCTAATAATCAGAATCAATTACATTATCAAAATAGTCAAAGTAGCAATTCCTTCTTTTTTTTTTTTGTCTACTCGTTCACTAGCATAAGAAACCCAAAATGATATGGTGATAAACATATGAATTGAGTTCCAATTATAAGAAAAACTGCTACCACATTCAGAATGAAAAGGGAACAATGTGATTCACTTGAGATCAAATGACTGGCAGCATTTCTCAACAGATGGTACAATATCAAGTTGTTACTTTCTTCTCAGCAGCTGACTGGTGAATGCCACTTGCATTGCCACTTGCCAGTACTCTTAATGAGATGCATCCCTCGCCATTAGAACCATCAATAGCCTCCATTCCTACCACTTTGGCTACCATATTTATGCTCACTGTGTACGCACTGGGCTGGTAGAGAAAATAGGCTGGTTAATCCTAAGACAAATCAGCCTACTTCATTTATGCATGCAGTTGACCAGTGCTTCCTCTGTGGTGGATGATATTTAGGGGCCATTGACATGAAATACAAGCATCTACCAATTTTATGCCTATTTTCTATAAATTGCCTCACATGCCTCTTTTAAAGACTACTTTGTTTCTGAATTTCTAAACTCTTCTCCTGACTCTGTCTCATTAACTAAATGATTCTCATTGCCCAGTAGGGTGTATATGGTGACACCAAGTCACTTATTTATCATATTAATGGATGATCTACCAAATCTCTAAATTCTGCCTTATAAAGAATGTCTACTACCTTTTAGGACCACTACTGACAAGAGCTATAGGACTTGCACACACATATTAGGCTGACTCATCTGTGAACCAAGCCAATAATTTCCTTCTTCCATCGTATTTTAGTAGGAACCACCATTAATCCATATGTGTATGCTGAGATAAAAGTGGCAATAGAGCTCCCATGGGTATCTGGGAACCCATACATTGGCCCCCAGGATCTGTCTAGGAAAAATTTCTAATGGTTGCAACTGCATTTGTTCAATATGATAACTGAGTGAGTCCAATAACACATAGTTCATGAGGTACAGCTCTCACTGCAGTCCCTTCATTTCCCACAGTCCGGCGCTCAAGCTCCACTAGCCCCAGCAGTTGCATTTTGAACAGCGAGGAATTCTTTGCTGGTGTACTGCAAAACCCAAGTGTGTAGACTGCAAATCTCTCAGCGAGACTTGCCATAGACTCCACTACCTTCATATCGGTGATGAACACCCCTAGCACTATTGGATCTGCTCTGTCATATGAGCCAATTGGCAGAAATTTTGCACCATATCTAAAATTATGTGGAACCCTCTCTTGCTATGAGCACTACCCAAATCTGGGAGCCTTCGGACACCTCATACATTAATCAAGAGTAATCAGATGGGAAATACATGTTAACAAACAGTCCCCAATAATGACTGAATCTCTCTATTAGCAATAGATCATGCTGGCTACAATAAATTATTTTAAATACTAGATGAGCTGCCATTCCCTGCCACCAGATTATTAGTCCCATGATAATTTTGCTGTAATTAAAAAATACCCTGTGGAGATTTTTTTTTTCTGTCTGTAGCATACGTTTGTCCTCCTAGTGCTTCCAGAGTTTCTTCCACTTCCTGATAATAGAACCTGACACTATGTTGCCAACAGTATAATACAAAACAAAGTTCGGAGAAACACCGAAATAATCAAGTCTTTGAAGTCTACATAGTCACAAAAATGACTATATAAAAATCACTGTGGGATGATATTGTCTTGTCATTATTATGTGAAGGCAAACTGACTGTGATCCTTTTGGAAAAGAAGATACGATCCAGATCAATAGCAGCATAGAAAGTCTGTTGATTAGTTCTTGTTAAAGTACCATATCCATCACAGCATCCACTATTGAAGCTACAGCTTGATTAAATTTCTATAATTTTTAGTATCTGACCATAGTAAGGGCAGTAAGATTTATAATGACATCCTGGTGACTGCCAGGGATGATTTCCTTACAAATAGTTTTTACCTGTGATACCTGGTTAGAGAACCTGGCTTGACTAATGGGCTCGGGGGACATAAAAAGACTCCACTAGGAACTAGAATCTTACACTCCTGTGAAATCAAGATTTATCACATATTATGTTGGCTAAATGTGGAAGCACACCTCATGCATTCACCAAAGGTGTCTGTGCCTGGATGTCTCTCAGATTCACAATGCTTGTCTGCACTCTTTCTCTTTAGGCAATACATTATTTGCCTTTAAACAAAACTCTTCATGACTATGTGTCGTGGAGTCATTTGAGTTTTTTTCAAATATCTGGTCTTGAAAAATTTTGCATAGGGGAAGGCTAAAGAATATAAATTTAATTAATTGGCTTCAGCTGTGGGCAACTGTAGTTCAAACTTGCTTAAAACTCATTCAGAAAAATCATGGTTAACAATTGCAATACTAAAGGATTGGGAGACTGGTTCTTCTAATGACCTTATTCCCTATTTATTGAGCGTTTCCTCTGATCGATTAATACTTCCATACTTGGATGTCATGCTTATAGGTAGACTGAAGAGCTTTTTCATCTCTGGCAAAGTTTCAACATGTAAGATAGAGACATGTCTTAATTGGAGGTTTTATATATTGAGTACTGGGAAAATACAGTTCTTATGAAATCAAGTGGACCCATGGGCTTATCAAAACTGTCTGCTACATTGTTTTAAAAATAATGTTTATGTCTATGTAAGTATGTGGAGAGAGGAGCAAAAGGTTAAGGTTAGATCCCGAGTAAGAGACATTAAACATTTAAGGTTTTTAAATAAAATAGAAACACTTTTTATTCTTAAAGAATTTTGCTGATTTATCTGCTCACTCTCCTTCACCATGTGGAATAATTCCATATCAAAAGTAACATTATTCAAAACTATTTTGAAAAAAAGAATAACTGTAGAAATGGCTTGATAGGAGAAAAATATTATTTTTACATTATCTATGACTTATTTCTAAGATAACAATATCATGCTATTTTACCATGTATGTGATTCATCTTGTCTAATGGTCAGCCCGCACATGGCTTTGCATGCCCAGGGCTCGGAATTTCACACAGGTCTAACCAATAACAAGATGTCGTTACTTTGGAGGACTGAGCAGGGAGAGTATGTGATCCACCAAGTAAGGACAGTTAGGTTCTTTCCCTAAAACTAATGTCTAGAAACTGGAAGAAAAAAAAAGCCATGTATTTCCTGAGTTCTCTATGCCATGAGAATATGAATCATGGGCTGTTGACCATCCTCCTTATGATTTGGATAAAGCCCATCAACGAAATGAAGACAAGCAAAGGAAGGCATAAATAAGACATAGGTTAATGAGATAGTTCTTGAAACCCTTTGAGAGCTTGCTGCTGCAATCCAAAATCAATAGTTTGAATCGCCTTTGTATCATTTAAAGATATCTAACTCTGAAATAATTTTTAATTTTACTTTGGAAGAATGGACAAGGAGAATATACGATCCATCAATTAAGGACAATAGGTTATTTCCCTAAAACTAATATCTAGATACTGGAAGAAAGAAGCTATGTATTTCCTGAGTTCTCTATGCCATGAGAATAAGCTCATTTTAATTTTGTTTCAGATAAAAAATAAATTCCTGACTAAAATATAAAATATTGCATAAACCAAAACAACTTAGCTACAACAAATACAACCATTATTTTCTCCATGTCTAACTAATTAAATACCATTTTTCAAAAACTTTAATATTCGAGGCTTTTAGCTTTACAAAATATTATAAACTGTCATTGGAAAATTGAAGAAAAAAGAGACATGTTTAACAGTTAATGTGACTGAAAGTTTAGGAGTAGGAGCTATGACATATGTCATTGCAAATTTTAATGTCATAAAATTTTAAGGAAGCCTATGTTAAAGATTTTAATTCCTTTAAAACATTCTGGTATACAATTTATATTTTATCTGAATGCATATACTTGAAGAATTGGGTCATGTGACGCTAATGACACATTCATAGATAGTAAGAAAGACAAGATAAAAGTTTTAAAAATGGCCATGAATGCTGGCAGTAGACAGGATATAGTACTCCACTGAGTATGAACAGTTTTGCAGAATGTCAACAATATTAGACAAGACCCTTATGGTCCATGGTGAAATTATGCAAATGTAAGAATACTTTGTAATCCCATCCTAACCTAAGATGAACAAAATTGAACTATGCAAACAGAAAATGTACCATGCAAACCCCTATTTGTACTGTCTAAAATTAGTAAGTACTGCTTCTTTACCAATTACAATGCTAGTCATGCTCCCACGTCTTAAATAAATGAAACCTGTATATCCCATCCCCAAATTGCCCACTGTCTGCAGACCATTCAATGCCCAAAACCCCTTACTTCTTAAAAGCTTTCCTAAGAAATAGCCCAAAATGGCTCCTTTTCTCTAGGTCATTTTCCTAAGGTGTCTATTCTTCTTGAGGCTGCAGATTCATTTTGCACTCTCCTTGGGACTGAAGTTAAATTTAGTTTGACTTCAGGTGTGTCTCTAATAGTTTTCTGGCACTGGGTATTATGGGTAACAAAGACGTGCATGTGTATATTCTTGCATGTGTGCATCTGTATATAGCATATTGGAGAATAAAGAGCAAAACGCAGCAGTGCCTACAAATTAGTAATATCTAATTTTATCACAAATTTTGTTTAAATTTTTAATAAACTATGTTTATATAAAAAATTTAATAGAATGTATATATATTATATAAAATGTATTTTTATATAAAATGTGTATTTAATACAAATATACAATATGTTAAACATTAAAAAAATTAATCCTAAAAATTTTTTAAATCCAAAATTCCTTGAAAATCCAAAACTTAGAATAGGCAAAAGAAATTGAAAACAAAGAAGTAATATGGGGTAAATGCACTACCTGACTCTTAAATATATTTAAAGTGACAGTAGTCATGATGGTATAACATTGGCATAAAGGTAGATCTATAAAACGATAGAACAGAGGAGACTCCAGAAATAGACTCACATGTATGTTAATTGATTTTTGACAAGCTTCTGAGTTAGTTCAGTGGAGAAGTAATAATGAAATAATTAAAAACATGCCACCTTGGGATATTGACTATTTAAGTTAAAGACACTTGAAAAACAGGTGCAGAAAGATCACTCTGACCTTTGTGCTGTTTCTTAAAACCAGAAGACAGAATTTCCATGTGAAAGATGTTCTTTTTATGCTAAAAGAAAAGGCAACATCTTTATCCTGAAAAATGATAATTCAAAACCAGGAGAATTCTGTTCAGACTCTTCTAAAATAATTTTTGACTTTTAAGCTTTTCCACATAATTCAGTTGCTTCTTCACAACTAACTCTTCTTTGTCCAAATCTGTATATAGGTACCAGACTCTAACTGATTCTTCAGGTCTTCCTTCTTTATGAAGGCCCCTGTGCCTGTAAAACACGTAAAATGCATATAGTGCTTTCCTCCTCTGAATCTATGTTAAACCAATTTAATTCTCAAACCCAGCCAAGACTCTAAAAGAGGGAATGAAGGTAGAGTTTTTCCTATTGTAATTTTATCTACAATAAGACTTTCAAGAAATGGTGCTGAAGCAATTGAGCACCCATGTGCAAAAAGATGAAAATTACTTCTTACCTCACATCATATAAAAACTGGCAGTTTTGCTGTTACATGAAGATAGATATAAATTCACTATGTATCCCAGCAATTCCACTCCCAGGTATTTACTTGAGATAAATTAAAACATAAGTGTACATAAAGACTTGTACACAAATGTACCTTCTGGCTACTTTTATACCAAAAGTTGTAAACAGCCCACGTGTGTATCCTGTCAGGACTGGTTAAATACATTGTGTTACATACATATAATGAAATAGTACTCAGTAATGAAA
Organism: Leontopithecus rosalia; assembly: GCA_028533165.1. Taxonomy (NCBI): domain Eukaryota; kingdom Metazoa; phylum Chordata; class Mammalia; order Primates; family Cebidae; genus Leontopithecus; species Leontopithecus rosalia. The sequence goes on along the minus strand of CM052665.1, from coordinate 11,978,063 downwards.
GTAATGACAGCAAAGCTGAAAATCACAGCTTCGACTGCCTGATGAAGCTAAGGTTAGATAAAGATTGACTTCAAAGGGACTCAGAGAAACTTTTGCAGATGATGGAAATAGTCTACATTTTGATTGTGATAGTGTTTACGTGATTATATACACTTGTCAAGCACATTGAACTGAAAACCTAGGAACAGTAGATTTTCTTGTAAGTTATACCTCAATATGACTAAAAAATAAAATTAAGCACTGTGCCAGGCAAAATTGCAGGTAGCATAAGTTTAGAAGCAGAAATATTAATGATAATTAATTGCAATAGTCCAATTTTAAAGTGACTAGAATCTGAACTTGTCTTAAGGTAAAAATGAAAAGACTGGTCAAACAAAAGAATTTTTTAAAATAATGAATCTATAAACTGTATGAAAATATGGGTTATGAAAAGGAAATAGAGGAAAAATTAGAAATATGTTTAATCTCACAACTGCAGAACATGCATGTTAGTGATAGAAATGATGGATTTGGGGATAAAAGTCACCTGAGAATCAAAGGCAAATGAACTAAACTTTCAGCAATTTTGAGGAAATTGTGGGGCATTCAAAGATTAGGAAATGTCAAGTCATAAATAAGATGAATGGTTACAGCTGGAAATGCATATTTCGGAATCAGATTAAGAAACTTAAAACTAGACAGCAATCGAAACGTTTTTTCATTTATATATCATTTGAAGTATGACAAAAAGAGTTCCCAGAAATTTATTTGCTCTGCAAAATATTATACTATTATTTGGAGATATAGAATTGGGGTTCCTAATCTCATTCAGTCCACGGGTTGTGTTTTTTTCCCGTTCAGTCTCTTGTTGACATCTCAGACACGGATAAGCTGTTTGAGGGACATAATGTGGAGAGAGTAGAAACAATGTAAAATAGTATTTAATAATGGCTAAGGCTGGGCGCGGTGGCTCAAGCCTGTAATCCCAGCACTTTGGGAGGCCGAGGCGGGTGGATCACGAGGTCAAGAGATCGAGACCATCCTGGTCAACATGGCGAAACCCCATCTCTACTAAAAATACGAAAAATTAGCTGGGCATGGTGGCGCGTGCCTGTAATCCCAGCTACTCAGGAGGCTGAGGCAGGAGAATTGCCTGAACCCAGGAGGCGGAGGTCGCAGTGAGCCGAGATCGTGCCATTGCACTCCAGCCTGGGTAACGGGAGCGAAACTCTGTCTCAAAAAAATAAATAAATAAAATAAAAAAAGGCTAAGTATTTATATCAATCATGTGATGAGCATCAAAATGCTTATGAACACTCAGGCAGTTGGTTCATATGTATTTCTGAAACAAGAAGTTAAAAATATTTGGGTAATATATTTATCAAGGAAAGAAGCAGTGCATGTGTCATGTTTTTTTCTACTCAAATTTAAATGCCCTAATAAAATCGAATATATTTGTTAATGTGACCTCTTGTAACTTAAATTTTTAATTAAGAAAATGTTAATACTTTTTAAGGTACATAGTTTTCATCTTTGTTTCAAGTTACATAATTAAGAAGCCTGCATTTCCTTCAGAACAGTGTAAGTAAGCTCTCAATAAATATTGACTGGCTGACAGGCTGCAGCACATTTTGCATTTAAGTTTCAGCAATGTTATCATCTTAGGGACAAAAACTAACACACATGAGTTCAAGTTGATAAATTATTTTTTCCTTTGTGTTCGGCTTTTACTTAGCCAGGATTTATTAAGACAGGGAAAAAGAAAAGGATGTGTGATTATAAAACCAAAATAACTTTGTGCAAATATAATACAGAAAATTTTGCACAGGACACTTATAACTTTTGTCAGCATCTTTTTCAATAAAAATTTGAAATTAGGAATTCCAATGAACCATTCCATTTGGCTAATATGGTACTTTTGTCTGCTTTTTTCTCTATGTATCTTTGTTCCTGTCTGTAACAATAAGGTGAATATGAGACATATGGCCTTATTTTCTGTTTTTTTCAAATTTTTGACAAGAGTAGCATTTGTTCATCTAATATGTTCTCCATATTAACTTGCATTTCTTAATTTATTTGCTCATCCAATAATTTTACAAAAAGGTAAATAAGGTAAAGAAGAAAGATAACACTAAAGGTATGAACTCTTGCTTATGTAAATTCTCTAGTAAAAGTTTTGTATTAGGTTACCATCCATCAGTGAAATACACATCAGTGAAATACAATTTTCCTACTGAGAATTTTAATATTCATACTATTAATACTAAGTTGCATATGTAAAACACTTTATAAAATATTTCTATTAACATTTTCCACTTAGCTATCTCCTGATGTGGTCAGGACAGACATTTTACACTTTAAGAAAATAAAAATTTATAATCAAAGAAAGTGGACTAATCAAGATTGAGACTCAGTAAAAATGAAATAGTGTTTGCAGCCCAGGTCTTCAGACACCAAGTATTATTTCCAAATTATCTTATCTCTACAGGACACTGAACCTGAAGATTATTGAGTCTAACAGAGGCACACAATGTATTACTTCAGATTTTAAATGAAATTAACAACGCACTCAGTATAGCTTAGGTGGGCTACCCCACAGTTTTGCTTTGCGAATCAGAGTCTAAAGCAAATGGTCTCATAATGAGAAAATGCAAGTGTTGGCAGAAACAGGGAAGAAGACTTAAATGCTTGCACCGGTAAGTTGTTTTGGCATAAACTCATGACCCCAGGAGACGGTATGATCCTGAAGTCAACATGTTCTTGATGCGTGGCGATCACATCAGTATGTTAAAATTTTGGGGGTAAAAACCAGCCTAAGCCAAACATGTATGTATGTGTGTATGTGTTTGTATATGTGTGTATGTGTGTGTGTGTGTATATATATATATATATATATATAATTACATATATAATCTGCATATAATTATATATAATTAAAATATATTAGATATCATTTTAATTATACACATTGACTTAATATAATTATATAATATAATTGTATATATTTAATTAATATAATTACATGCAGTAGATTTTTTCCATTTCAGTCCATTATTTCACAATCTAGTAAAATTAAAGTAAAAATTACAACCAAATTTAAAACGTTAAAAACAACTCATAATGAAATTTTGCCTTTACGGTGTCTTCTGTTCGTTTCAGCACTATTTTGACCTTGTATCATCGTCTGTATTTTATTACATGATTTTTTTGCCTTTTATCATTTGTTTTAGCCAAACAGATGATAGCTATTGCAGAAAAAGTCCAGGCTTGCCCATTAAATAAAAAACAATAAACAATGTATTGTCCAAATAGAATTTAATTCCATAACGTTTTTAAGAAATATTGACTGAGGATTTATTAACTTAAGCTATAGAAATTGTAAAAATCTGTTTCTGGTTTTTTGTTTTTTTTTTTTTTTGTAAATGTCAAGAGCTCTTGTTGGGCTTTTCATCCCACCTGCCATATGTTCAAAACAATTATTACATTTTAAATAACTTTCCTCACATAAAGATCTTATACATACAAAAATGAAATTGAAATTATTTGATCAAAAAAGTGAGTCTTAATTCTATTAAAAATTTGAAAGTAACAAAGACAAATGAATGAATCACTCTTTAACACACTTATATTTTATCTCTGCCTTATAATGGAGTCATTTAAATACATCAGGATTTTAAAAGGATTTTGATATCTTTTACAATGGAACTTGCAATAATATAATTTATCTATATGAAATTTCAGGCAGCAAACCTATGTATGAAAAGTTGAATTTTTATTTAGCACAAAACGAAACAATTCACCTAGTTCAAAACGTTAGTTGGTTGGAGATTGTGAAGCCAAGGGAGCTTTTTAACTACACTTACAATTTCTATCTTGGTTTCTTTCATTCCAATCTAGTTTAGTAAATGTCAAACCAAGTAGATAATACAAATATATTTCCTCAGCTAAAATGAATTCATTTGTCATCATATATTTGTTATTTATAGTGAAAGAAACATGAAGATGAAATTGTCAAAGTTCACTTTTGAAAGGTTTATCAAAGCTTCAATTACTTAACATGGCTCTTTGCACTACAGATCAGGCCATGCAATCAATAGTACACTGTGTTTGTCCACTGGGGGAACTACAAGAGGAGTGAGAAAGAGAGATAGAGAGAGAGGGAGGAAAGGAAAATATAAATATGCCCTGGTAAGTAATAAAACTGTTATGGCAATATATTTAACTTTCAACATAGAATATTAAAAACACTTTAGGAATTATTTCCATGTTACTTAATCTTGCAAGTACATCGTTTTGTGTCAAAATTGAGTTGAAAATTTCTGCCTTCTTCCTTAATAAATTTAAGGTATAGGGCCGGGCGTGGTGGCTCACTCCTGTAATCCCAACACTTTGGGAGGCCGAAGCAGGTGGATGACCTGAGGTCAAGAGTTCAGAACCAGCCTGACCAACAAGGTGAAACCACATCTCTAAAAAAAAATTTTTTTTTAATTAAAAATAAAATAAATTTAATCTATAGAAAATGAAGTTGCTGGCATTAAAATTTTGCATCATTGATACATCATTTTATATTATTATATTACTCTTCTAATGCATAATTAGTATTTTAGTTAGTAAATTCAGATTTCTTTTATAAATAAAATTCAACTTTTTAAATTATAGAAAGGGAATATTTTTATAATCAAAAAGTATAATATCACATGGTTTTAAATAATAAAAATGAGAATTCCCTAGATCTAATATATTAATTATTCTACACTTTTGTAATATTCTTTCCATACTGAACTCATAAACAAACTTGGTTTTCAAAATACTGTGAATTTTACCATATGCTCAGTTTCTAAATCTTTAAGGCAAGAGTCATCTTACATGTCAAAAATAATTTCCTTAAGTAATACATTTAACATAGTTTCACATTATTCTAGAATTGAAGTGATGATTTCTCATTTAATACTTCAAATGACTAAGACGGCCTCTGAAATTTTTACGTCTCTTGTGAGCACAGTATGAAGTTTTCCTGTCCAACTCATATATTACACACCTTATTTAGATTCAGAAAGTATTTAATTATCTGTCCTCTTTTATATTTTCTGTGATATATAATTTGATTTCAGAGGAAACTGAAATTCCAAGTATACTTAATTCTAAATAGATTATATTGTATATATTTCTGCAATGTTCTGTACACTAAGATTGCAAATATATAATGTTTTAATATTTAAAAAATAATTCACAAAGATCTTGTCTTCTGCTGCTTTATAGAAATATCTACTTGGTATGTATTTATAACTAATTACACTTAAATAAAAGTTTAAAACCCTTTATTAAAATATAGTCTTAATTGGGAAATAATAAGCCTCAGTAATAAAGCACTCTGTCAATAATTAACTCATCCCAAATCATCTACACTGAGAAAAAAAATGGCAGTTAAGTACTGTTTTGTAATAAATTTATTCATTTTATATCTCAAGTCTTACAACTATTTCAAATCACCAATTTGCATTATTAGACCTCCTAAATTGGAATGGATTTCTCAGGGTTCAAGTCCCACATAGAGATTTCATTAAAAATACAACTATAATACTTAAAGTTCTCTGCCAATGATGTTAACCAAAATTCGTATAGATGTTGTAAATCTACCTTTTGTTGTGTAACTGTAATTAAAATACCAATTTGCCTTTTTCACTTACATAATATGTTGGCTATATTATTGATTCAGTTTAAGTAACTTTCTACATATGAGAAAAGGTTTGAATAACATATATTGGAAAAGAAAGAAAGAGATTTTTTATTGTAATTGAGTTCTTGAGCAAAAACTGAACTTTTGCATTTGCTAAGACTGGTATTTCAGACATGACTCATAGTTAATATGATGTCTGACATTGATTTCTTATATATTTAGTTCTTAATTTCACTTTTATTCCACTTATTCAATGTGGTTTAAATCAATCCCTAAGCTCTCACAAAATTTGGAGATAAAGTTTCAACTTTTAAAAATTGTTTTATAAGAGATTAAAAGCACATTTCTGCAGTAATCCAAATGTTTCACACAAACGAAACTGATGTCTTATTGTAACAATAAGTACATTCTTAAATCCACCTTGTAGATTACAGGCTCACTACTTTATTAAATGGTGTATGCCCTCAGTATCTAGCACAGAGCCTTACCTGCAAATACCTACTCAGTATGAAAAGCACAAAAAAAGTCACATTAAAGCAGTGTTCGAGGGGCAAGGGGAACTTAATGTAGAGGCTATTATCACATCTTTAGGAGAAACTCCCAGGTAAGTAGCAGAAAATCTTGATCCTGTTAGTTTTGACACTTTAAATATGTACAATCATGGGTGAATCTCTAACTCTTCAAGGCTATAGTATCCTCATATAAACAGAGAACTAACTCAGAGAAGTGACTCACGGAGGATTCTTTCATTCTAAAATTATATGACTTCTGAAATTTGGAGGCATTTTACTTGTGTAATGTTATTTCCAATGCATGATAAATTTAATTGAGCATATAGATCTATATAGGTTTTAAGTAGTCAAAAACTCTGCACCTAATTGACTGTTAATAGTGGCAAAGACTTAATTCAATAATTCAGTAGCTAACTGAATTGTATATTAAACTATAAGCCTACCTTGACTATTTTTTTATATCAGCTTTGATTCTATTAAGTTTGAGAAACCTCTTCATGCTAATTATATGAAACATATAAGATCATTAAAACTCATATAATGGTGTCATAAATATAGAGAGTTTTAAAAATTATCCATGTCTCTGTAACTTTGGGTACAACTAAAAATGTCATAATAAAAACTGGATAAGAAGAAATCCTGCTAATGCCAGTGAGGTACATATTAGAAAAGTTTCTTAGCCAAAATAGAAGATTGACAGTAACTATGTTGGAAGAAAAATGGAGCTGCCAAGAATATCTCAGTTAACACTGACATTCTTAGTAAAAGTATTTAAACTATTTCAAATTGTTGTTCATATGTGATGGGATGGTTAAAAACAAAGAGATACCCAAATAAGGCTGAGAACTGTAACTTACATATAAAAATCTAATAGGATTAAGATTTAATATCATCCATATAATTAATTCAAAAAAAGACAAAAATAAAATGAAACTTTTGTAAACAATAAAACTTGCTTGTACTTTTAGTTGCTTTATAAAAGGCTACATATTAAAAATCCTCAGATAAATCGTAGGATTTATTTTCAGAATGATATTAAATGTAGTTTGATTTATTTTCTTCAAGTTGACACTTTGAAGAAAGGTTTTGTGAAGTCTGAGAAAAGGGAATTAAAATAGCTTTATTATATCAGGAGACAGGCAACAGCTGTGAGCTGCCTGGTATGGGACATGGGGTTTGTGAAAAGTACAAGGAGAATATAAAAGAACAATGCATAAACTGTGCAGAAATACTGTATGTAAAAACAGCTTAAGACAATCTCTGAGGAATGGCACATTGAGCTATATATTAATGGAGATACTTTATTATCATTCTCTACAATTCAACATATAGAAAGGACGTAGAAATCCATCATCATTTTCTAAATGGTGCAAGAACTCAAGAGATCAGATAAATTACCTAACTTCACTAAATAAGTAATGAAAAGTTCAAACTGTATCTCAAGGCTTCCAATGCCTACTCTAATGTTGTTTTTTCACTTGTCATACCTCATATTTTTAAAGATATAGTACATAAAGGATTCTTTTATAAATTGCTAAACCCTTTAAAACATGTTTCCTTTGGTAGATAGAGCAAAAGATTATATCAGTAATTTCATCTGAAGATATTAATTATTTTTCTTCAAAAAACTACCAAAATAAACATCAAACTGATAAATCATAAATATAAAAAATTATAAAAGATGTGTTAAAATAACTTGTAATTTTGTCATTATATACTTGATCTTTAGAGTAAATACAACACCTCAAATCTATCTGAGAATTTCTTGCAGAAAAACAGGAAAGGTTTGAATTATTAGGTTGGAAAATAAAGTTTCTATTTCTCAGTACACTCTTCTAAAATATCAGGAATCAGAAATCAAAGAATATCACTTAAACATATTCAAACACATAGATTTCCTTTAATTCATAAAATGGAGACAAATACCTAAATTCATAAAAATATGATCTAGTTTTTCTTATATACCAAGAATATTGGAGCTTCCACACAGCTACCATATTTGTTACAATTAAATTCCATTACTCCTCTCTTATTCAATTGTTTTCAAAGGTTAGTTGTATTAGAGCCATATGGTTAAAACCAAAGTACTGCCCTCAGACCCAGAGTTTCAGATGTATAATAGTAAATGGGAGATGTAGCTGGAAATGAGCTTTTCCTTTAATTTTTCATTTTCTTTTTTTATGTTTGAGAGCCTCATCCCTTCTGGGGACAGTAATTTTTTTAAATTATACTTTAGGTTTGGGAGCACATGCACAGATCATGCAGGATTGTTGCATAGATACATACATGGCAAGGTAGTTTGTTGCCTCCATTCCCCTGTCACCTGTATCTGGCATTTCTCCCCATGTTATCCCCCCAACCTCGCCACCACCCATGGTCCTTCCTCCAGCCCCCCCAATAGACCCCAGTGTCTGATGCTCCCCTCCCTGTGTCCATGTGTTCTCATTGTTCAACACTCACCCATGAGTGAGAACATGTAGTGTTTGACTTTCTGTTCTTGTGTCAGTTTGCTGAGAATGATGATTTCCAGATTCATCCATGTAACTACAAAGGACAGGAACTCATTGTTTCTTATGGCCACATAGTATTCCATGGTGTATATGTGCCACATATTCTTTGTCCAATCTATCATCCATTGGCATTTGGGTTGGTTTCAGGTCTTTGCTATTGTAAACTGTGCCTCAATGAACATAAGTGTGCATGTGTCTTTGTAATAGAACAATTTATAGTCCTTTGGGTATATACCCAGTAATGGGATTGCTGGATCACATGGAAGTTCTATTTCTAGATCCTTGAGGAATTGCCACAGTGTCTTCCAGAATGATTGAACTATTTCACATTCCCACCAGCAGTGTAAAAATGTTCCTATTTCTCTATATCCTCTCCAGCATCTATTGTCTCCAGATTTTTTAATGATCGCCATTCTAACTGGCGTGAGATGGTATCTTGATGTAGTTTTGATTTGCATATCTCTAATGACCAGTGATGATGAGCATTTTTTCATATGTTTGTTGGCCTCATGTATGTCTTCTTTTGTAAAGCAACTGTCATATCCTTTGCCCACTTTTGAATGGGTTTGTTTGTTTTTCTTTTTCTTGTAAATCTGTATTAGTTCTTTGTAGATTCTGGATATTAGCCCTTTGTCAGATGGGTAGATTGCAAAAGTTTTTTCCATTCTGTTGGTTGCTGGTTTGCTCTAATGAATGTTTCTTTTGCTGTACAGAAGCTGTGGAGTTTGATTAGGTCCCATTTGTCTATTTTGGCTTTTGTTGCCAATACTTTTGGTGTTTTAGTCATGAAGTACTTTCCTATGCCTATGTCCTGAATGATTTTGCCTAGATTTTATTCTAGGGTTTTATGATGTTAGGTCTTATGTTTAAGTCTTTAATCCATCTGGAGTTAATTTTAGTGTAAGGTGTCAGGAAGGAGTGCAGTTTCTGCCTTCTGCATATGGCTAGCTGGTTTTCCCAACAGCATTTATTAAATAGGGAATCCCTTCCCCATTGCTTGTTTTTGTCAGGTTTATCTTTTTTGAAAAAATTAACAAAATAGCCAGATTAATAAAAAGAAATGAGAGAAGAATCAAATAGATACAATAAAAAACTATAAAGGGTATATCACCAGTGATTCCACAGAAATACAAACAACCATCAGGGATTACTGCAAACAACTCTATGTGCATAAACCAGTAAATCTGGAAGAAACTGATAAATTCCTGGACACTTGCACCCTCCCAAGACTAAACCAGAAAGAAGTTGAAACCCTGAATAGACCAATGACAAGGGCTGAAGTCGAAGCTGCAATTAATAACCTACCAAACAAAAAAAGTCCATGTCCAGATGGGTTCACAGTCGACTTATACCAGATGTACAAAGAAGAGCTGGTATCACTCGTTCTGAAACTATTCCAAAGAATCAAAAAAAAATGGAATCCTTTCCAAGTCATTTTAGGAGACCAACATCATCCTGATACCAAAACCTGGCAGAGACTCAACAAAAAAAAGAAAATTTCAGGCCAATATCCATGATGAACATAGATGCAAAAATCTTCAATAAAATACCCACAAACCAATTGCAACAGCACATCAAAAAGCTTATTCATCATGATCAAGTAGGTTTCATCCCGGGGTTGCAAGTCTGGTTCAACATACTCAAGTCTACAAATGTAATCCACCCCATAAACAGAACCAAAGACAAAAACCAAATGATTGTCATAATAGATGCAGAGAAGGCGTTTGACAAAATTCAACAGCTCTTTATGCTAAACTAGGGGCTGATGGAACATATATTAAAATAATAAAAGCATTTATGACAAACCCACAGCCAATATCATACTGAATGGGCAAAAACTGGAAGCATTCCCTTTGAAATCTGGCACTAGACAAGGATGCCCTCTCTCAATACCCCTATTCAACATAGTATTAGAAATTCTAGTCAGAGCAATCAGGCCAAAAAAAAAAAAAAAGAAAGAAAGAAAAAAGAAAGAAAGGGTATTCAATTAGGGAAGAAGGAAGTCAAATTGTCTCTATTTGCAGATGACATGATTGTATCTTTAGAAGACCCCATCATCTCAGCCCAAATCTCCTTCAACTGATAAGCAACTTCAGTAAAGTCTCAGGATACAAAATCAATGTGCAGAAATCACAAGCATTCCTATACATAAATATCAGACTAACAGAAAGCAAAATCAAGAGCAAACTCCTATTCACAAGTGTTACTAACAGAATGAAATACCTAGGAATACAACTAACAAAGGATGTGAAGGACTTCTTCAAGGAGAACAACAAACCACTGCTCAAGGAAATAAGAGAAGACATAAACAGATGGAAAAATATTCCATGCTCATGGTTAGAATCAATTTCGTGAAAATAGCCATACTGCCCAAAGTAATTTATAGATTCAATGCTATTCTCAAAAAGCTACCAATGTCCTTCTTCACAGAAATGGAAAAAAATCACCTTAAACTTCATGTGGAAACAAAAGAAAGCACAAATAGCCAAGACAGTCCTAAGCAAAAGGAACAAAGCTAGAGGCATCACACTACCTGACTTCGAACTGTACTGCAGGGCTACATTAATCAAAACAGCATGGTACTGGTACCAAAACAGAGATATAGAAAAATGGAACAGAACAGAAGACTTGGAGGCAAGGCCACACGTCTACAACCATCTGATCTTTGGCAATGGGCATTTCTAACAAATTCCTTGGTGCTGCTAGTAGTGGTGGTCTGATGAACAGAACTTTGAGAACCACTGTTCCACTCTGCCTAGTTCATTTGCATTCTAATTTACATTATTACCTAAAATTAATCACTAATATAATTCCCAATATACATTTTCCTATAGTTTTACTTCCAACTTGGGGTGGGAGAAATTCACCTGTGTAAATATCATAGCATTCCCTCCTATTATTTTAAACCACAATATGCTTCAACCTGTTCAAAAAATAATTTTAAATCTCAATTCCATATGATATTAACCTAGATTTCTTATGCCAATACAAGGCTAATTCTTTATTGAAATTCACTTGCAGATAAGAAATAACTGTTCTTTTGCTTTATTAATGATAATTCTCAAATTTGAAATATGAAATAATTGACAGGAATTAGGTAATTGAGTCTTTCCTCTCCTCAAGGACCTAGGAATAGAAATTCCATTTGACCCAGCAATCCAATTACTGGGTATATATCCAAAGGATTATAAATGGTTCTATTATAAAGACACATGCACACATATTTTTATGGCAGCACTGTTTACAATAGCAAAGACCTGGAACCAACCCAAATATCCATCGATGATAGACTGGACAAAGAATATGTGGCTCATATACACCATGGAGTACTATGGACACAAGGAGGGGAGCATCACACACTGAGGTCTGTTGCAGGGGCCAGGGGAGGGACAGCAGGGCGGTGGGGAAGTTGGGGAGGGATAACGTGGGGAGAAATGCCAGATATAGGTAACAGAGTGATGAAGGCAACAAACCACATTGCCATGTATGTACCTATGCAACAAACCTGCACGATCTGCACATGTACCCCAGAACCTAAAGTACAATTTAAAAAAAGTCCTAAAACAAATAAGCTATTATTGTAAGGTTGCATAATAGAAAAACATAATTCTCTCATGAACAAACACTTATTGCAGGTCTTGATGAAAGAGTTCAAAATTGGTGAGTTGTGAACGACAGCCTGCTGGGTACAGTGGGAACTATTCAATCACCGTAATTTTTTTTCTACATCCTGCATCTTATCAGAAATTTCACCTGTTAACTTGGTCTCCATTTTACATTACTTTAGTCTTCACATTCTAATTGAAATGTGGAACCAAAAAATGGATTCACAGTGAGTTAAATATATTTTGAGTTTGTGCATTCACTAAAATATATATAGTTCAAAGCATGTGTGTTCAGTTTCTGTAGACCTCTTGCGAAGGCAATGATTTTCCCTCTTATATAATGCTTCCTCAAATGCAGTTTTTAAATATTATTAGATCAAATTATTAAGCATTTAATATTTTACATTTTCCTACAAAAATGGAATTACCAAAGAACAAAATTAAGTACTTGTAGATATGTCAATATCTGTAAGAGAATATCAGTAGATAAAATAACAGCAGTAAAATTCATGATAAAGATATTGCCGTGGGTGTTTCTGAATTCCTGTGTCTTTGAAGAACAAAGAAAAACTTATATTCATTGATGAGCTGTAAAACTCACTGGAGGCTTCCTAAAGTTAATTGTGATTATTATAAATACACAGATATGTTTGGACTTAATGGGAAGTATATTATTCTTAATGAGCTGCTTTCAGAATTCGGGATAACCTACTATTCTATAAAATGCTGAAGTACAGGGCCTCTATGTTTATAGCACAAAAGATCATAATTGGATCTGGAATATTTCAAAAGCTGGCCATGGAGTTACACACAGGAAGGTCCCCATTCTTTAAATTCTTCTTCAGAAGAAAATATAAGTAGAATGTTTCTTTCTCCAAGTCTCCTAGAATCTTGAGTTCAGACACTACTAGGAAAAATACTACAATCTACTCTGTAGTACCAGAAAGAGAAACCTCAAGGCTGTGAAAATCTCAAGGAGCATCAATGTGTACCCACATGTTCCACTCAGAATGAAGGCTTGTTTTAGTACTGAGGTTCTAAGAACTTTGTTACTGAAATTTTAAAGAACTCTTTGTGTTTTACATTATAATTCTCAACTATAATGTGGTCATTTTTCCAGTATTCCATTTGGAAATAAAAATTAATAATTGTAACTCTATTCTAAGATTAAATAAACATAATGTATCCTGATTACTTTATCAATTGATCTAATAATTTCTTTTTAAAATTGTATGAATATCTGCCATATACTTTATAGCAACTAAATGCTTTTTAGAAGTATTACTTTTAAAAATATCTCATTAAAACAATTATCACAACCTGATTTGTATTACAGTTACATACTCTCAACCTTCCCACCAAAGGGCATGTTCCTGAACTGCAGAGCTTTATTACTTCCACATGTATAAATAATACTTCATGCAAAAGCTTACATACAGAATGAATGTAAGGGAAGAGTAACTAACTATATTATAGAGTGTCTACTACATGCTAAATACTGCGTATGTTTATTGTACTGGCTATTCCTCTGCATAACAAACCAACCCAAAACTTAGTGGTTTGAAATGATCATAATTTATTATTTATGTACAATTCTGTGGATTTTTCTGGACTAAGCTGGCTACAGTGGGTCTGAATAATGGTGTGGAGTCACTCACACATCTGAGCCCTCAGCTAAAATGGCTAAAATTCTGGGCTATCCAGGCGCCCTCCATTGGGCCTCTCTCTACGTGGACTCTTTTCACCTAGGATATTAGCCCTAGCCTCTTCATGCAGACTCCTATTCACATCATATTTGATGAATCTTTTTTTTTCCCCAAAGCAAGTCATAAGTTGTTATGGGTGGAATTCGGATTCTCCAAAATATGTGCTGAATCCTAATCTTATTGAAAGACTCTACTTGGGCTTATGAAGAAGCTATAATCAAGGCAAATAATCACCGAAAAAGACACAATCTCTCATGTGTTACCAAATACCTGCATAGCTGTTTTGCTTTGTTTTCTCCTTCTTTAAAAAAATGTAATGCTGATGATACTAGCTTACACATAAAGGGTGCTTATTATGTGCCAGGTATTCTTCTAAGTAAGTGACACAGAGTAACTGATTTAGTCTTCCCAGGTTTTACAGTAGGATCTGAAAACAGAACCAGAGATAAGGAGTAATGTATTCATGGTCACTAAGTTAGTAAATGGTTATATTTGATTAAGCACTTTTTATTATCATTTAATGCTGTCTCCTTTAATTAATTATAAACCATAGAATCTGAAACTTCTAGTCTTGACATTTTTAAAATGGGGTGGAAATTATGTCATATGAAAGTTGTCTTTTATGTTGTATTTCGTATTATCCAACTTAAAAGACTTGAAGTGTAAAAAGAAAGACTAAAACAAAACTTCCCTCATGCTCTTGCTATACTAAAACAGTACAAAGTGTTTCCAATGTAATATCTTAACTCTTTGTTAAATAGCAGAAATAAAATTTTGCCTCTTGGCCCTTGCAATTGCATTTCACTTTGCACAAGAAACACTTCAGAGGGTGCATTTAAGATCAGATTCAGAGGGACATATTTATGAGTAATATGTTATTTATGAGTAATATGTTATTTTACAGTAAAAAATCCAATATTGTTTTTACAACGAAATGTTAGAAAGTTGTAAGAAAATACGTTTCAGTTGAACTAACGTGTTTAATGCTCCTAGTCTCAACAATTTCAGAGATGTAAACAAAATAATTTAAAAGAATATTCCTGCACTTTGGGAGGTCGAGGCGGGTGGATCAGGAGGTCAAGAGACTGAGACCATCCTGGTCAACATGGTGAAACCCCGTCTCTACTAAAAATGCAAAAAATAAGCTGGGCATGGTGGTGCGTGCCTGTAATCCCAGCTACTCAGGAGGCTGAGGCAGGAGAATTGCCTGAACCCAGGAGGCGGAGGTTGCGGTGAGCTGAGATGGCGCCATTGCACTCCAACCTGGGTAACAAAGCGAAACTTCATCTCAAAAAAAAAAGAAGAAGAAGAAGAATATTCCTTAAGAAGTTAGTATATCCTTCATACCAAGAAGGAGTATTATATGTAATTAACATAAAGGCATATATAGTTGCTTTGTCTGTACTAGTTATAAAATTTTAGAAATTTACTTTGTTTTATATTTTGGCCTAATTATATCATTGATTTTCAGGTTGATAATGAACACAGTAAATATTCTGAAAAATAAAAATGGAGGCACAGATGTTTCTTGTGTCTTCTTGGAGAGATGTTTCATGAAAATACAAACAATATTTAAAAGATTTAAAGTGGATATTCTGTCACATCAAGGAAAGGAAACATATTTAATAGCATATAGATTTTCATAATTATGTTCTGTCTTCCAAATTTGGGTTTTAAGTGTTCTCTTTAGTAAAAATAAATTGCATAATGTATTTCTTAGTCTTAGGTTTTTTGGATAATATTCAAATTAATAAGATATTTATAAATAAATATATTCCAAAATATTCCAGTGGGTTTTGTATTTTCACTTCTTTGTGATTCTTTTTGATTATTTTATAAAGTAGTTCTAGTTCAAACACTTCAAAATTTTCTATAAGCATAAAGATAGTAACCTTATGTCATATTCATTTATTTTACATATATCATAATTTTTATTCATTCATTACTGTCCATTCTCAGAAACATGACACGCTTTGTTTGTGTCCCCACCCACATCTCACCTTGAATCATAATATTCCCCACGTGTCAAAGGCAGGACCAGGTGGAAGTGACTGATTCGTCACACTTTCCCCCATGCTGTTCTCGTGACAATGAGTGAGTCTCATGAGATCTGTTAGCTTTATAAGCATTTGTCATTTCCACTCCTGGCACACATTCTCTCACTTGCCACCCTGTGAAATGGTGCCTTTTGCCATGCTTGTAAGTTTCTTGAGGTCTCCTCAGCTATGCAGAAATTTGAGTCAATTAAATCCCTTTCCTTCATAAATTACTCGGTCTCAGGTATTTCCTCATAGCAGCTTGAGAACGGACTAACACAGTAACTTAGTGTTACGGTAGTGGGTCACTGCTGTAAAGATACCTGAATATATGGAAGCAACTTTGGAACTGGTAAAAGGAAGAGGTTGGAACAGTTTGGAGGTTTCCGAAGAAGAGAAGAAGATATGGGAACGTCTGGAACTTCCTAGAGACTTGTTGAATGGCTTTGCGCAAAATGCTGATAGTGATATGAACAATGAAGTCCAGGCTGAGGCGGTCTCAGACGGAGATGAGAAACTCCTGGGGAAATGGAATAAAGGTGACTCTTCCTATGCTGTAGCAAAGGGTCACACAAAGACGTGTGAAACTTTGAACTAGAGAGAGATGATTTAAGGTATCTAATGGATGAAATTTCTAAGGAGCATAAGCATTTCAGGGGAAGCAGAGCATAAAAATTTGACAAGTTTGCAGCCTGGCAATGTGTTACAAAAGAAAAACCTATTTTCTGGGGAGAAATTCAAACCTACTCCAGAAATTTGCATAAGTAACAAAGAGCCACATGTTAATCATCAAGACATTGGGGAAAATGTTTCTGGGAATGTCAGATACCTTCACAGCAGCACCCCCATCATAGACCCAGAGGTCTAGGAGGGAGAAATGCTTTCATGGGCCGGGTTCAGGAGCCCCTTTCTCAGTGCAGCATTGGCACATGTTGCCCTTCATCCCAGCTGCTTCAGTTCCAGCTATGGCTAAAAGGGGTACATGTATAGCTTGTACCATTACTTTCAGAGGGGACAAACTGCAAGACTTTGTGGCTTCCACGTGGCGTTAAGCCTGTAGGTGCACAGAAGTCCAGAATTGAGGTATAGGAACATCCACCTAGTTATCAGAGGATATGTGTAAATGCCTGGGTGTCCAGACAGAATTTCACTACAGGGCAGAACCCTCAAGGAAAACCTCTATGAGGAAAGTATGAAGGATAAATGTGGGATGGGAGACCCCACATAGAGTCTCTCTACTGAGGCACTGCCTTATGGAGCTAGGAGAAGAGGGCCACTGTCCCCCAGACTCCAGAATAGCAAATTTTACAACTTGCACCAAGCACCTGGAAAAGTCACAGGCACCCAACAACAGCCCATGAAAGCAGCTAGGAGCGGGGGCTTTACCCAGCAAAGTCACAGGGGCAGAGCTACCCAAAGCTGTGGGAGCCCCACTCTTGACCTGAATCATTTTTGAACTTTTAGGTTTAATGACTGCCCTATTGGATTTCAGACTTGCATGGGGCCTGTAGCTCCCATGTTCTGGCCAATTTCTCCCATTTGAAATGGGTGTATTTACCCAATACCTGCACCTCCCTTGTATCTAGGAAGTAATTAACTTGGTTTTGATTTTACAGGTTCATAGGCTAGGAACTTGCCTTGTCTCAGATACTTTGGACTTGGACTTTTGGGTTAATGCTAGAGTAAGTTAAGATTTTGAGGGACTGTTGGAAAGACATGATTGTGTTTTGAAATGTGAAGACATGAGATTTTGGAGGGGCCAAGTGCCAAATGATATAATTTGAGTGTGTCCCTACGCAAATCTCCTCTTAATGTAGGTGGCTGAGCAAGAAGTTACATAAATAGATGGATGATAAACAGATGATAACAGAGGTAGTCATAGAAATATAGATGTAGGCTAGGTACTGACAGATCTCTCTCTCTACCTACACCTACACTATCTCTCTGTCTATGTCTATCTATCTATCTAACTAAAGAAATCTCAAGTGCAGGAATCTCAGATCGATAGAACTGAGTTACTCATACTTTATTCATTCCTTCTTGTTAGCGTTTTGTTCATTATTGCTGTCATCTTCTTCATTACAGTTGTTTGCATGCTTTGGTCTTAAACCCTTGTTGAATTTTGTCTTCTCAACATTGGCACTCACTGTCCTGGATTCACTGATGTACACATACATGTCTGAGTGATATATGTGTATACATAAATACACATGGTACTATTCAGAGGTTAATTATATAAATGCTTCAAACATGTTGATAGTTTTGTCATTTTTAATTCAATATTTTTTAGTCCAAGATTCTTACATATAGTGTTTGTTCTCCTTAAAGTAGCTGAAAACTAGATTGACTTTATATAACATGTTTTGTTTGATATTCTCCCATGGATAGGAAACTAGTGTCTATTCTATATGTTACCATCATAAGCAATGTGTTGCCAAAGCTTTTGGTTCCATAGGGCCACCTATGATACGAAGTTCCCATGTATACAGAAGCATCCCATTTCTTGAAAAAAGAAATAAAAATTTTCTTGTTTTCCGCTTCAATAAAAGCAAAAGAAGCTATCTCAATCAAAAAAATGTGGGGAATTAACTCTTAAGAATTACCTGGGATTGGGAGGAAGATGGCGCTCTAGAAGCAACTCACCACTGCAGCTCTCAGTCAAGATGCAGAGGGTAAGCAAACACCGCATTTTCAGAGGGATCCTTATAGCCCACAGAGCGGGGGAAAAGCCCAGGTGTAAAAGGCACGCAGGACTCAAGCGCAGCGCTCTCCGCTGGCGCGGCCAGGCAGCCAGCATCGCAGCAGCGGCAAGGCGCACAAAACACACGGGTCTGGGCGCCCTGTTAAACCAACAATTTGAGACTTGGGAGGGCAGATTGCTATGTTCATCTGACTGAACGGGTTTTGGACGGTGAACTAGACCAGGAGATTTCTGGGAGGTGAATTGTGAACTAGCGCAGCAGGTGGCTGCACAGGAAATCACACAGATCCCGGTGCCCTTTTGGCCAGCGACTGAGGCACCTGGGAGAGAGTCAACCCTACAACTTAAAAAAAAGCAAAAAGGCTCAGAGGCAGCAGGGAGACAATTGATCAGGCTCGACGGGTCCCACCCCCACAGGGACAAGTAATAAGTCGATTTGGAGTGCTGGCGGTTGAGAGTTCCACTGCGGGAAGAGCGGAACACATGACTGTGCAGCTCGGTGGGGGAGGGGCGTCCGCCATTGCCGAGAGCTTCGGCCCCTACTGAGGTACCTGCCCACTGCTGACGCAGTCAGCCGTTGCCAAGGCAACCCACAATAACGGAGAGACTCCACCTACAGGGCAGAGCCCACATCAGCAGGGCGGAGCCCACAGCAAAAGGGCGAACCTCACGCCAGCAGGGCGGAGCCTCGGCACCCAAATAGTGACTAGACTGCCTCCTAGCTGGGCAGGACAGTGCAACG
>CM052665.1:11912509-11958095 GCA_028533165.1 Leontopithecus rosalia | reverse complement strand
TGGAACCAACCCAAATGCCCATCGATGATAGACTGGACTGGGAAAATGTGGCACATATACACCATGGAATATTATGCAGCAATCAAAAATGATGAGTTCGTGTCCTTTGTAGGGACATGGATGAATCTGGAGAACATCATTCTCAGCAAATTGACACAAGAACAGAAAAGGAAACACCGTATATACTCACTCATAGGCGTGTGATGAACAATGGGAACACATGGACATAGGGAAGAGAGCACCACACACTGAGGTCTATTGGGGGAAATAGAGGAGGGACAGCGGGGCGGGGGGAGCAGGGGAGGGATGGCATGGGGAGAAATGCCAAATATGGGTGAGGGGGCAGAAGGCAGCAAAACACACTGCCACGTGTGTACCTATGCAACTATCTTGCATGTTCTGCACATGTACCCCAAAACCTAAAATGCAATAAAAATTTAAAAAAAAAAGAATTACCTTCAATAAGTATATGACTGCATAAATGACCCCAGCCCAGTCTGGAGGGAACAATTCAGAAGGACAATTTCCATGCTTCCTCACATGGACAATAGGAGAATTCAGTTCTAGTTGTCCACATAGGTAACCATCTCCATAAAATGTACTTGACTTATTTTCCCTTTTTCTCTGTCACACTGTTCCCACTCCTTTTCTCCAAAATTGTTAGATCATTTTCCAGATAAGTTAGCTTCACTCAAGTCTTTGTCACTGGCCTTGAGAAGAATCAAATGATGACGCAATGTTATGTCAGACCTTCCTACATATGTGTTCCTGTAAATTTATGTTGGCTTGAGGATGGTAGAATGTAAATACCATCAATGTGAAATGTTGGATTATAGTCCCCAACCATAACTCCTCCCTGTAATAGAATTACATATTTCTGCCAGTGGTCATGTGACCTAGAGTGCCTTCCATTGTCATATGTTTCTGTAGGCTTACCATCCCTGCATCAACATGGCACAGTTTAATAACTACACCTTTGCAATGTTTCTGAAATATCTGGTAGAACAGGCTTCCTTTCTCCACCCCCACTGCACTTAATATATTTTACAAAATAGCTTTAGTAATTTGTCAATTTTTATTGTAACATATTAATGTTAGAATCATTTTTCCAAAATCCTTTAAAATCCTGCTTCTCTATGGAATGGAATTGCATTGGGTTTTAGAATAATTGAGGGAAATTATGCATACCTCCAATGTTAGTATCCATAAAAAACATAATAACATTTTCAGTATATTTATGTCTTTTAAGAATAATATTTAATGGAGTTTTTAAATGTCAGCTAAGTACCCATAGACATCCTACTCCAGCAGAAGGCTTTTGCATGAGCTCTAAATGTTCTCTCCAAAAGGAAGAGCCCCTAGCACACTGTGTAAAAACCCAGTGAATTTCTACTTTTCACAAAGCTCACATTTTAAGCCTGATTTGTTCAGGGATAGCTTGCTTTATCAAGCTGACTATATACAATATCTCTATTTATAATTAATAAGCATAATGATGTAGATTAGTCAGAGCAAACTTTTTCAATAAACTAAAAATAAAAAACAAATTTCTATGCTCTACACAACTTTTAAAAAATATGTATGACTATAAAGATGAGCTGTAGTTAATACTGAGATTTATGTACCTAAATCTTGCAAGGATTGCTACCTGAACTGACTAAATATACTTTTGACAATGAAGTCTGTAAATGAGTTTCTTAGATTCTAGTACCAAATAGGAAGTTTTAAAAGAGTGGCAGAGCTGATTATAATTTCCTGTCAAAGAAATAATCTCCCTCTAATAGGAAAGGGATTGTCTTTAAAAGCAAGCTAATTTGCCAAGAGAAAAGGAAGAGAAAAATAAAACTATACCTTACTAAAGAGATGCTTGATTAAACAGCAGCTGTAAATGGGGATTCAGATATTGCTGTCAGGACATCTTAATTCCCTAAGGGTCAGATTCTATTTCCTTTCTTTTTCTTTTTTTGAGACAGAGTCTTTCTCAGGCTGGAGTGGAGTGGTGCAATCTCAACTCACTGCAACCTCTATCTCCTAGGTTCAATCAATTCTGCCTCAGCCTCCCTAGTAGCTGGGACAGGTGTGCATCACCACACTGGCTAATTTCTGTATGTTTAATAGAGATGGGGTTTCACCATGTTGGTCAGGTTGATTTCGAACTCCTGAGCTCAGGTGATCCACCCACCTTGGCCTCCCAAAGTGCTTTATGGGAATGAGCTACCACACCCGGCCTAGTCAGTATTCTTGACAAAGTATTGTAGAAATATTGTGTAATACATTTATAGGAGTTAATTTAATTTTCATGTTTTTAGACCTCCAGATTCTCTCTTGGAAAACAAACAAAAATCATTGCTATGAAAATGTAGATATTCCAATTTGTAAAAATGTAATTTTAATATGTGCCAGACATTGAACTATAATTTATATATTATCCTAGTCCATTCAATGCCTATAAAAATGTCTTAGGTGTGGGAGGCCAAGGTGGGGGGATCACCTGAGGTCAGGAGTTCAAGACCATCCTGACAAACATGGAGAAACCCCATCTCTACTAAAAATATAAAGTTAGCTGGGCATGGTGGTGTATGCCTGTAGTCACAGCTACTTTCTTTTTCAAAGAAAACAGTTGAAAATTTAGAGAATCACTTGAACTCGGGAGGCAGATGTTGCAGTGAGTCAAGATCGTGCCACCGCACTCCAGCCTGGGCAACAAGAGTGATACTCTGTCTCAAAAAAAAAAACTAGATTTGGTAATATATAAACAAAAATAATCAGAAATTTATTGCTCACAGTTCTTCCGGAAGTTGGAAAGCCCAAGATAAGACATAACAGATTTGGTGTCTGGTGAGGGCCTGTAACTCATAGATGGTGTCTTCTGTGTTCTCACATGGTGGGTGAACAAACAGGAGCTTTCACCTTTTTTAAGGGCACTATTTCCATTCCTGAGGGCTGTACCCTCATGATTTAATAACTTCCCTAAATGCTCCACTCTTTAACAGTACCCCATTGGGTATTAGGTTCCAACATATGAATTCTGAAAGTGACACCAACATTCAGACAATAGTTTATATGTATTTTGTATAACTGTACAATATATGCGTGTTTATCTACAGTGGCCAGTGAAATTATGAAGTGCTCACTTCTAGGGCACTGATTTAAGTGTATTCACAAATATTAATTTAACACTTAACAATATGAGGTAGGTATTATTGTTGTAATCCTCATTTTAGAAAAACTGGGGAAAATAAGTGAAGTAAATTCCCCAGGTCACACTGTCAAAAAGTGGTAGAGCTAATATTTAAACCCTGCAATTTGACAATATTCTTAAGCACTATGCAACCTGTCGTTGTTTGTAAGTACGACGTTATTTAATCTTGAGAATAAATTGACACAGTAGATAAATATATTGAATTCATTAACTAAATTAACCATCTGAAAATTACAGAAGTTTGATTCCATTTAATGAGCACGTACATATAAAGTAGTGAAGCAGGTACTTAGAGTTGCCTAACTTTATATCATATTGTCTAACAGCTATCAGATAAATGAACGCTACGTTCTATTACATATTATGTCTTGTAGGAAATGGCCTCTTTTATGGTCATAAATGTTCCAAAATTGTATTAATTTTTATATATTTTAGAAGTACAATGTGTAATTATTATTTATACTAACATATGCATTTTTCTGGCTGGGCGTGGTAGCTCACACCTGTAATTCCAGCACTTTGGGAAGCAGAGGTGGGCAGATCACCTGAGTTCAGGAATTCAAGACCAGCCTGACCAACATGGAGAAACCTCGTTTCTACTAAAAATACAAAAGTTGGCTGGGCATGGTGGTGAGTGTCTGCAATCCTAGATGCTTGGGAGGCTGAGGCAGGAGAATTGTTTGACCCAGAGAGGTGGAGGTTGTGGTGAGCAGAGATAGTGCCATTGCACTCCAGCCTGGACAACAAGAGTGAAACCCCATCTCAAAAAAGAAAAAACAACTTCTCCATATGGAGCAATACAGGTGATAATAAACAGAATGTCACTTAACAAAGAAAACAGTTGAACATTTAGAACCTCTTATTAGCAAACTTTATTAATTTGCACTTACGCTCACAAACATCATAGGGTTGCAAAGGATCATAGCAGTAAAAAGAGCGCTTAAATTTAGTAATTGAATATTGGATTCCCTAGATGTGGTCTAAATTTTAATGATTATCTTTAAATGTGCTGAACACAAACTCGACTTACTTAATCACTCAGAGAAAATTGTCTAAAGCCCAGTCTTTTGCTTGTCTCTTTGCTGAAGCATAAAAATTTGAGGGAAAAAATAATAGTGTTAAGGATTTCATTAAATTTTAATAAAATGCTGGACTTTTTTCAATATAGATATGCTTTGAAGTAAAGATATTTCAAATCTAGCATAATGCCACAAAATTTTTATTAAACCATTCTTTGAAGTTCCAGATGTTTGTAATTCCAGGAGCTTACTTTGACATGATATAGAACAACTTCAGTAATTGTAAGATGTTACTGTGAATTCAAACATTCCCCAAATCCTTGAATTTAGGTATATTTCTCACTTAGAGACAAAAAAATACAAACATTTTACTCTATCTTTTGTGTTTAATGCAGCTCTTAATGAAGAAAAATAGAATGGTTATTAATGGTGGAAAACTACATAATTAACAGCATGAACTTAGTTTACTAAGTGATGTCAGCCAATATAGCAACAGCTAAGACAGAAACATTTTGTTACTATAAAAAGGCAAAGTAGTAGACACCTTTTTAAAGCATTCCCTATATATATGAGTCATATTTAATCTTAGTATTCTTGACTAATTATTTGTATTCTTAATTGCAGTTAACTTTAGTGCCAAGTGTATGTTTTACATTTTATTTTTTCCCAAATATCTAACTATGAAAACTTCTAAACATAGAGAAAAGATAAAAGAATCACACGGTGAATATAGTAATACTCTATAACTACCATCTTTAACATTTAAAAATGTTAATTTTGATGCATTTCTTTCATATTTGTTTATTCATCCTTCAATCATCTTATTTTTTGATGTATTTATATACTTTATTCCCATGTATTTATAAATAAATACATTAAGTTGAGGTTCATATTTTAGGGTAGTATAATTTACAGGTGGTGACAGGCAAAAACAAATGAATCTAAATATCATTTTAACTCATCTTAGTATTGTTTCTAAGTTTTGCATCCTTCTCCTACACCAGATGTCCCTGTTTCACTATAATTCATATGTTCTAAATGGCAAAAATCACAAAAAATTCTGTTGCTTCCCAGCCCTTAGCCAATACACTGTTTATTCTGATCAGGACACTAATATGTCATTTAGCTTTGTTCTAGACAATTCTCATAACATTTTTACAAGAATATTGAACCAAAGGAGGCAGCCATCAACATTTAGTAGTAACAGAGGCAAATAGAAACAAACACACAAATAACCATAGCACAAGATAATTAATTCCTAAATGAAAGATCATTTATAATCAGGGTATAAAAATGTGACTTTATGAAAATTAATAATCAAGACTTCATATAGTGGATCTATTTTCCTGACAAAAGACAGCCTACATGAACTCTAGTTGTATTAATATGTGCTATTAAAGACCATATTGTTAGCCTATAGGCATGGTACATTGATAAGGTGAAATGCTGCCTGAGGTATACAAATGGCAACACTTGATTTTTAATAAGCCAGCCTATAAAATCAATTACCTCTGTTCTAAATAAATTCTTAGTGGCTTTGTAAATAATTTAAACTAAGTGCTATATAGTACCAGAGTGTTTCCATTGATCTCAAGAAGAATTTTGACATTGTTGTCTTAGGTCTTCACTAAAGGACATTTTTCATACAGTTAAAAATTGGCAAAGTATAATGCATTAAAACTTTAATATCTATAAAATGTATGATTTCTTTAATTTCCTAGAAATTTTCATATTCATACAATTTTATTGTAATTTAGGGTCTAAAATACCACATCTCAAATTCTGTCAGTAGGTTTTTTTTTCTAAAGGAGTTCACAATAAATATGAAAAAATAATTCTTTCACACTATGTAATAAAAATATATTTCAGGATATCAGAGTGAATCAAACTCTTAGTGAATATCAAATATTGTTAGGGGAAGCTATAGATTGCTTATATGTACAATATAAGATAAATAATGATGGAAGATTATGATCCTTCTTTCTATTTTGTCATCAATTGAACAATGCCAAAGAAGTTTAGACAAGTGCCATTTACAAATAAAGTACTAAACTTATTTAATCTTATTTTTTAAAAGTTATTTGTATTACACTTTAAGTTCTGAGATACATGTGCAGAATCTGCAGGTTTGTTACATAGGTATACAGGGGCCATGTTGGTTTGCTGCACCCATCTGCCTGTCATCTACATTAGATATTTCTCCTAATGCTATTCCTCCTCTAGCCCCTCACCCCTGACAGGCCTTCGTGTGTGATGTTCCACTCCCTGTGTCCATGTGTACTCATTGTTCAACTCCCACTTATGAGTGAGAACATGCAGTGTTTGGTTCTTGCGTTAGTTTGCTGAAAATGATGGTTTCCAGCTTCAGCCATGTCCCTGCAAAGGACATAAGCTCATCCTTTCTTTTTTATGGCTGCATAGTAATCTACAGTGTATATATGCTACTTTCTATTTTTATTTTTGTTTTTAGACAAAGTCTTGCTCGGTTATCCAGGCTGTAGGGCAATGGTACAGTCTCGGCTCACTGCAACCTCCACCTCCCAGGTTCAAGAGATTCTCCTGCCTCAGCCTCTGAGTAGCAGAGATTAAAGAAAGGCACCCGCCATCATGCTCTGCCTAATTTTTGTGTTTTTAGTAGAGACGGGGTTTCACCATGTTGGCCAACTTCTGACCTTGTGATTTTACCTCCTCAACTTCCCAAAGTCCTGGGATTATGGGTGTGAGCCACTGCGCCCAGCCCACATTTTCTTGATCCTGTCTAGCATTGGCAGGGCATTTGGATTGGTACCAAGTCTTTGCTGTTTTGAATAGTGATGTAATAAACATACATGTGCATGTGTCTTTATAGTAGAATGATTTATAATCCTTTGGGTATACACCCAGTAATTGGGTCAAATGGTATTTCTGGTTCTAGATAACTGAGGATTCACCACACTATCTTCCACAATGATTGAACTAATTTACACTCCAACAAACAATGTAAAAGTGTTCCTATTTCTCCACATTCTCTCCAGCATCTGTTGTTTCCTCAATTTTTTTTAATGATCACCATTCTAACTGGTATGTTATCTCATTGTGGTATTGTGGTTTTGATTTGCATTTCTCTAATAACCAATGATGATGAGCTTATTTCACATGTTTATTGGTTGCATAAATGGCTTCTTTTGAGAAGTGTCTGTTCATCTCCTTTGCCCACTTTTTGATGGGGTTGTCTGGTTTTTTTTCTTGTAAATTTGTTTATGTTTTTTGTTATTATCCCTTTGTCAGATGGATAGATTGCAAAAACTTTCTCCCACTTCCTTCTTTCTTCCCACTCCCTTTTCTTTTATGATTTTTTTATGGCTGTGCCAAAACTTTTTATTAGATCCCATTTGTCAATTTTTGCTTTGGTTACCATTGCTTTTGGTGTTTTAGTCATGAAGCCTTTGCCCATACCTATGTCCTGAATGGTATTGCCTAGTTTTCCTTCTCTGGCTTTTTTTTATAGTTTTAGGTTTTATGCTTAAGTCTTTAATCTATCTTTAGTTAATTTTTGTTTAAGATGTAAAGAATGGATCCAATTTCAGTTTTCTGCGTATGGCTACCCAGTTTTCCAAACACCATTTATTAAATAGGGAATCTGAAACCCTTTGCTTGTTTCTGTCAGGTATGTCAAGGATCAGATCATTTTAGAAGTATGGCATTATTTCTCAGGCCTCTGTTATGTTCCATTGGTATATATATATATATATATATATATATATATATATATATATATATATATATATGTTTTGGTACCAGCAGCAGGCTGTTTTGGTTACTGTAGCCTTGTAGTATAGTTAAATAGCCTACCCACCAAAAAGAATCCAGAACCAGAAGAATTCACTGCTGAATTCTATCACAGTTATAAGCAACAGTTGGTACCATTCCTTCTTAAACTATTCCCAACAGTAGAAAATTAGGATCTCTTCTTTAACTCATTTTATGAAGCCAGAATCATCCATACTAAAATCAAGCAGAGACACAACAGAAAAAGAAAACTTCAGGCCAACATCCCTGATGAACATTGATGAAAAATCTTTAGTAAAATACTGGCAAACCAAATCAAACAGCATATCAAAAAGCTTATGCACCACAATCAGCTGGCTTCATCCCTTGTAGGCAAGGCTAGTTCAACATATGCAAATCATAATCCATCACATAAACAGAACCAATGATACGAAAACTACATGATTATCTCAATAGATACAGAAAAGTTCTTCCATAAAATTCAACAGCCCTTCATGCTAAAAACTTTCAATAAACTAGGTATTGATGGAACATATCTCAAAATGATAAAAGCTATTTATGACAAATCCACAGCCACTATCATACTGAATGGGCAAAATTTGGAATGATTCCATTAGAAAACTGGCACAAGACAAGAATACCCTTTCTCACCACTCCTATTTAACATAGTATTGAAAGTTCTGGCCAGGGCAATCAGACAAGAGAAACAAATAAAGCATATTTAAATAGGAAGACATGAAATCAAATTGTCTCAGTTTTCAGATGATATAATTGTTCATTTAGAAAACCCTGTCATCTCAGCCCAAAATCTCCTTAAGCTGGTAAGAAACTTCTGTGAAGTCTCAGGATACAAAATCAATGTGCAAAATTCACAAACATTTCTATACACCAATAATAGATAAACAGAGAGCCCAATCATGAGTGAACTCCCACTCAAAGTTACTACAAAGAGAATCAAATACCTAGGAATAAAACTTACAAAGAATGTGAAGGACCTCTTCAAGGAGAACTACAAACCACTGCTCAAAGAAATAAGAAGGGGCACAAACAAATACAAAATCATTCCACGCTCATTGATGGAAGAAACAATATCGTGAAAATGGCCATACTACTCAAAGGAATTCATAGATTCAGTGCTATTCCCATCAAGCTACCATTGACTTGCTTCACAGAATTAGGGTAAAACAACTACTTTAAATTGCATAAGGAACCAAAAAATAGCTCATAGAGACAAGATAATCCTAAGCAAAAAGGACAAAGCTGGAGGCATCACACTTCCTGACTTAAAACTATATACTAGATGTTTATTTTTTAATCCAAAAAAGAGGATCCTCAATATTTAGAAATTAAATGATTTGTATTTTATAATTTCTAATTCTTCACAACCATTTTATTTTGCAGCCTTTCAGATTTCATCATAGTACAAAAATTATTGCAAATTCTAAAAGTAATAAAGGTAATCCAAATTCAGAGACTGAGTTTCAGTGTTCATTTCAGGTGACCTTGTAATAGTCAACCCAGGATATTAAGTAAGCAGCCTCTTTCTCAGTTATAATCCATAAAGTACAATAATACCTAAAGGTAATTATTTTACTCCTGCTATGAAACTCCTACATTTCAAAACTATTAAATTCAAACAATTTTCATTTTATTGAATGACACCATTATCATCGCGACAAAATGGTACTATATAAGGTAGCACAGAAGGAGCAAGCAAAGAGAGCAATCCATTCAAATAAAAAATATAAAGTGGATTTATAAAAAATAACAAATTCTCCTACATCTGTAGTTTTATTCCAATGAGACATAATAGCACAGTTACTTTATTTAAAAGTCATTAAGAATGATAAAAAATCATTGATTACTTTTTTCTTATAAAATAATAAAATATTCACTAACAGTTGAAAAGAAGCGTGCTCTTTCAGAAAATGTCCCACCAAAGCCATTTAAAATAATAATACCTAAAACTATCCAATAATTTTTTTTTCCTGTCAACCTAAATAAGTTTATTTGTCAATAGTCTTATAGCCAATGCGGCATTTCCTTTTTAGGGGACAGCAGGAATATTTGCAGGTGAAGTTGTATATGTTAATAGAAACTTTGAAATATTCTAGAAATAAAAATGCTGCTCATTCATCCGTTCACTTCTTCATGCTAAAAATAGTCTGTTGATCTAGTTCGTAAACAGATTTTATAGTAAATGCCAAAGCAAACTGTCCTGCCCCAGAAGTAGATTTATTTATGAGCCAAAACCAAAGATGTAGGGTGACCCAATTTAGCTGAAGGAGAAAGCATGTCTAGGTGGAACTGGCATTTGCATAGGAATTGGGCATTCAGACAGCAATCTGACCTTATATATCACTTATCTTCTGCTCCTCTATCTTCTCTTTTCTGATAAAACTTTTCGTGATTTTCAGTTTTGTTTTAGCATTCATAGTTGATCAAAAAAGTATGTTATAGATCTCCAGAAGTTATTTGTCAGCCAAAGAGTCCAGTATTAGGCTATTGGTTTGCAAATGACCAGGGGAGTGACACGTAATTTTATTAAATTAAGCAAATTATTCTAGAGTCAATGGAATAACTCAAAATCCTGGCTCCATCATATGCTACCAAGTTACTTTAAATAGCCTCTCTGTTGTCTCATCTGTAAAGTAATATTAATTATAGGAAATACCTTATAGAACAATTCTAAAAGGTATATAAGATGTACTTAAAAATCATAGGACAGAGCCAGGTTCATTTTATGTACTAACTCTTTGGTTTTTCATGGAGCTAAATTATAAAATGAGAAATGTAAAAGACATCTGAAAATAATAAAACAAATGCATTGTTTTGTCAAAGGCTGAAACCTCATGTCAGTTTTGTCTTTGGATCTTAATACATGACCACAGTGATTTTATATATTTTATTTTCTTTCTGCTGAACTTGCAAAAGAATGTGCAAGAGTTTTTCTCAATGGTGATATTTGAAATCTAGACCTCAATTTCAGAAGAGTATCTATAGCTCTTTTTAAGATCTTGGGCCTCTAAAAATCTCTCTGAGGTTTCAGTATTATAAAAAGAGACCTAAATATGGGTTTTCTGATTGACAAACAGCCTAATAAATGTGTTAATTTATCAAAAAACAGACATTCAGGTACCATCTAGTTCTCCAGTCTAGTGAGAGCCAGAGGCAAAGAAAATATTAGAAAAGGACATGCTATTGCTATGATAGAGGACGTCATAAGATGACATGGCAACACATCAAAAAGGCACTCAGCTGAATCAGATGCAGTCAGGAAAAAGAGAGGTGCTGAAAGGTGAGCTGTTGTTAGCCAAGTGGAATGTGAAGAAAACCAAGGAGCCGAGGGAATCGAATGCTTAAAGTCTGGCTATGTAATATAAATGAGACACGAAGTGAAAGATTAATCTGAAAGGATATGCCTAGAACAGGACATTTTACAATCAATAATAAATCTATGGCCACACAAGGATTAGGCCGAGAAGTGATGAGGGTGCTAAGCAGAATGGTAGACTTTAACAGATATTTAGTTTAAAAATGTTTCTGAAATGGGCTGTTAGCATGTGATCTAGCCTGAAGGGGAGCGTCTACCCACATATTTTGGTATGACTAGAAGAGCTTAAAGAGTGAAAGGATCCCCAAAGATTGTTTCGTTTTTAAAATTTTTACTCAAAATATTCAAATTATTTTTGACTAAGGAATACTGATGGAACAGGAGCTAGGACCTAACTCAGAGACTTTATGCAAAAGAACGTTAATTAAATGAATGGAGAGTCTATCAAACAAAATGCCTTGGCATGAAGATTAACTACAAGTAAAAAAAAGAAACGGTCAGCCTGTGGTATTGAATGTAGGTGGCGAGATGGAAAATGATAACCTACAAAGATAAGCATAGATGCAAATGCTTTATTTCTGCCAAGCCAAGTTGGATAATTTTTTTTTTTTGAGTCTCACTCTGTCACCCAGGCTCTAGTGCTGTGGTGTGATCTTCAGTTCATTGCAACCTCTATCTCCCAAAAGCAAGCGATTCTCCTGTCTCAGCTTCCCAAGTAGCTGGGACTACGGATATATGCCACCATGCCCAGCTAATTTTTGTATTTTCAGTAGAGACAGGGTTTCACCATGTTGGTCTGGCTGGTCTTGAACTCCTGACCTCAGATGATCTGCCCGCCTCTTCCTTTCAAAGGGCTGGGATTACAGGTTTGAGCTACTGCACCTGACCTGGACAATATTCTTAAATCAATAAGGAAAGTCTTCAGGTTTTTAAGCAGGGATTATGCATGATATCATTCACCTCATAAAAATATTTATCTGGAAGTACTCTGGAAGACTTACAATAGGCATTGAGGTCAGTTTTGTAGTTATGCCATGTTGCTATTGAGAAATGATGAAAGACTGAGCT
The DNA here is from genome assembly GCA_028533165.1 of Leontopithecus rosalia. Classification (NCBI taxonomy): domain Eukaryota; kingdom Metazoa; phylum Chordata; class Mammalia; order Primates; family Cebidae; genus Leontopithecus; species Leontopithecus rosalia. The sequence goes on along the minus strand of CM052665.1, from coordinate 11,945,704 downwards.
GAGACACACAGTATTATTAAATTTCTCGAGATTATAAAAAATGATCCATTATATTATAGTAAAATCTTTAGGCTATTTGAACCCTCTGCCCTAACCTCCATATGGGTTCACTGCCACTGATATTCATGTGTGTGTGTTTTTATTTGTAATAGAAGAAATAAAAAGAAATTCAGTTGGCCCTATTGTCAGGAGGATAGATGATGACAATCAAGAGGAGGGCATGATTTATGGATCCCCAAATATTGGACTGTATTTAAAGGACCGATTTTTTTGTTGATCTTTTCTTAATTATGTCAGATGTGGCTTCTTTAAGGCCCAGGCGAATAAAAAATGTGCTGTATTAGATAGATGAGAAATGAAGCTAATTAGCATCCACATGTCTAATTTTGCATGTATGATTATTCTGAGCCTCCCCTCAGGTTGATGTCCTTTGGTAAGCAGTTATACAGAATACAAATATCCACACATTTCAGCCCATTTTGTAATATTCATTCACAATCTTCTTCCCTAGATATCCTTGGAATCAAGTTTCCAGTCTTGTTTTTTACACATTTCTACTTGTCAAGTCAAGACATTAGCAAGTCTGTTAATCAGTGTAGATCTATAATTTTGACTATCTGTTAGTACAGGATGAGTAAATATGATTGATTACATCCATTAGCCCCAGTTGTTATCCCCTCTCTGAATTCCTGCCCTTTGCCATGATACATTGTAGTGCCCTTATATTGGCCAGAATGATCTTCAAATCTTGACTATACTACATCATATGATTTGTTTTGGCCAATGTCATGCATTATATTTGATGCAACCAAAGCCTTTAGATGAACTCAAACATTAAATATTGATCTGTAGCCTCTTGATTTATAACTATCAAAGTAGTTCCCTGATCTCAAAGATGAGAGACATAAGCACGACAAGGGAAATTAATTTAAGCCCAGCCTATATCAGTTGACTCTGAAAAAACATGAGAAATGAATGCTGATTGCATAATATCACTGAGGTATTATATATGTTATTTATCAATTTTGTGGGAATATCTAATGGGCACAATAATTTTTAGCAATGGCAAACCAATATGGTACGAATTGAGTTGTTCAGCATTCTCCTTAAAAAAGATTTTTTTACCACTGCTCTTCAGAGACTCTCTTTTTTAGAATTATCATGATATGCTGCCTCAGTACATTTCTGATTATGTCAACATATTGTTTAAAATGAAAGAAAATCAAAAATTTTATTCATGATTTTTGTCAATGATCACAAAGAGCTTCCTATAAAATTATGCTATGGATTAAGAAAGAGGCAATGAAGCAGGAGTAAGTGTCATAAGTGTGTGAGCTACCTGCTCACACAAATGATTTAAACCTCCAGGACCTACTTGATCCAATTCTGTATACCACTTCCACTTTATAGTGAATTGAGGACAAAGTTATGTCTGAATGTATTAGACAATATCTAGTTAATTGTGCACAGCTCAAGTGAAATAGTCAACTGATGTCCCTATAGTCAGGTGTTGGGTCAAATAAGAAGCCAAGCACTGTTTCTAAAAAAAAGAAAGTATTTATCTGCAGAAGTTGACTCAGTTTCCTCTAGGATCTATGGGTCAGCTCTATGGGTTTCTATTCTTAGATGCTCATCACACATTCCTTTTGACAATTCCAATTTCGAAGATCATTTGGGTATCATGAGACTGTTTTTTCACTGGGTCCAAGTGAAATATTATATCTGACTGCAGTTCAAACAAACCATCTTTTGAGCCTTCAAATATGGCATAACCAGTAAATATTTTGTGGCATCAAATTAAAATGCATTTGAGACTTGCTTCTAAATCCAAATACCAAAAAGAATTTAGCCTCTTTTTTAGAGATAGGTATGGCAAGTTATATTTGTCTTTGAAGCAGATATCCTAAATTGTTTTGTACTTTGGATTCCCAGAAAGCGGTGGCAGGAAATACATTTTTACTTTATGTGCCACCTTCTAGAAAAAAGGCATCTAAGATTCTTACCAAGTTTTTCTCATTAGGTTCAATTATCATGATGCCATTATTTAGTAGAACAAGAAAGTACAAGGGGATGCATTCAACTATCTTTGAGAAGATGACAGTGGATACTGGTAACATTGACATAGCTCTATGGCAAGGTATAAATGGAGGGTATACCATTATGTATTGGATTTCTCCAGAGAAACAAAAAGGAGAACTAACAGGATGCCATCTCTCTAAGGATGCCATAGATCTGTTTTGCACTCAAGAAATAGTCATGCAGTCACCATGCTAATCCAGAGTACGTATTTGCTGCTCTTTGAATTTGGGCCAAAATGCTATTTTCAATATGACCACTCAAAACACCCCCTTTGATTGTTGGACCCTAGTGTCATTTTGGGGTTCTCAATAACTGGGTTTAATTTACAGCCAGTTTCTAAGAACTATCAAAAGAATGTGTGTTTTCTTTTATCATGATGAGATATGCTAGACAGATAGTGGCTATATTTACTCTTGGGGGAGGATTTCAGGTGTCGTTACATTATATACTCATGTGACTATTGTATTTTCCTTTCTCAAGGAATCTCAGGCTTTCATCAATGGGCATTTAAACTGGCTTAAGTCTGAACACTGGATATAAGATGAGTGACTTTCCATTTTAGCTACACATCAGTTTTTTTTTTTGTTTGTTTGTTTTTTTTACCATGAGCCTAGAGGTTTTCCCATTATAAATCAAGTAATGTTTCAGTTCAGTATCATTTATGGTATTCCTAGATGCATACTGAGCAATTAGACTTTGTGGTTATATTGTGAGACAGGGTAGACGACAGCTTTGGGTTCTCAGCCACGGGGAGAGAATCAGCTGTGGGACCTGAAAGTGTGCGCTGGCTGCACAATTGCATGTGTTGCTTCCCTTACTAATCTCTGTTGTTACATGTATGTATTCATATACGCACATAATTCTAAATATAGACATGCAGTTTATGAGTTAACAAAGCTCCCAGCATTTTATCCTATGTTGCAAAAGCAGCAAAGGAGAAAGGGGAGAAAGGACAAACAGAGTGCCTACATAAATTGGTTATGAGTAACATATAAACAAGGAATAACAAACTTCAGAAGGCCGCAAGAGGCCTCTGAGGAGGAAGGCCTCTCCATGATTCATGTTCCAGTGCAAGATGACCTAGGCTCTGTTAACATAAACTTTGTGCTCAGGAACATAAAACCCCTTCATAACACTGTGATGTAGCCAGACTTGTAGGCTCCTCATGAAGCTCAAGTTCCATAATAAGCTAAAGATAACCACGTGTTCTTGTTTTGTGAAACTCCCAGACCGCCACTGTTATCAATCCTTAGGATGACACACCAGTTCCCACTCATTGATTCACTTCCGGTCACTGATTTATTCCACCATCGCTCCACCTCCTACCCTATAGATCAAAGTGATTGTAATCAGTTAATAGTGCAGATTATCAGAGCTAGGGGCCTTCACTGTCGCCTCCAGAATAATAAAGTGACGGCCCCCTGGTCCCACTCTTTCTCTTAATCTGTCTTTTTCTCATTCCTTTGTCGTCACCGAACTCGGGGTACCCACAGGTGATGTAGGGCTGGCTCCCTACATTCTGGAGCACCAACATGTGGGGCTCATGGATTCCCTACAATCCTATCCTGATTTTTGTTTCCGTTTGCCTTTGTAATCTATGGTTAAATTCTAGGGACTTATAGTCCTCAAAATGGAGGCGACTTATCCATAATACCAGAATTATGAAAGTACAATTTATATATATTTTGAATTTCACCATATCATCTTGGCTGAAATGTAATTATTTAATATATATTCTCATTAACGGAAGCCCTAGCCTCCTTGAGAAAGGATAATACAACACTGATGTAAGTATATATTGTAACTATGCCTGTGTACTCTTAAAATATATTTCTTTACTTGAGCCTGGAGTACATTTTTGGAATAATAATTTATTCACTTGGATTTTTACAAATACCATAAAACATTTGTAATATATATATATTAAAAATATATTTTTCTTTGTAAATATATTAGTTTTCATATTTCATTTAATAATCTTTATCTCTTTTGCTCACTCTTTTTTTCTCTCCCTCTTTCTTTTTTCCTTTGTTATTCCTCCTCTTTTAAAAATCCTTCACACTATGTTAGCCAGGAAGCATCTCTTCACTAAGTAAACATTACTGTATATTTATTCTATGCCTCATGGGGCACAGCAATGTATGTAAAGAAGATGCCAATCATAAAAATTATAGAAGGATTTTGTAGTGCCACTTGATCCTCACAAGTATTTTTTTTGCAGAAACTTATTGAGAAGTTAAATAATGAAATAATGATATGAGATACCATCATTTTCCCAACTTAAAGGTAGAGAACCACAAATTACACTCAAGCTTGATACTAAATTCAAGCAACATCAAAGAAAAGGAAAGATCAAGGGGATCAGGCCTTAGATTAATGATGCTTTCACAGAAATTTCTTACATGATACCTAAATGTCAAGTCACCCTGTTGAATGTTGATCCTATGTTGTATCACCATGAAATTTCTATTAAAGTGGAGAAGGTGTTGATTAAGTCTGATATGCTTAAGGAGGTATCAGAGAGGGGAGATATTTGATATATTAAGAAAATCGAATAACAGTCAAAATCAAAAGTAAAACATTTTACTTTTCAAATGTTTTGAGTTTTTATTAATATTGATTAAATTTGATATAAATCAAACTCAAAACATTTGAAAAGTAAAAGCAAAGTGTGATGGCTATTTCTCTAGAAAGATAGTTATCTTGGTCCATAGTGGCAATTAGCTTTCTAATTACACAAGAAGAACTTAGTACTGGAGATTATGTATGATGTAGCCCCTTAGCGGATTTACTTCAATTAATTGTTGGCAAATGCGTATAAGATGAAAAACAAAATTCTAGAAAAGGTGAAAACTATGGCCAGAAAAAGTAATCATGTTTCTCTAAAGGTTTTCCTTTTTAAACAAAAAGTACAGTAAAAAAAAAAAAATCAAATAAAACTTTGTAGCCAGAAAGAGTCACTCTACTTATGAGCATCATTCTGAAATATTTTTCTGTAATCTTGTTGAAAGTCAAAGAGCAAATGATCATATGAACACTCACATTAAAGACAGCAGATTTCTTAACATAAATCAAAATTCTCATTTACAGTTTGCGTTGTAGTTCTCAAAAATTCTCAAAAAATACAGAAATTGCTGGGTTATCTTTAAAAATTTGTTCTGGGGTTGTCATTACATATTGCTTGAGAGAAAGAGATAAATCAAAATTTTACTTTTTAAATTAGAATTAAACACACAAAACAGAAAAGCTTATTAATGTACATTGTTTGATAGCTATTAATTATGTAATGAGTAAATAGAAATGATGATAGTCAAAGCTAAGCAGAAAAGCATGTAGGTAATTTTTAATACTGAGAATAAACAGAAGCAATTTACCATTTTGTCCAAGGTAAATACTGGAGGAAACCACTAACATCAAACAAAGCTAGGATTCAATCTGTATTCAAAGCATCTGACTTGATTTAAGCCTGAGACCAGATGGTTTATCCAGGAAAAATCACAATATTACAAAAATTAGGCTAACCGGATCTTTGGTTGTGTTAGGGAGATGAAATGAGGGAGAAGTATTTTTCTCAGCAAACTTTGGCCTCTGGAATTTCATTTGTCATTTAGCAAGATGACTTGACAGAGTTACATGCTGTATTCCTAGTGAATTCAGCAAATGAAGACTCCAATCTCTGTGGAGGCTTTCCTTCTGATCTTTTATAAAACAGCTATACTAGAGCTAACAAGGCACTGTGACAATATAATAAATAGAGAGGGGCAGATTATTCATAGCTTTTCTGTTTTTCTCAGGAAAGGTTTTGTACAATCATTTGAGTCTTACAGTTGGTCCCTAATAGATGAAAGAAGATACCTCATGGAGTGTTTGAGTTTTAATAAAATGGGTGGAATAAAGTCCCGTTTGGCTGGAAAAATACAAGTATCGACCTGATTTGGTGTCTTTGACTTTCCTGTAAGCCAGGATTTAGAGACCATTATTACAATTATCAATGAAAGCTTTCACTATGAAAGGGATGAACCAGATTAAAAGAGATCTACTGCATAGACACAACTGAGAAGCTATAAGAATTTTGCTTAAAGAAACATTGCCTAGCAATTTTTCTCTTCCCAGTTTATAACCAGAAATCTAACTTAATTTGAGAAAACATAAAAATATAAAAATGTGCACTTTGTGGGAGGCATTCCAAAACATACTGTCTAAGGTCCTAGTTGATGACAATGGATATTCAGGATGCTACCGTGAATGCTCCTATTTACAGACACTCCCCAAATTAACTTTGTGTAAGAATTACCCTGACTCATCTAGAGCCAAAGGCCAAAGTGTATTAACTCACAGCACTTTTTAAACCCTGAGATTCATATAGGTCAATCCCAGGAAATCATTCCATACCCTCAAGCCTGATTTACATAGATAATAAGGTACTTCAAAAAATTACTCGTGTGTATATTAGTTTATTACTTTTTGATATGTAACTGCATCAGATCTGTAGGTTTCGAATAAACTTTAAATGCTATGCTAGTACTTCCTTTGTTCAGAGTTCTATCTACAATTTTTATTGCCGGGATGGCTGGTATTTTCACAAATTTATGGTTATGCTGGTTGTGCAATTTGCTAGTAGCAGATACAGAAAAATCAGAGCTTTGGATGAGTAAAGGTCAGGAACAATGTCACTTTCATTGTTTTCCTCTTCCCAGTTTATAACCAGAAATCGAACTTAATGTGAGAAAACATCATAAAAATATAAAAATGTGCACTTTGTGGGAGGCATTCCAAATCATAGCATCTGAGGTCTTAGTTGATATACACATATATATCACATACATACACACACACACACACACACACACACACACACACATATGCCTATTATGTACTCATCAAAATACAAAATTCAATTAATGAAAAAGTATGCTGAGCTAAATTAGAAAGTAAACTTTGAAAGGGGATGAGGTGTCTGCCTTATAGGGACAATAGAAAGCAGCCCATTTTTTGATGTCCTGCCAGCAGTGACACTCAAGAAATGATGTGACCAAACTCTCAGAAGGAGCAGTGTCCAAGCGGAGTTGAAGCAGAGTCCCTGGGGAAAGGGCAACAGTGACAGTAGGTGCTCAGTGGACTCAGAAAATCGCTCATCTGCCGTTTAACATACTGATTTTTCAACATTTTTAAAATGTGTAGTGATACCATTGCATACCAGTTAAATAGCAGCAATTCTCGGGGCATTCTCAGCTGTGAACGAGAGTCACGCAGCGCATCCAGGGACCGGTCACTACACCAGGGTCCCCAGAGAATGCTGGCCTGGCTCTCGAGGCTGCCCAATGCTGCTGGTGGAAAGACCTTCACATCCTTTAGTTTTTTGAAGTGCAGATTACTTTCCTGTTACACTGTTATATAAATTCAGATTTTTCAGGGCGTAGCTGTTCACCTCTTTTCCTCCATTCATCCAAGGCCTCAAGAACTCTTTTCTTCTTCCTCTTCGTGAGAGCTGCCGTGATTTTCCATGGCCTTATACCAATATCTGCTGTTTTTGTACATGATGCTTCTCTGGCCACCATTCTGGCTATTTCAACACAGAAATTTAATATTTTTCTTTATTCTATCTCCCCTTGTTCCCTTGTCGAGGAGTCCCCTTTCTCTAACCTTTTTATAAATACTATGAGTCTACCAAAATTTTCTTTTAGTGAAAAAAAAATTAAAAATTCTTAGCAATTGGGATATGTTCATTATAATTTCCTTTATTCTTGACAGTTCCTGATGCAGACTTTTACTCTCAGATTTTTGTTTCTATTCTCCCACAAACGCCTTTGATTTTATTGTTATTCTGGAATCAAAATCAGAAGAGATTATTTTAGGCCTTAAAAGTCAACATGTTAGTTGACTCTGAGCCCTGAAACTTACTAGGTTTGTGAACTTGACCAAATATTTCTCTTCTTTGAAAATAGTGGTTCTTTTACCTATAATTAATCTGCAAATGTCTATTATGGAAAGACATATGGTAAGTCAGTAAATAGTAGTTAAGTTAGTTAAGTATACTATTAGAAAGGAGAGAAAGATAAAAATGTAGTCAACTCTTCAGGTCCTTCCTGATTACCTTCAAGAAACAGAGTGAGGAGGGAGAAAATAAAAGAATTTCAAGTGTTGAGTGATTCTCCTAGTCCCTGCCTGCACCATTATCTCCTCATCTTTCTGCTCATTCTCTGATGAGAGAATTTGATCCTGTATCCAAAGTGAGGTTAAAATACAACTTGATCCCTTTGGCATTACAAGTTTTTGAAACCAGTATCAATCTTCCTATGCAAGCATTTAAAACAAATGTAAAAATATGTAGAGTAAAGCAAACTGTTAGGAGTAGTCACTAGAAAACACCAGACAAATAAAAAATAAAAGACATTTTACAATACACCTAACCTATGCTCTTCCAAACATCAGAAGTCATTGAGAAGATTCCTTTGGCCTGATCTCATAGAAAGGCTTTCATATAGGCAATATTTCAACACAGTCTCTCTCTTTCTCTCTCTCCTGACACAGACGTACACTCAAACACACACCCCACACACATGCATACACATCTCAGAAAGAAGAAATTGATTTTACATATGAAAAATACAAAACAATGAAAATCAGACATATGAAACAGTGAAATCTAATTTTCACTGTTGTAATTCAAAGTAGCAAGACCCACTAGACTCAAATTTGTTGTGTTTAAAGTAAGAATGTAGTAAGTGATACAATCAGCTAACATATTACATAAAGGGGGTTACAAAAAGTGTTCCATTGTCCAAGTATAAGCTTCAGGAGTACATTAACCTATGTACTTAACCAAAAGACCTACAAACTTTAAAAAATAATTGCTCATCTCCTGAAAAAAATGGAAAACTAGTAGAAGAAAAAGTAAAACGCTTGCTATATGGTTTTTCCTTTAACCTTAAAAAGGTGGGAATTTAACCCATTCTTAAATATCCCTGCTACATTAACTCAAGACATTTAAGGAAATTATTCCTTAGTCCCAAAACACATGAGAATCCAGTGGCATGGTATATGGTCGATTTAATGTCTGCATCTGTTGTAAAAGTTGTTCATGTTTTAATAACTCATAAATTTTGATGAGCTGAAGAAACACAATAGAGTGAACACTTATGTGCACCTTGGGAAGCTACATAGATAACTACGTATACAAATGAAGAGATATTGGAGCTGGGTCTCCGAAGCTAAGGCTGCATACGTGTACTCAGCACTCTTTCTGTCGCTGTGAATGTGTGGTGCACCAAAGATTAAGACAATCAAAAATAGGCCCGGGAGTCATAAAAATATTAATCTTTATGTGAGAATTCTCTGTAGTATTCTGTCCTGCATCTGTTTCTAAAAGCTACACAAATTTGGTGCTGCTTGAAGTCTGTTGTGTCTCATTGATTTTGATTATAAATCTGTAATGAGGATCACAGCTCCTAAACAAGTAGCTCTAGGGGAGAGAATTAAAAGGCGTTTGGAAAATATGCCACCATGCCTTGCCAAAGTGGATCTCTGCTTGGGCGTTGCCATATTTAGGAATAATTCCTTTGTTTTCAGTCATCCCTTATTCACAGTTCTGAAGCATCTTTATTTATGGCTATTTAATCTACTCCTGTTGAAAGTGTCATCAAGTCATAGTCATCGGTTTATCTCCAGCTGACTTTCACACCCATTTCCCCTTGTCATCTCCCTAAAAGAAACCTGATATGAGCTTTTATCCTTCTAAAACTTTGAACTGCTAATACAGTTTCCTAACTGTTTCCTTTTAGGCACTTATCTCTTCATTCACATTTTTTAAAAGAATAATTAACAAACCTGTTTTAGCACAGTGAGCCTAAAAGAGGTTCATAATTTAATGAAAGGCTTAAGGCAAGAACTTCGGCATTTCATTGAAATACCAAGACCAACATACTAATATTATCAAAATTGGGTGTCGATTTCCCTAATTAACTTTAAACAAAGCCTACTTGGATATACTCTACATAATATTAAAAGAAATAAAAGATTAACAAGCCTTCCAGTGTTTTACTTTGAATTACAGGCACAACTTCTCAATTTGCTTTACATTAAAAAAAATAAGTTTGTTAGTGTGCAATACAATGTGGTTAAAAAAAACATATACAACTGAAATTGCCTTAGCAAATCGGAGTTACTACCTTAAACAAGCTTCTGTTTGTAAGTTCAAAGTAGTGAACATTGAAATTCCAAAAATAGTCCTTGATGGCCTTTATTGAAAATTGTAGGCGGGGTGCGGTGGCTCAAGCCCGTAATCCCAGCACTTTGGGAGGTCGAGGCGGGTGGATCACCAGGTCAAGAGATTGAGACCATCCTGGTCAACAAGGTGAAACCCCATCTCTACTAAAAATACAAAAATTAGCTGGGCATGGTGGCGCGTGCCTGTAATCCCAGCTACTCGGGAGGCTGAGGCAGGAGAATTGCTTGAACCCAGGAGGTGGAGGTTGCGGTGAGCCGAGATCGTGCCATTACACTCCAGTCTGGGTAACAACAGCGAAACTCCGTCTCAAAAAAAAAAAAAAAGAAAAGAAAATTGCAGTTATGTAAGCTACCATTTTCTGAGTGCTTGCTCTGTGCAAGGCATGAATCCATGCACTTTACATGATTTTTTAAATTAAATTTTTGCAAAAACTCTGAGGTAAGTACTATTATCGTTATACTGTTTTGACTGTGAGGAGATGAGGGAGTAATGAATCTGCCCAAGTTCATAACTCTAGGAGGTGGTAGGGTCGAATTTGGAAACCAGATATGCTGAACATGTTACATTTTTAAGACTGAAAAAATCAATTATTTCTCCTTCTGAAGATAATTTGGATAGAGCTGATAATCAGGAATAATCTGATGACCTGAACACATTTTACTTGACACATGAATGCCTTCCTTTTGTTCTTTTCATTCTTGCAGGTATGCCACTTTCACGATGAAAATATGTATGTATTCGTTAGTACTCGGTTACCTATGCAATCTGTCTTTAAAAGCCACTAATATTTTTCCAGAAAATATTCATCTCTTCTCTGGTCTATGAACTGCTCTCATCTAACCTGTATCCTGCAACAGGAAAATTCTGGTTATATTAACTAGCTTAGTTATAGGAGGCTTTTCCTGACCTCACAGGAAGTCTATTCAGGCTGTTACGCAAGGCCTGTCCTGACATCATATAATTAGTCTTTTTGTATGCTATTTAGAAGCAGAAGCTTTTATTAGGTCAAACCAATCTATGCACTGATCTTAAGACTCCTTTATTTTGCTAGTGCACTTTTGATCCCTATAAATATTTCCTCATTTCTCACTTTCTTTGCAATAATTTTTATTTTTCTCAGAGTCTACATTTTGTATGATGTATTCATGATTCACTGCAGCAATCTCTTCTAGCTATTTATATTTCTGATACTTACATTTTTTTCTGGAGAGCTATGTAAATAAATTATACTTGATTGATTAACATGTCTTATTGTATCTGTTGTACTGATCAACATCAAGAACCAATCCTAACTATCTTAGATTACTCTCTCACTGAGCTAATCTAAATACTTCTAATATTGCAATCTCTTAATGATGGTTTATTCTTCAAATATAAAAAAAATCATTTCTTAAAACCATTATTATTTTCAAATCTGACTCCTCTGCACCTTCAACTTGGTAAATAATCATTTTCCCAAGTTCTTTTTGAAAAATTTGTTCCATCGGCTCAGTAGGAGTTACCTACAACAGGTCATATGGTACTTGCTAGTGTAGACTGGGTTCTCAAAACAATTGGTTGCAATCTGCACTGGAATTTTACTTTCTGTTTTGCTTTCTATTCTTGTGTCAGTTTTCTGAAAATGATGGTTCCCAGCTTCATCCATGTCTCTGAAATGGACATGAATTCATCCTTTTTAATGACTTCATAGCATTCCATGGTGTATATGTACCACATTTTCTTTATCCAGTCTATCACTGACAAGCATTTGGGTTGGTTCCAAGTCTTTGCTCTTATGAACAGTACCACAATAAACATATGCCAGCATGTGTCTTTATAATAGAATGTTTCATAATCATTTGGTTATATGCCCAGTAATGGGATTGCTGGGTCAAATGCTATTTCTATTTCTAGATCCTTGAGGAATTGCCACACTGTCTTCCACAATGGTTGAACTAATTTACACTCCCATCAACAGTGTAAAGCATTCTTATTTCTCCATATCCTCTCCAGCATCTATTGTCTCCTGATTTTTTAATGATCGCCATTCTAACTGGTGTGTGATAATATCTCAATGTGGTTTTGATTTGCATTTCTCTAATAATCAGGGATGATGAACTTTTCCTCCCTTGATCTTAGCCAAAAGGCCCAGAAGCAATATGATGAACTTTTCTTCATATGTTTTTTGGCTGCATAAATGTCTTCTTCTGAGAAGTGTCTGTTCATATCATTCACCCTCTTTTTGATGGGTTTATTTATTGTTTCTTGTAAATTTGGCTAAGTTCTCAAAATTATTTTCCCATTCTTTTGGTTACCAGTCCACTCTAATGAAAGTTTCTTTTGCTGTGCAGAAGCTCTGGAGTTTAATTAGATCCCATTTGTCTATTTTGGCTTTTGTTGCCATTTCTTTTGGTATTTTTAGTTATGAAGTCCTTGCCTATGACCATGTCCTGAATGGTATAGCCTAAGTTTTCTTCTAGAGTTTTTATGATATTAGGTCTTATGTTGAAATCTTTAATTCATCTGAAGTCAATTTTTGTACAAGTGTCAGGAAGGGATCTAGTTTCTGCTTTCTGCACATGGCTAGTCAGGTTACCCAGCAACATTTATTAAATAGAAAATCCTTTCCGCATTGCTTTTTTTTTGGTCAGGGTTGTCAAAGATCATATTGTTTTATATGTGTGGTGTTATTTCTGAGGCTTCTGTTCAGTTTTTATCATGGAATATTCAGTTTTTTACTACAAGTTTTAATGGGCTCTGATATGTCCCTTTGTAGAATCTACAAAGATAGTGTTTCCATCCTGGTGAATCAAAACACAGGTTTCATTCTGTGAGATAAATCCACACATCAGAAAGCATTTTCACAGATAGACTGTTTCTAATTTTTATCACTGATATGCAGTTTTTCACTGTAGGCTTCAATGGGTTTAGAAATGTCCCTTCATAGATTCTAAAAAATAGTATTTTCAAACCTATTAATCAAAACACAGTTTTCACTCTGTGAGATGAATCCACATATACCAAAGCATTTTCTCAGTTTTTTCCTAGTTTTTATTACAGGATATTCGGTATCTCAGTATAGGCTTCCACAGGCCAATGAAAGTCCCATCATAGATTCTACAAAGAGTGGTTTACCAACCTGGTAAATAAAACACAGGCTTGATTTTATGAAATGAATCCACACTTAACAAAGAACTTTTTTTTTTCTTGGAACGGCGTCTTGCTCTGTCACCACACTGGAGTGCAGTGGCACAATCTCAGCTAACTGGAACCTCCCCCTTCCCCGTTCAAGTGGTTCTCCTGCCTTAGCCTCCCAAGTAGATGGGACTGCAGGCATGCATCACCACATCTAGCTAATTTTTGTATTTTTAGTAGAGAAAGGGTTTCACCATATTGACTAGGATGGTCTTGATCTCTTGACCTTGTGATTTACCCACCTTAGCCTCCCAAAGTGCTGGGATTACAGGTATGAGCCACCACCACCAATCTAACCCAGCATTTTCATAGACAACTTGCTTATAGTATTTATAACGGGATATCAGACTTTTCCTTAAGGCCCTCAATAAGCTCAGTAATTTTCCCACATAGATTCTACAAAAAGAGTGTTTCTAATCTTGTAAAACAAAACAGAGGTTCCATTCTGTTAGATGAATCCACACATCACAAAGTATTTTCAGAGATAGCTTGTTTCTAGATTTTATCTTGGGATATTTGATTTTTCCTTATGAGCACCAAATAACCCAGAAATCTCCCTTTGTAGATTCTACCAAAGGAGTTTTTCCAAGCTGCTGAATCAAAACACAGTTTGCATTCTGCGAGACGAACTCACATATCCCAAAGCATTTTCACACAGATAGCTTTTTTCTACTTTTTATTGAGGGATATTCTGCTTTTCACTATCTGCTTCAATGTTCTCTGAAATGTCCCTTCATGGGTATTACAAAAAGAGTGTCTCCAACCTGGCAAATCAAAATGCAGGTCCCATTTTGTGAGATAAATCCACACATCACAAAGTATTTTCATAGATAGCTTGTTTGTAGATATCAGGATATTCTGTTTTTCACTATCGGCTTCAGTGGGCTCAGAAATGTTCCTTCATGGATTCTACAAAGAGAGCGTTTCCAAACTCTCGAAAGAAAACAGAGGTTTCATTCTGTGAGATGAATCCAGATGTAACAAAGACTTTTCACAGATAACTTGTTTCTAGTTTTTATTACAGAACATTCAATTTTCATTATAGGCTATAATAAACTTAGAAATGTCCCTTCATAGATTCTACAAAAAGAGGGTCTACAGGCTTGTGAATAAAAATGCAGGTTTCAATCTGTGAGACAAATCCACACATCACAAAGCATTTTCACCAATAGTTTGTTTCTAGATTATGTCAAGGTGTATTTGATTTTTCTTATGTGTCTCAAAAGGCTCACATATGTCCCTGCGTAGAGTCTGCAGAAAGAGTGTTTCCAACCTGGCAAACCAAAATGCAGGTTCCCTTTTGTGAGATGAGTCCACACATCACAAAACATTTTCACAGATTTCTTGTTTTTATTGTGGGATATTCAGTTTTTCAATAGGGCCTCAGTAAGCTCGGAAATTTCCCTTGGTAAATTCACAAAGAGGGTTTCCAACTTGGTAAATGAAAACACAATATTCATTTTTTGATGCAAATCCACACATCACAAAGCATTTTCACAGATAGTTTGTTTCTAGTTTTTATTAAAGGATACATAGTTTTTCACTATAGGATTCAATTGGGTCAGAAATGTCCCTTCATAGATTCTACAAAAAACAGGTTCTATAATGTGAGATGAATTGGTACATTATGAAGAATTTTCACAGATAGCTTGTTTCTGGTCCAGTTTTTCACCAGAGGCTTCAATGGGTTCAGATGTGTCCCTCTGTAGATTTTACAAAGAGATTGTTTTTGTCCTGGTGAATCAAAACACAGGTCCCATTCTGTGAGATGTATTTACACATCACAAAGCATTTTCACAGACAGCTTTTCTCTAGTTTTATCATGGGATATTTAATTTTCCTTAGGTCATCAAAGGACCCAGAAACATCCCTTGATAAATTCTACAGATGAGGGTTTCCAAGCTTGTGAATCAAAACACAGGTTGCATTTTGTGAAATGAATCTACAAGTTACAAAGTGTTTGAACAGATGGCTTGTTTCTAGTTTTTAATCACTGGATATTCTTTTATTTTTCTTAACTATTGATTTCAAGGGCTCTAGAATATCTCTTTGTAGATTCTACAAAAAGAGTGTTTCCTACCTGGTGAATCAAAACGCTGGTTCCATTCTGTGTGATAAATTGACACATCACAAAGCAATTTAACAGGTAGCTTTTTTGTAGTTTTTATCATGGGATATTCAGTTTTTCCCTATAGGTTACAATGGGCTCAGAAATGTCCCTTCATAGACTCTACAAACAAAGAATTGCCAACCCGTGAATCAAAATGCAGGGTCCATAGTGTGAGATGAATACACACATTAGAAAGCGTTTTCACCCATTGCTTGTTTGTAGTTTCTCTCGCAGGATATTCTGTTTTTTGCCATTGGCTTCAATGGACTTTGAAATGCACCTTCATAAATTAAACAAAAGGGGTGTTTACAACCTGGTGAACCTAAACACATGTTCCATTCTGTGAAATGAATCCACACATCACAAAGCATTTTCACAGATACCTTGTTTGTAGTTTTTATATCAAGATATTCTGTGTTTCTATTGGTTTCAACAGGCTCAGAAATATCCCTTCATGGATTCCACAAAAAGTGTGTTTACAAACCTTTGAAAAAAACACACAAATTCCATTCTGTGAGATGAATCCAGAATGACAAAACCTTTTCAATGATAGCTCGGTTCTAATTTTTATTGCGTAATATTTGGTTTTTCACTACAGACTACCATAGTCTCAGAAATGTCCCTTTGTAGATCCTGGAAACAGACTTTTTCCAACCTGGTGTGCAAACTAGAAGTTCCATTTTGTGAGATGAATCCACACATCACAAAACATTTTCAAAGAAAACTCATTAATAGTTTATACCATGGGATATTCAGTTTTTCACTATGATCTTCAAAGGCCTCAAATGTCAATTCATAGGTTCTACAAAAGGAATGTTTCCACTCTGGTGAATCAAAGGACAGTTTCCATTCTGTGAGATTAATCCACACATTGAAAAGCATTTTCACAGATAGCTTGTATTGAGTTTATATTGTGAAATATTCAATTTTATTTATAGGCCTCAATGGCCTTAGAAATTTCCCTTCAGAGATTCTACTAATAGCCTGATATCAACCTGGAGAATCAAACCACAGGTACCATTTTTTGAGATGAATCCACACATCACAATTCATTTTCACTAATGGCTTGTTTCTAGATTATATAAGGGATAATCAATTATTTCCTATGGGACTCAATAGGATCACATACCTCCCTTCATATATTCTTCACAAAAAGTGTTTTCAACCTGTTGATTCAAAACACAGCTTCCATTCTGTGAGATGAATCTACACATCACAAACCATACCTAGTAATACAACTAACAAAGGAGGTAAAAGATCTCTTCAAGGAGACCTACAAACCACTGATCAAGGAAAGAAGAGAGGACACAATGATACACTGGATAAAGAAAATGTGGCACATATATACCATTGAATACTATGCAGCCATTAAAAAAGGATGAGTTCATGTCCTTTGCAGAGACATAGTTATAGCTGGAAACCATCAGTCTCAGCAAACTGACACAAGAACAGAAAGCCAAACACTAAATGTTCTCACTCATAAGTGGGTGTTGAACAATGAGAACACATGGACACAAGGAGGGGAACATCACACATTGGCCCTTCAGGGGCTGGAGGGCTGGGAGAGGGATAGCAGAAAGTGGGGGGAGATGGGAAGGATAGCATTAGGAGAAATACCTAATGTAGGTGACGGGGTGATGGGTGCAGCCAACCACCATAGCATGTGTGTACCTATGTAACAAACCTGCACATTCTGCACATGTACCCCAAAACTTTAAAGTATTAAAAAATAAAACACCCTAAAAAGGAAAATGCTTTATTCTTGGTCATGTAATATGATGCTCACAATTCAGAATAACTTCATAACATTTTGCTGTTTGTTTACTTGAGCATATCGTTTACACTGGCAAAATTAAAAATATCTCAACAAAAATAAGGACATTTCCTTTATACATAAAATGAAAAAAAAAGATTTGATGTATCAGTATGAATTTTATTCACTCAGATCCTTTCTCATGCCTTGGCATCAAGAGTTAGAATTCTTTTCTCTGATGACATCCTCGAGGACCCAGATTGGCTGTATTAACCAACACCTCTTTTAGAACATTCTCCAACTGAGATAGGTAGCTCATTCCTCAGTGCTCCTCCCTGGATTGTAGGAGCCTGTTATGCTCCCATCTTATCAGAACAGCCAGAACACCCTCTCTGATCAAGTCACTCTTATATATATGCTAGCTTTTCTCACTTCCTTCTCTCCTTCAGCATGGCATACTTTCTTTCCCATTAACTACATTTCACAACAAATTTAAACTGTATTGTTATTCTGTAGCTTCAGGAAAGTTTTTATGAAGCAGCACACATCCTGTTTCCAAAACCCACCTGGTCACAGCTTAATACCTGAATTTATGGTTCACTCTAAATTCTAGAGGCCTGTGAACTCTGATTAAAGAGGTGATTTCAGAATTACCCAGTACTGACTCATTTTATCCTAATCCCTACAGCAGCTATATTCTGGGCTATATACTTTATTTTAAGTTCATGTTATACTAACGATTATTTTTATCTTCTACTTTTCTTCTGAAAACATATTTTGGGTTTGTATTTCCAGATAACTTTTTTCTTTGGCTTACTAATTTAGACATAGTAAGTTTGAAATTTAATTCATCTAATTTTCCATGGCATACTTTAACAATTTCCTATACTCTTGGAAGTCTATATGTATTATTTTTAATCTTAGATTTTTCCATATAAAATGCTAATCTAGCTTCTAGGAAGCTCATCAAAGGTATTCAAGAAGAAAAGCACATGAATACAAGATTCAGATTTTTATTGTTTAAATCATCAAATTATTATATTTTTAAAAAAAATATCCTGAAGACATAAGCTAGTTGAATTGATTTCTGTGCTTTGCAACCAAAAAATACCCATTTTTCTGTAATAGATCCAATTTTCAAAATGTGTCAATATGATTATTTTTAAAATTTCAATCATTTTCTTACTCTTGAGAGGTAAAGAACCCACCAAGTAATACAAATTTGATACTGAGAAACATGTAATTTTCCCTAGATAATGGCCAATTGTAACACCTTTCCCAAAACATACTAAATGATTCTCATTTGCTTAAACTTAAAACAGGAAAATTTACACACCAATTTCTTCCTAAGATTGTTATATAGTTATTTTTTGTTTTTTGTTTTTTTTTTTTTCCTGCTTAATGTTGCTATTGGAACTCACAAATTGCTTGTAAAGTAATCCCAGCCCAGATGCTCCATGCCTGACATGGAAAATGGGACCCTTAAAAGCTTTACCTCACTACTCTTTATTTTCTCCACACTTGTGGTAATAAGGAAAGCAGCAGATGCTCCCATTGACCGCCTCACCGTTCCAGAATTATACTGGACGTAGATGATAATGCCTTTCCTATTACCTCTTTATGGAACATGCAACTTGAGTCTGAAAGAGAGCAAATGAAATATCTCTAAAAGCATCTTGCTGATAATTAGATAATTCAAAAGAACTAGATGTGTCCACACTGGTTAAAGCTCATGGTAACGAACAGTGATTTTCCCTCCCTGATATAGAAAGTAAAGAGTGAGAGATGTGGATGCACTAATTAAAAAATAAAATGTGTGGGCCTGCTGTCAGGCCAGAAGGAAATTTAATATACAAACAGTGACTGCATGTGTTTGACATACATGGTGACAGTTTGAAAGGCTTTTTACATTCACCACATTTTCATTAAAATTGAGCATGTAAACCAGACATTCCATTACCAGATCATAAAGCCAATATATTCTTGGTTGTTTCTTGAAACGAGATTTTCACAAATTTGCAACTCTAAGAATGTAACCTAGGGAAAGGCTCTGAGGGGACAATCAAAAGTTAATACAAAAATGTGCTCAAGGAAAAGATTCGTGGGTTAAAAATGAAAAGTTGTTCTATTCGCCTGAACAACATTACTCAATAGAAATAGAATTCCTAAGTTAGGATGAGGCTAAGCAATAATCATACTATTCTGAATATCTACCATATTTTAACAATAATACATTAAGCTTTTAGTTTATAGCAATGTTGGTACACAGAAGAGCACTAATTCTTTTTAATCTGCTTTTAGGAGAGAGATGATTCAATCCAATAGTAACACAAATAATTTACAGAATAAATGGGGTAAGGTATATGATTTATTTGTGTCTGTGATTTTTATCTCATTTTTCTGTACATTATGCTTTCGTTTAAGGTTACTTCTCTTATATTTGCATTTAATCTGTCCTGCCTCATTGCCTCTTCTCTTTGATTCAGTCAACAATATGGTGGTCTCTTACTTGGCTATGATATTTTTATAGATTTTGTTAACAAAGGATGATATTTTAAAAGAGATTTTAGATTAACCAATTATCTTCTCAATAAGTGCTTTTTTTTCAGTCAATTCACTCAGTTTGAAGTCTTACTTCAAAATGAAATCAAGACTGTGTGAAGGATAAAAGCTAACATAATGGCACCATGCATTCCTTGTCTAAGATTGTGCTTTTGACGTTTGCTTTGATGCCAAAGGAAGTCACTTCCATAGTAACTATAGAAACAGACTGTACTGCATATTAGAGCCATTTTTATCTATTAGTGATTGCTAAGGAATACATTTGATGCATTGCAATGAACTCTAATTATACCAAATATTTAGTAACAGACATCAAATGTGTGATTCTGTTTGGGCAGTCAGATTTGCAGAGTAGTTTGAACTCCCCTATACTCCTCAAAGTATTAGCTGTCACTGCTTTAATAACAAATACTGACTATGCATCCATATTGGTCCAGGGACTAGACTAATTAATAGAAATAATTGTTAACAGAGTTGTGAAAGCTGGCAAAAAAATATAGCAGCTAAACTCTAGTCAAATACTATTTCAGGAATTGCAAGTAACCAAGCAAGAAATCATAAAACTTGGACTTTTAAAATAAGTCCAAGGAGACAGAGACAGCATTTTGAGGAAAGTAGTAGGCACTGGCAAATGACTGCAAAGCATATGAGAAGGTCACTATACAAAACACCAGTGCAGACATTTTAAAATCCCATTATTCAGAAAACACATAAAGTCACTTTGAAAATTATTGGACTCTATTTACGAGGAGAAAACACACTCTCCCTGGGTGGTGGTGTGTTGTAGCTTTAAAATATTGAGATTTTTATAATTACTTGACAGTCAACTCATAACAACATTGGATGTAGAATAGGAATGGGGACCTGACATGGGAAGAAGGGATTAGAGGCATTTAAACGGATTAACAAAGTGAAATGATGATTTTTTTCTAAATATTTAATGCTAAATATTCAACACAAATAACAGTGCAACTCCAACCTTCCACCATGGCGAGCACCACTAGTTGGTCAAAGCCTTCGTTCTTATCAAGCTGTTTCTCAATCCAAAATTAGTGAGCCACTTTTGATCAACATAGTTTAAATTTAGTTGAAACTTACTGAATTGCCTTAGCCTTCTCCAGAAAACAATTAGAAAATAAAAAGGCTTAAATCAATAGTACAGCATTATCACATATCAGACCAGAAATACGATAGAACAGGACAGAGCTATCAAAATAATAGAGAATTTTATAAATACCAAGCATTGTGTGTAGCAGCAAAGTGCATAGATATGCTCGGATATCCTGAGGTTTAACGAGAAGTTATTTTACTTTTATGTATAACACATGCTAGAAGTTTCCCTTTAACCTGGACCCTATGATTTTAAGAAGATTTTAGGTCCTTTTACTCACTGATCTCCAAATTAATGTCAAGCAAATAATTAAATGATCTATTATCAAAAACTGAACATAAATCAAATTGTACTTCCAAACAGAAAGTAAACTACATGTATGAGAACTTTAGAATTAATTATCACTAGTAGAATCAAAGTCTTATATATAAGAAGTCATAAATGCCTCCACATATTTGCAGATGCTGCTTGTTCTGCCCATAAATGTTTTATCCAGTACTATGGTTTAGCTTAGTGTCCCCACCTAAATCTCATGATCAATTGTCATCCCCAGCGTTCGGTGAGGGAAGTTGTGGAAGGTGATAGGATCATGCAGTGGATCTGCCCTTCCTGTTCTTATGATAGTGAATGATGAGTTCTCACGACATCTGGTTGTTTGAAAATGAGTGTCTCTCTCTCTCTCTCTCTCTCTCTCTCTCTCTCTCTCTCTCTCTCTCTCTCTCTCTCTCTCCTGTCACTATGTAAAGAAGGTCCTTGTTGGTCCTTCACCTCCTGCCAGATTACAAGTTTCCTGAGGCCCCCTAGTCATGCTTCCTGTTAACTCTATGGACCTGTGAGTAAACTAAAACTCTTTTCTTCACAAATTACCCAGTCTCAGGTAGTTCTTTATAACAGTGTGAAAATGAACTAGTATACAAAATTGGTATTAGGGGTGGAACATTGTCATAAAGATACCTGAAAATGTGAAATCAACTTTAGAGCTGGGTAACGGGCAGCAGTTGGAACAGTTTGGATGGCTCGGAAGTCAGAAAGTTGTGGAAAAGTTTGAAACTTCATAGAGACTTGTTGAATGATTTTGACCAAATGTTGATAGTGATATGGACACCGATCTGTCCAGGCTGAGAGATGAGGATTTTGTTGGGAACTGAAGCAAAGGTTACTTTTGCTGTGCTTTACCGAAGAAACTGAAAGTATTGTGCCTCTGCTCTAGGGATCTCTGCAAATTTGAATATGAGAAAGATGATTTAGGTATCTGGTGGATGAAACTTCTAAGCAGCTAAGTTTTCAAGATTTGGTGTGGCTGCTCTTAACAGTATATAGTAATATGTGTTCACAGAAAGGTAGTCTGAAACTGGAACTTATGTATAAAAGGAAAGCAGAACACAAAAGTTTGGAAAATTTTCAGCATGACCATATAGTATAAAAGAAAAACCCATTTTCTGGGGGAAAATTCAAGGCAGCTACAGAAATTTGCATGACTGAAGAGAAACTGAAAGTTAATAGCCAAGACAATGGAGAAAATGTCTCCAGGGCATGTCAGAGAACTTCACAGCAGCTCCTCCCATTACAGACCTGGAGGCCTATGGGTAAAAAAGTGGTTTTGAGGGCCCAGTTCAGATCACCACTGCTCTGTAGAGCCTGAAGCTGCAGTCATGGCTAAAAGGGTCCAAGGTACAGTTTATGCCATGGCTTCAGAAGGTGTAAGTCCCAAGCCTTGGCAGCTTCCACGTGGTGTTGTGCCTGCAGGTGAACAGAAGACAAGAGCTGAGATTTGGGAGCCTCCACCTAGATTTCAGAGGATGTACAGAAACACCTGGATGTCCAGGCAGAAACGTGCTGCAGGAGCAGACCTCCATGAAGAATGTGTACTACGACAGTGCAAAGGGAAAGTATGAGGTTGGAGGCCCCATACAGTGTCCCCACTGGAACACTGCCTAGTGGATCTGTGAGAAGAGGGCCACCATCCTCCAGACCACAGAATGCTAGATCCACTGACTGCTTGTACTGTATAACAGAAGTGCTGCAGGCATCCATAGGCATTCAACACTAGCCCTTGAGAGCAGCCCTGGGAGCTGTACTCTCCTGAGCTACAGGGGCATAACTGCCCAAGGCCTTGGTGCCCACCCCTTGCATCAGTGTGCCCTGGATGTGAGACATGGAGTCAAAGGAGATTATTTTGGAGGTTTGAAAGTTATTGGCTACCCTACTCTGTTTCAGACTTGCATGAGGCCTGTAGTCCATTTGTTTGGCCAATTTCTCCCTTTGGGAACGGGAGCATTTATCCAATGCCTATACCCCTATTGTATCTGGGAAGTAACTAACTTGTTTTTGACTTTACAGGCTCATAGGACTTGTCTCAGATAAGACTTTGGACTTGAACTTTTAAGTTAATGCTGGAATGAGTTAAGACTTTGGGGGACAGTTTGGAAGGCATGATTGGTTTTGCAATGTGAGAAGGACATGAAATTTGGGAGTGATTGTGGGTAGAATAATATCAGTTTCCTCTGTTTCCCACCCAAATCTCATGTTGAGTTATAATTTTCAGCATTGGGAGAGGGATACGGTAGACAGTGATTGGATCATGGAGGCAGACCTGCTCCTCACTGTTTTCATAAAAATAAGTGTGTTTTCATGAGATCTAGTGGTTTGAAAATGTGTGGCACTTCCCTCTTTGATTTCTCTCTTTCCTTCCACCGTAGAAGAAGACTCTTGCTTCCTCTTCACTTTCTGCCATGATTGTAAGTTTCCTGAGGTCTCCAAGTCATGCTTTCTGTTAACCTGTGGAATTGTGAATTAATTAAAGCTCTTCTCTTCATAAGTTAACCAGGCTTAGGTAGTTCTTTGCAGCAGTGTGAAAACAGCCTAATATACTCAGCTTCTATCTTATCCAGGTTTCTGATTCCTTCAGGATTCAGCTAAATGTTACTTCTTCCACAAAACATTTCTGTTTATCCACGTAGCAACAGGTGCCAACTGTCTTTGATCCTTTAGTATCCAAGTGGTATTTCAACAGCATTTTTCACATACATTGTGATTGTTAGGTTAATTGACTGCCATACTGGACCATGAGGTCATTAATTATATAACATATTCTACTGGACACCTTTAATTACAATCAATACTGCCTTTAATTATGACAAACAGAAGGAAAAAAAGGAAACAAATTAGAACGGGTAGCTAATAAAACTAATAGACATCTCAATTATAACAAGCACACAGGAGAACACTGTACTCTGCAGCCCTGTCCAGTACTGCTTCTCCCTCTAATTTGCTTCCTCCTGACATGACAGTTATTTACTAAGTTGTTCAGATCTAGCACTTTGTAGTAAAGAGTCTGACTCTACTTCTGAGATTGATTGATAACAGTTTTATAACACTATACTTTGCTTTCCCCTTGTCCCCCAACTCTGGGCAACCTGATGCTGTCTCCCTTGATGCAAGTGGGAGATTTACACCATGAACCGTAACTCTTACCCCAGCCCCACACCTAGTCTCAGTAAAACCTTGAGCCAGTTTCCTTTCCTGTTTTCTCAAGTCATTTTTGACTTGCTTGAGAGGGTTGCCTTATTTTCTACAAGGGTCTTCATGTATATAAATAAGAAAACTTTTCATAATCTCTTAGTGTGTGTGGCATAATCAGTCTGGACATTCAAACTGAATTTGAGGGGAGATCTCTTCAGTTTGGGGAGTTTACTACAATAATCTTGCATGTTACCTTTAATTTATTTTCCCACATATTCCCTATAAGTCCTTCATCTGCACCTATCATTTATAATTTCAAATTCACATAACCAGTCTTTCCCCTTTTCATGGTCTCACTAGTCTAAGCCATCGTTTTACTCTTGAGCCATTTATCACAACCCTCCTATTTTTGCCTCTTAATAATTCATTTCCACAAAACCACCACAGCAATATTTTTAAAAGATAAGTAATATCCAAGTATTTTATTGCTAAATACCATCTGTTGGCCTTTTAACACATTTAGAATGAAATTCTAATAGTTCACACCTACGTGAGCTAAGCCATACCCTAAATCTGACCTCATCTTCTTCCATTTTTTACAATTCTACCTTCCCCTTAACCTATCTAAACTACTTCAGCCACATTGGTTACTGCTCCTCAGTACATCAAATATATTCTCTTTTTGGACCTTTACATATGCTTGATCAGAAAGACTTCTCTGATTACCCGTATTAATCAGAGTTCTTCAAAGGAACAGAACCAAGAGAAGACGTGTGTAAGAGTGTGTATGTGTGTGTCTTTCTACATAGATATATACATATGTAGAGGGGTAGGAAGAAAGAGATTTTAAGGAATTAGTTTGCACAATTATAGAGGCCTATATGTACCATGATGTATTGTCTGCAAACTGAGCACCCAGGGGAGCTGGTAGTGTAGTTACTGTCTGATTCTTCATGCCTGAGAACCATGAAGGACGATGGTATAAGTCTCAGTACAAAGGTGGGAGAAGACAAACATTCCAGCTTAAGCGGTCAGAGAGAGCAAATTCTTTTGTCTTCAACCTTTTAGTTTTATTTAAGTGCTCGGTGGATTGGATGATATCCACTTGCACTGGCAAGGACAACCTGCTTTACTCACTCTACTGATTCAAATGCTGATGTCTTCCAAAAATACCTCACGTTCACACTGAGAAATACTATTTAACAAAATGTTGGAACACTTCATGACCAGTCAAGTTGATACATAAATTTAGCCATCATGTCACCCCTGCCTCAACTATTCACCATCAACTTCCATCACGGTGCATCCCTTTATCATGCTTTATTATTTATTACATTTAATTGCATCTGCTTTCATTATAGGGCAGCATTCAAACCCTGTTTCTCTCGTTTGTTCTTAAATATGGAGAAATTATTTGATTTAATATCCTCATTAGGTCATTGTAGAATAAATAAAATAACGACTTCAGAGCGCTCAGCACATATATGCAAAACAAACAAAAGAAAACTGGATCATTATGATAATAACCACTAATGGATGCTTCTAATTAATTTCATTATTCTCCCATAAGTATTTGATTTTGTAGGATAATATGTATTTATGGGGATCACAATCTTTAGGTAAATAAAAATTATGATTTTATTAAAATATAGTTTATTGATATGTATATGCAGGTACACTTATATGTCACATGTATCTTTATTATATCATAGTAAACTATGCTACATATATATCAACAAACTATATTTTAATTTAGTGATTTTTCACCAAATAATATTTAACAATTAAATTATTTTTTTACTAAATAACATAATTTCTTTTATTTCCCATAGGTAACCATCATATATTCTACAATATAGTATTTTTAAAATTTAATTTTTTTTTGGTGTGTGTGTGTGTGTGTGTGTGTGTGTGTGTGTGTGTATGCCAGGGTCTCCCTTTGTCATCCAGGCTGGAGTGCAGTGGCATGATTATGGTTCATTGCAACTTCAACCTCCTGAGCTCAAGCAATCCTACCACTTCAGCCTCCCAAATAGGACTACAGACAAGCACTACCACCCTACCTAATTTTTTGTATGTTTTTTAAAGACAGGGTTTTACTATACTGTCCAGGCTGGTCTCAAACTCCTGGGCTCAAGTCTTCTGCCCATCTCAGCCTTCCAACATTCTGGGACTACATGTGTGAACCACTGCACCTAGCCTAGGATATAGGATTTTTTAAAAAAACTTTATTTTAGGTTTGGGGGTGATGTGAAGGTTTGCTATATAGGTAAGCACATGTTCCAGGGGTGTGTTGTACATAATACTTCATCACCCCAGTATTAAACCCTTTACCCAATAGTTACCTTTCTTGCTCCTCTCTATCTTCCCACCCTCCCCCATCAAATAGACCCCAGTGTCTGTTGTTTCCTTCTTTATGTTCAGGAGTTCTTATTGTTTTAGCTCACACTTCTGAGTGAGAACATGTTGCATTTGGTTTTTCTACTCCTGCATTAGTTTGTTAAGGAGACTAGCTTCCAGCTCCATCCATGCTCCCACAAAAGACATGATCTAGTTCTTTTCATGGCTGCATAGTATTCCATGGTGTATATGTACCACATTGCTTTTATCCAATCTGTCATTTATGGGTATTTAAGTTTATGTCTTGTCTTTGCTGTTGTTAATAATGCTGCAATAATATTCACATGTATGTGTCTTTACAGTAGAATAATTGATATTCCTCTGGGTATATACCAAGAAATGGAATTGCTGAGTTTAATGATGGGAAATCAAGACATTGAAAGCAATTTAAAAGATCAAAGAGTCCAGGAGTTCGGTTTTTGCAAAAATTTATAAGCTAGGCTAATAAAGAGAAAAGAGAGTAGGTCAAAATAAACACGATTAGAAATGATGCAGGGAATGTTACTACTGACCACACTGAAATAAAAACAGCCATGAGAAACTACTGCAAATACCTCTACACACAAACTAGAAAACCTAGAAGACATGGATAAATTCCTGGACACATACACCCTCCCAAGACTGAGCCAGGAAGAAATTTATTCCCTGAACAGATCACCAATTAGCTTCAAAACTGAATCAGTGACAAATAACCTACCAACCAGAAACGGCCTGGGACCTGACAGATTCACAGTCAAATTCTACCAGATGCACCAAGAAGATCTGGTACCATTCCTACAGAAACTATTCCAAAAATGTGTGGAGGAGACCCACATTTGAAGTTCCCCCCAACTTATTCAGTGAGGCCAGCATAATCTTCATAACAAAAGCTGGCAGAGACACACAAAAAAGAAAACTTCGGGCCAATATCTTTGATGAACATCAATGCAAAAATCCTCAACAAAATATTTGCAAACTGAATCCAGCCACACATCGGAAAGCTAATTCACCATGATCAAGTAGGCTTCACGCCAGGATTCCAGGTTGGTTCAGCCTATAAAATCATTAAATGTAATTCATCATGTAAAGAGAAATAAAGACAAAAACCACATGATTATTTCAATAGATACAGAAAAAGGTTTTGATAAAACTCAACATTGCTTTATGCTAAAACTCTCAACAGACTAGGGTTTGAAGGAACATACCTCAAAATAATAAGAGCTACCTATGACACATCAACAGCCAATATTATATTGAATAGAAAAATGTTGGAAGCTTTCCTCTTGAAAACTGGCACCAGAAAAGGATGCCCTCCCTCTCACCACTTCTATTCAACATAGTATTAGAAGTCCTAGCCAGAGCAATCAGGTAGGAGAAAGAAATAAAGGACATCTGTTTAGGAAGAGAGGAAGTCAAACTATCTCTGTTTGCAGATGACATGATTCCATATGTAGGAAACTCCATAGTCTCAGCCCCAAAGCTCCTCCAGCTGATAAACAACTTCAGCAAAGTTACAGGATACAAAATCAATGTAAAAAAAAAATCACAAGTATTTCTATACACCAACAAAAGCCAAATTATAATTGAACTAAATTTACAATTGCCATAGTAAGAATAAACCACCTAGGAATACAGCTAATCAGGGAGGTGAAAGATCTCTACCATGAGAATTACAAAACACTGCTCAAAGAAATCAAAGAAGATACAAACAAATGGAAACACATTCCTACTCATGAATAGAAATAATCAATATTATTAAAATGACCATTCTATCGAAAGCAATGTACAGATTCAGTGCTACTCCTATTAAACTATCAACAACATTCTTCATAGAACTAAACAAAAACTATTTTAAAATTCATATAGAGCCAAAAGAAAAAAACAGAACCAGAATAGCCAAGAGAATCCTAAGCAAAAAGAACAGGGCTGGAAACCCCATGTTACCCAACTTCAAACTATACTATAAGACTACAGTAACCAAAATAGCATGGCACTGTTACAAAAATGGGCATACAAATGAATGGAAAAGATTAGAGAACCCAGAAATAAGACCACACATCTATGACTATCTGATCTTTAGCAAAGCTGACAAAAAAAGCAATGAAGATAAAACTTTCTATTCAATAAATGGGGCTGAGATAACTGGCCAACCATATGCAGAATATTGAAGCTGGACACCTTCCTTACACCATACATAAAAAAAATCAACTCAAGATGGATTAAAGTCTTAAATGTAAAATCCAAAACTCTAAAAATCCTGGAAGACAACCTTGGCAATACCTCCATCCTAGACATAGTAATGGGGAAAGATTTTATGAGAAAACATGAAAAGCAATCACAACAAAAGCAAAAAATGACAAGTTGGATCTAATTAAACTTAAGAATTTCTGCACAGCAAAAGAAACTGTTAACATGGTAAACAGACTGCCTACAGAATGAGAGAATATATTTGCAAACTATGCAATAGACAAAGTTCTAATATCCAACATCTATAACAAACTTAAACAAATTGACAGGTGAAAAACAAAGGACCCCATAAAAAAGTGGGCAAAGGACAGGAACAGACAGTTTTCAAGAGACCACATACATGTGGCCAACAAGCATATGAAAAAAAGGTCAATATCACTGATCATTGGAGAAATGCAAATCGAAACCACAATGAGACACCAACTCACACCTGTTAGGATATTTATTATTAAAAAGTCAAAAAATGGGCTGGGCACAGTGGCTCACACCTATAATCCCGGCATTTTGGGAGGCCAAGGCGGGTGGATCACGAGGTCAAGAGATTGAGACCATCCTGGTCAACATGGTGAAAACCTGTCTTTACTAAAAATATGAAAAATTAGCTGGGCATGGTGGTGTGTGCCTGTAGTCCCAGCTACTCATCATGTAAAGAGATGGAAAAATGGGAGGCTGAGGCAGAAAAATTGCTTGAACCCAGGAGGTGGAGGTTGTTGTGAGCCGAGATCATGGCATTGCACTCCAGTCTGGGTAACAACAGTGAAACTCTGTCTCAAATAAATAAATAAATAAATAAAAAGTAAAAAAATAACAGATGCTAGCAAGGTTGTGGAGAAAATGGAACATTTATACACTGTTGGTTGGAGTGTATATTAGTTCAGTCATTGTGGAAAGCAGAATGGCAATTCCTCAAAGAGCTAATAATTATTATTAGATGTACTATTTTTTTCAGAAAACATATTACATACTCCTTTGTACCTCTAAAATCTTTAAAAAAATGGAGAAGAATATTTAGTGGAATCTAAATTAATAATATTTAGAATGAATTTCTTTAATATAACTCCAACCATGTGCCAAGGCCTGTGCTATTTGGCAAAATTTTTTTAATGATTTTGCAAAAAGAAAAACATTATGCATGTTTTAATTCAAAATCTGGACCAATAAATTTAAACTTTTATTACTTTATGTTTTTATGTCTTAGCAAGAAAGAAGGAGAGATCTGTATATTAAATCTTAATAAGGTTAAAATGGTCATATAGACTATATTGCTTCAGCAATATCAGTTTCAATCCCATGGATAAGAACTCAGCCAGAAACTTTAGTTCTATAACCATGAAAGGAATTAGGAAAAGAGCAAAAGTAAAAGGACTGAGTTTTTGTTGTGGTGGTGGTTTCATACGGACACTATATAATAAAACAAAGAAATGAAGCCAAGCTTCAATTGCCACTTAAGCATTTAATTAAAATTGTTAACAATGGTGTAATGCATCAACGAAGCCACTGATGAGGACACATACATATTTAGCTGAAACCATCTGTTCCCTAGGAGAGGAATGGCAACACTTACAATCAAGAAATTGTTTGATTTCGTCTATGGACATTCTTCCTGAGCTATTGCAGGAATCAACTGACTACCTATTTGAGTATTTGATACTCGAATACATTTTATTTCAGCCTATGACTAGTAATTTGGAAGATATTCCCTTCAGTATTACTAAAATATTTACTGTTAATATTCTAATAAATGCGAAAATCAATAATCCTTTTCTAACTTTAATTATACTGAAAATTTTTACTATCTTACTACCTTTATAAAATGATCTAACTAGCCCTAACACATTTAAACATTGCAATATACAATTTTAACATAATTTTGGATAGTTTCAAGGCTTATATTCAGGGATGGTTAATATTAGGTGTCAACTTGACTGGATTGAGGGATGCCTGAATGAACGATAAAATGTTGTTTCTGGGTGTGTTTGTGAGGCTGATGCCAAGAGAGATTGACATTTTAGTTGGTGGACTGGGAGAGAAAGACCCACCCTCAAAGTGGGTGGGCACCATCCAGCTGGCTGCCAGCATGGCTAGAACAAAACAGGCAGAAGAAGGAGAAAACAACTTTGCTGGCTGACTTTTCTGACTATCTTTCTTACTCTCTGTGGCTAATGCTTGCTTCTGCTCCTCACACTCTTGGACATTAGACACCAGGTTTGTATTAGTCCATTTTCACACCGCTGTAAAACAACTACCAGAAAATGGGTAATTTATACAGAAAAGAGGCTTAGCTGACTTACAGTTCCACATGGCTGAGGTGGCCTCAGAAAACTGACAGTCATAGTAGAAGACAAAGCGGGAGCAAGACATGTCTTACATGGTGGCAGCAGAGAAAGAGAATGCCAGTGGTGGGGGACGGTGGGGGGACTGCCACACACATCTATGCTATCGGATCTCATGAGAATTCACTCACTATTAGAAGAATGGCATGGGGAGAACCATCCCCATGATCCAATCGCTTCCCACCAGGACGCTTCTCTGATACATGGGGATTACAGTTTGAGATGAGACTTGGGTGGGAGTGCAAAGCCAAACCATATCAAGGTTCTTCAGCTTCTGTACCCTAGAACTGGCAGCAGCAGGTTCCTGGGACTTCTTATGCCTTTAGACAGTAGACTGCAGGCTACGCTGTCAACTTGCTTGATTTTGAGACTTTCGGACATGAACTGAGTCACGACTGGCTTCTTTCTTTCGCCAGATTGTAAATGGCCTATGGATTTTGCCTTGTAATCCATGAGCCAATTCTCCCTAATAGACTCCCTTTTATATATACATACATTCTATTAGTTCTGTCCCTCTGGAGAACTCTAATACATATCCCAATGTATTACATGAGAAATGTATTTTAATAAATATATATTCATTAAACCTTGAAGATAAAGATTTATTTCACTTCATTTCTGTAAAGTATTTGCTATGTAGCTGAGTTGGAAATACCTATCCATATCATGAAACAAACAAATTAGAAGTAATTTCTCTGAGAACAACCTAACTTTATTTTTAAATGTAAATACATTGGTTAATAAGTATCCATATAAAGATGTTCTCACTCTGAATTTTAATTTTTTTTGGTGGGAGGAGGAAGGGAGGAAGGCAGGAAGGGAGGGATGAAGGAAGGGATGAAGGAAGGAAGGAAGGGAAGAAGGGAGGGAGGGAGGGACGGAGGGACGGAGGGAGGGAGGGAGGGAAGGAAAGGAAGGCAATCAAGCAATGAGAGAGACATTGCCAACCTGGATATAGAGGTTTACAAGTTGATTTCCTTTTTTTTCTTTTTTTGAAAGAAGGAAAGAAAATAAATGAGTAAAGGAGAGGAAGAAAGAGGAAGTTAAAGAGGGAGGGTGAACGGAAATATTGCTTTATTCTGAAAAAAAAATGGGTATTAATAATGGCCAATCAATGTTTCATTTAAACCTATGAGTAGGTGTAATGTGGTATTGACAAGAATGTATATTTTGTGTATTTGAAGTGGAGAGCTCTATAAACATTTATCAAGTTTACTTGTCCTGGATCTAAGTTTGAGTCCTTGATATCATTATTAATTTTCTGTTTCATTGAATCTAAGTCTCTATGTATCTGGGTGTTAAGATCGTTAGCTCTTGTTGTTGCATTGATCCTTTTACCACTCTATCTTTGTTGCTTTAAAATCTATTTTATCCAATACAAGAATTGCAACTCCTGCTTTTTCTTTATTTATTTATTTATTTTTGCTCTCCATTTGGTTGGTAAATCATTCTCCATCCCTTTGTTTTGAGTCTTTGTGTATCCTTGCATGTGAAACGGGTCTGGATGTACATGCCATCGGGTTTTGGCTATGTCTTTTGATTGGGGAATTTAGTCGATTTAAATTTAGGGTTACTGCCATTTGATGTTAACTGGCTGTTTTATCCATTCGTTGATGTAAATTCTTCTTTATGTTGGTGCTTTTTACTTTTTGGTATATTTTTAGAAAGGCTAATATTGGTTGTTTCTTTCTGTGTGTAATGCTTCTTTCAGAAGCTCTTGTAAAGCAGGCCTGGTGGTAATATAATCTCTGAGTACTT
>CM052665.1:11897492-11912409 GCA_028533165.1 Leontopithecus rosalia | reverse complement strand
TTAATTCACTTATATTCCTCTCTAAGTTGTCTATTATCATTAGGATTTCGTCAAACCTTTTTGCAAAGTTCTTAGTTTCTTTACGTTGGGCTACAGCATGTTCTTTTAACTCACAGAAGTTTCTTATTATCCATACCCTGAAGCCTGATTCTGTTATTGGGACGCACTTGTTCTCCATCAAGCCCTGTTCCATTGTTGATGTAGAACTGTGATCATCTCTAGAGGGAGAGGCGTTCTGATTTTGAGTATTCTCAGCCTTTTTATGCTGGTTTCTTCCCATCATTGTAAATTTATCCTCCTGTCATCTTTGAAATTACCAACTTTCAGATTAGATCTCTTGAGAGGACGTCCAAGTTGTTAGTTCCCAGGGCCAGAACAGTGGCGTTAAGACTGATGGTGCTTTTCTGCCCAGGATTCTCCTGTCTGGCTTCCTTCTTGTGTCCATAATAGGCGACTCTGGCTTCCCGGAGCTCCAAACCTCGGTCAGAAGGGGAACCAGTCCCGTTTACTCTGCGCCGCGAGCTGCTGCGCCGAGGTGCTGGCACAACTGCTGCACCAGCCTCAGGAGTCGTGCTGGGGACCCATGTGGCTCCTCCCAACCTTGGTCAGAAGGGGAGCCAGCCCCGTTTACGCTGCTCCGAGAGCTGCCACGCTGACATGCCGGCAAAACCACTGCGCCAGCCACAAGAGTCGCACTGGCAACCCGTGTGGCTCCTCCACTGGGAATCTTCTGCTCCGTGAGCAACCAGAATTTGTCTGAAAGTGTGGCATCCTCTATTTCTCTATGCTTTCACTGAGAGCTGCAATCCCCAGATGTTAGCAATCAGCCATCTTGGATCCTCCTCGAATTTTAATTTTAAAACAAAAATAGATAAATCAACAATAAAGTGCCACTTCCCTTGGAATGTCTTGTTAAATCTTTTATGGCTTACTTCAGTGTTTCTTAGTTTTAGGCTCAGCTCATTTCCTAACGGTGCCTTTGTTTGGTCCCTTGGAGAGTCTCATACCTGAAAGAACACACCTGTTGTCTAAAAAATGGGAGAGAAACAACTCTGAAAGGAGAGATGGAAATCAAGGGCTAATATATTGATATTCAGTCTTATCAATTTTAAAAAAGTCTACTGTCTTAGTCCATTTTGTGCTGCTATAACAAAATACCTGAGACTGGGTAAATTATAATGAACATAATTTATTGGTTTCTGGTTGTGGAGGCTGGGAAGTCCACGTTGAAAGATTAAACACCTGGTGAAAGTCTCTTTGGTGTATCATCCCATGATAGAAGGCAAAGAGATAGGAAGAAAGAGCAAGAGATTGAACTGGGTCTCAAGCCCTTCTATAACCAGCATTAATCTATTCAGGAGGATGAAACCCTCATGATATAAAGACCTCTTGTAAAGCCCAACCTCTCAATATTGTTGCATTGAGGATTACATTTCCAACACATGCTTTGAGGG
Organism: Leontopithecus rosalia; assembly: GCA_028533165.1. Taxonomy (NCBI): domain Eukaryota; kingdom Metazoa; phylum Chordata; class Mammalia; order Primates; family Cebidae; genus Leontopithecus; species Leontopithecus rosalia. Next base: position 11,910,955 of record CM052665.1, on the reverse strand, counting down.
GGGCACATTCCAACTATAGCATCTACCTATGGAATTGAGTATCTGGAAACTGGCATTATGATCAAGCTAACATCTGAAAGTCTTCCTTTTTTTTAATTTGAAGATTTTTTTTCAAATCTTCTCCCTTGTGTTTTCTATAATCTCTATTAAAATCTTACTGCAATTATATAAAATGAGTAAAACATTTAGAGACAGGATGTGCTTTCTGGACATGTCTTATTAAAGAAGGGGTATAATTAAATTCTGAAGACTGTATCTATGTGCCTGATTTTAACACCTAATATATTTTTTTTCCGAAATCACTTAACAGTTGACTTGTAAACCCGAGGGTAACAGAAATATCAGTTGCCTAATTCACATCAGCCTAGTCTTATTTATTCCGCCATTCAAACCTTGGGTGGGTGGTACCATACAGACTGCTCAGGCTACAGTTTACTTGAATGTGACAGGACATTGCTTCATGTGTATATCCCCACTTTGTTTTTAGACCTGGGACTCTTACTATACAGTGGCCATCTGAAATGGCAAGAGTGCCTCAAAAAGATAGGGGAGTGATCATTCAGGGGCCTTCCTCAGTGCTGAAAAAAATAAGAGCTGATTGGAAAGCAAATCGCTGTTGGAGATATTCTGCCTGCTTCGCCAAAGATCCCTGCTGAAACAAGCCTCTCATCCTGATGATCTCAATAACTATACCTTGTACAGGCTTTTTCTTCTTCCTCATCTCATGTTTTCTCTTCCCCAACTCATATTCTTACATCTAATAAAGAAATTTAACATAAGACCTTGTTCAAACTGTGCAGTTAGGGAACATAAGCTAAGGCACTATTGTGGAGGCTAAAGCAACCCCATCTTGGCTGCAACCCTGCCCTCTTGACTTCTGATTAACTCCAGTTCCAGAAATGTTTCTAAGATTTTCACTTTCACTTACTTACTGCAAATGCTGCCTTAGGTTAAACAATCTTGATGTTACTACAAATAGTCACTTACCATAAATTCCACCCTAGGCAATTTCTCTAAGGTATGTAAATTCTGGGTCTAGGGGATAATGGCTAGGGATCTATCATCTCATCTCACCACAAAACATGACTTCTGTTGCTAAATGTCTTGAATGTTTCTCTCTTGAGAAACTGGATTTGTGAGCCTCTTTCTCCTCCTCTCAGAGTTTTCAGCCTTTGTGGGTAAGTTTGCATAGACCTGCTTGCCACAGAATAATCATTAATAGAAGTAACTCTAGAGAGCAGACCCTGAGGATTCTAAAACTGCTTACTCACTGATTAGACAGTAAAAAAAATTCCCCTACTGGTAAGGAGCGAAATTGTGATAACTCCTGGTACAATCATTAAGACCCTCATCTATAGTGAACTGGAATAAAGCACAGGTAAAAGGATATCCTTGGACTGTGCTTTTGAACAATTTTGTGTTTGTCTCATTTTACTGTTTTGAGAACTTTGTTAACTATTACTAATTTGTTAACTTCTCTTATTTTAGAACTTATAGAAAAAATGCACATTTAGTTTAATCAGGTGTCAATTCCAGGAATAATGTAAAAGTCAGAAGTTCCACATGACAGTGTTTGTAAAGATCCATGTCACAAGGACCTTGGGAGGCTGGAACACTCCAGTTCACTGATGGACCTGAAAACGTGTTGCTGTTAAACTATAACCCTAATCAGGGACATTCTGAGTTATAACTGGTATATTTGGTTATTTTATCTTATGTAGAGGGGGGATCTGCCTGAGATTAAAACATATATATATATAAATGCCTTGGAAGGGACAAATGACTTAATGTGTGGTCAGGGTTCTTAGAAGGCCTGATAAAATGAGATCAGAGAATGAGAATATGGATGTATTTACAGGAGTGGGCAAAAGACGTGTTTTTTTTGTGTGTTTTTTATTTATGCCTAGCAAACATTACTCACTGCACAGGAAGCACTTATCAGTAAGCCAGGTAGACTAGTATATCTTTACTTGAAAGGACCATTGCTTCTCATTTTCTATTGCTTTTCTTATGATTCCTTACAAATAAAATAAATTGTAAAAGGGATAAAAATCTGTACATTGTTTTAGCTCCCCTTAACCAAAGCTACTTTCACTTCTGATAATGCTGAATATACAGATTGTCATCAGCACAGATCAATAGATATGGCTTTTAACATAAATAAATAAATATAAAGTATATAATAATATGGTAGGTGGAGGCTAATATTGCAAACCAACCAACTCAGTATGACAAAGAGGTGGATGCTTTTTTAAACAGTATAAACAGGCTTTTTGGATCAGAGGAGATTGGAGCAGAGATCTAAAAAAAAGAAGGAAAAAGGAATATAGATATTTGGAGAATGAATATTTCAGGAAGGTTGAAATTTAAGTTCAAAGTTTCTGGAGGCAGAAGTAGACTTTGTGTGATGAAATAACAGCCAGTATGCAAGGGTAGCTGGTGTATCTGAATAAGTAAGAGAATATAACTCTATGAAGTCCACAGTATAATAGGAGGGATGATTGGAAGACTGCAAAACTTTAAGTTAATGGGTATTATTATGAGTGAAGAAGCCACTGGAGAATTTGGGAAGGGAGTCATATGACCTTAGAGAATCTCTCTGTAAGGCACATTTTCTTTTTTTTTTTTTTTTTTTTTTTTTTTTTTTTTTTTTTTGAGATGGAGTTTAGCTCTTGTTACCCAGGCTGGAGTGTAATGGTGCAATCTCGGCTCACCGCAACCTCCGCCTCCTGGGTTCAGGCAATTCTCCTGCCTCAGCCTCCTGAGTAGCTGAGATTATAGGCACGCGCCACTATGCCCAGCTAATTTTTTTTTTTTTTGTATTTTTAGTAGAGATGGGGTTTCACCATGTTGACCAAAATGGTCTCGATCTCTTGACCTCGTGATCCACCCACCTCGGCCTCCCAAAGTGCTGGGATTACAGGCTTGAGCCACCGCGCCCGGCCAAGGCACATTTTCTCTATGGAATAATATTAATACCAGATACAGGGAGCTACAGTAAGAGTCTTAGGGAGAAATGATCACTGTTTAGGTTAGTACAAAGAAGATGGTGAAGAGAAGTGGTCAAATCTTGGATATATATTTGTATACACACACACATACACACTTATGTACACATTTGTAAGTAGATCAACCAAATCAGAAGGGAGATTAAGAAGGATGGGCTCAAAAGTCTATTTTAACTCTCAGATTTTTTAGTCAAGGGTCAAAGGGATTAATCAAATAAATATATTTCGTTTCTCTATATAATTAGTAACCCAGAATTTGGATTATATATATAAATGTACATAAACATAGTAATACGTAAAATATATGTATTTCCAGATTAGACTCAACATTCCTTGTCTTTCAAACTTTTAATTATAAATATTTGGGTAAACATGTTGTATAACCTGGATTTTCTTTCACATAGCCCAGAGATTCCTTAAAATTTCACTCACAGCTTGAGTTAAGAATATGTGTTCTCTGTTGGTATTTAATACTTATGCATTTTTATTAACATTTTTCTTTGCCAATCTTTTTACATTACTTCACAAAAATTACGGTAAATGACAAAACTATTTAAACCTTAAAAGTTACTATTTTAGAAATAGAGACAGAATTACTGTGACTTTCGTTAAAGATTGCTTTTATGTCATGACTTCAACTGATGCACTTTCAGAAAACCTGCAACCTGGATGCATCACCATGATGTGTGAGATGCCACATCATGAATCACAGCTGAGATGCAATTCATTTCCACTTAGACACATGTCTTCAACTTTTACAATAAAGTTTATTGAAAAATGAATTTGTTAAAAAGATCAACTTTTCTCAATAATATTTTTCCCTTGATGTAAACTTTTATAGTACTTTTCAATGGCTTTCCATTAGTATTTTAAATTGACATTTGAAATGACCTATCTAAAGATAAGAGTGCAAACACCAGAGTCAATAAACCCCATTCACCTAAGGGAGTTCAGGGTGAATTCTTTCCTTCCAGGACTTGTTTTCTTCTCTGGGAAGCCACAGATTTCTCACCTCTAAAGACTTCAGCCATCTCAAACTCTCCCTTGTTTCTTATGCTGTCCTTCCTCTGCAGCTGCCATAAATATTTTCTATCATTTTCATGGTTTAGGAGATCCAGAATTAAAAAATAATAAGTCCAAACAGTTTAACTTAAACTCTATGGATTTACTCATCATTAAAGTTTCACATAAATGCTTCTCCCACCAAACTACAATATGCCCAGTTGACAGAATGGTTGTGTGGTTAAAACACAGACAAGGAAGCCACTCTTGAATTCTAAATGTATTATCTTTGCAGATCCAACTGAGGAAGGAGACCCAAGCATCTAAGACGACGTCCCCCTTGATCTCCACACTGCATTTCAATAGAAGAAAAGGCTGGCCAACTAGTGCCTCCTAAATCACCTTCCTGTAGATAGCAGGTATGATATGGGGAAATCTCTCCTGAAGACTTTGTTTTTACTCAAACAAGATCAAACCCTCACCCCACTCCTCCTCCATCCACTTCTCCTCCATCGACCAACACCCTTTCACATATAATTTCTAAGGCTGTAAACCTAAGATCCTTTTATGGGTAATATCCAGAGTGAAAGCCTATATAAAGTCAGAGCTTCTCTTTGTTGAGCGAGCTTTGTTGTTAGACAAATTGACACCTCGCTCCCAGTCGTAATAATATTAAAACACCTCTTCCTTCCTAGTTTCCAAGAGATCTGTTTCTTGTCACTGATTCTGCTTCACAACTAGCATTTTGCAAGTCACCTACTATCATGTTTCTCCTTACTAATTTGAATTGGCTTATTATGTATTCATAATTATTTAGGTTATGCCTTAGATCCACGCTGATATTCACGCAGACACTGAGGGTATATGTGTAGGATTGCATGAAACTTGAGGATAAAGATTTCAATTCTGTTTATAAATTAGTTGCTCTGGATACCTATCTGTCAACGAGTTTTAGATCAGAAAAAAAAATAGCATGCAAACTTAATGTTCAATTTACAGATGAGAGAAACAAAGCCCAAGGAGAGGAAGTGACCGATTCCATGGTAGATGGATAATTATTGAGAGAGTGGTAACAAGAAGTCAAGTCCCTTGTCATTCAATTACACATGTTTTAAATCTCTAACACCATATTACTAATTGATTAGGGTGTTCGAAAAACTAGCAAACTAATGATGTATTTCCTAAAAATGTTAAATTTACAGGAATAATTCATAGATAAAAACATCTACAATTTCCTATTAGGAAAAATATGAAGCACGCAGCCTACAGCATCCAGCCTACAACACGCTTGTAAGTTTTTAAACTAAAAATAAAACTAATCTTCTTGATATTAACCTCGTTTAAATTAGCAAATCATACGTAATTACAGTTCAGTGTTTAAATAGGATTTCCATGAGAAGGGATTGCTTCAGTTTTACACAGTAGCTGACAGAATGCCTAAAGTTAATATACTCCTCTAGGCTAACATTGCATCTGCTATGAAGACAAACTTCATCTTTACTGAAACTTCAGAGATGAGGAATGTGAATTATTGCCTAGACGGATAATGATTATCCACTACAACACTCTATCCTCTTTTTTAAAAAGATGTTTCTCTGCATAAGGCATAAATATTAATAAAGGCTTTTGTTCAGGAATCAGTACTATGATCAGAGAAGTATGAGGAATCCATACTTCTACAGTTGAGTTAGCCTGAGGGGAAACAAATGCCTGACCTGTATCAGATCACCCTTGCAGTCACTGAGGGAGATAACAAATCTCAAATCAAGCAAGCACCATTTCCTAATGACAGAAATATTTCTGAGGACAATGGATAAAGCAGAAACATTTGCTTTGGAACTGCCCTAGAAATGACGCATAAAATGAAAGGGCTACTCCAAACACAAAGGTACTTTCTTTTTGTTAAGACAAAAAGAAAGGGGAAAGGTGAGACATAGGTATGTTCAAAGTACTCAGAACTCACACACAGCAAAGCCTCCCTTGTAGCCATATGAATTTCACACATTCAGCTCTTTATTTGTAGTTTCAAGGAGGCACTCATTTCAAAATGTTATGATTAGAAGACAATACATAGTCCAGAAACAAGGATCTTTGAACTTTATGTGAACCCATCATCTTTTTCTTCTGTAACTGCTGAGGCATTGCCCATATGTTGCTTTGGGAAACATGTTAGTGTAGCACCTCACTACTGTATTCTTAGAAAGGCCTAATCTTTGAAATAAATGTGCTACTTAATTTCTGCATAACTCATATTAGGTGACTTTAAAATATCAGAAACAATTTTATTCTGAGCTACTCTATTATTTTCCTTTTAAATTGAGGGGATGGAGGCAACAGATATTAACATTGTTAGTCAGATGTGTATGTCATAAAATAATTGGATAATCCACTCTATTGAGAATATTTCAAATATACTTGCATTCACTCTATTTCCTTGATAAACTGCCAATCTGAAAAGTTTAATGTAGAAAATTATTAAATTATGTCATGTCCTGAAACTATGTAGCAAACATATCCAACAGGTGTATGATGACCTAAATGGAAAGCATGGACCAAAATTAGAATGTAGCAATTTACGAGCAAGTATGATATACTAGCTTAGAATCTGCATTACATTGCTCTACCTCTAAATCCACACCTTGTTTTTCTCATATGTTAGACCGAATTCTTCAGTGTGAGGTCACTCAGACTCTAAGTTAATCTGAATAGTTTTTTTATTTGCCATTAAACTATTGAAAACATTTGTAAGAAGTTTTTATTCAAATATTTTAGATTGTCTTTGGTAAAGTTTTATTTTTATTGGACAAAAAGCTTTTAAAAGTAACATATGAGGTTTTAGAATTGCTTATGTTAACAATGCTAGACTTACAGTAAGGTGCATTAAATGCTGTTTTAAAAAAAATAAAATCTATGGTAACGCTATCTCCAGTGCCATGAAAACATTAATTAGTAAGTAGCTAGATTATTGGTGGGGGGAGTTTTTTAAAGATAACTGGGCAGTTACGCCCTTGGGACCAGAAAAGAGATCCCATGGCTGTAATAGATGGCTACTCACGTCATTAAGGGAGCAAAAACACAAACATCACTAAGGGAGCAAAAAGAACAAACAAAGATTCAATAGTATTAATAAGAAACATTCATCTGGACCAAGCTGTTCTGCTAAGTAGTAATTTTAGCTTGATCTCAAATGTCTCCCATAGAAGTCTGAGATTTTTCAAAACACATTTTGCCTATGCCCACTGGACGACTTCTACTGACATCCAGGAGGCATACTTTACCATTGAAACCCCTTTCTCAGGTATCTCTTTCAGGTTCAGTTAGTCTCTTCTTCTAGGCAATTTGTGAGCACCTCCTGAACTCTGAGATTGACAGTGGTTAATGTGGAGGGTGAAGGTGTCTGCCTTGAGGCATTGTTTTACCTTGCTGCCAAAACAGCTGGCAATGCCTTCCATTGCTTCAGAGGCTGCTGGCACCAATAACCACAGCTGCTTTGTGCTCTCCAAGTCTTAGAGAGATGTTTGAGCTTTTACTCACTTGTTAATTACAGGTCTTAAAGACTCAGGCATAAACCAATGGGTATCAGGGAAAGGAGTTTGAATGACTAACTGATTTCCAATTTAGAATAACTTCTCAAGTCTTATCTGGTCTTTGAATTAAACTTTGGCCACCAATTTTCCTTAATAAAAATCATACTTTCCCTAGAAATTCTGTATTACTTTTTTTTAGATTGTTCACAAAGCAATTGTTGGCAACTCAAAAATTCCTAAGGCTTAACTCTATTATACCAGAGCTCTGTTTTTTATCTGAAAGTATTCTGTATAGAAAAGTCAATATCCCTATCATACATGACATTCATTCTAAGTAATGCTATTACTTGACACAGTTTCATAAGGCTGATACTTGCAAAATTCATGGGTTACACTGGTACAATAATCATCTTCTGTCTTCCTCATTTCCTCATTCAACCTGCTCACACAGTAGTTAACATTTATTCATGTTACGAACTTGGAAAGGTCCATGATATCTTTAGTAATTTCGGGGTAATTCAAAGTTCTAGCATCAACTTAAATCATGAACACAGACTTAGATACCGGATCAAGCAATTAATTAAATCATGAATATAAAGTGAAGTCTTCTCTATTCATTGATCTGGGAAATGCAATAGGTAGGTAGCCTGCCCTAGCAAAGAGGTTATCGTGAGCTGCTTCTAATGTCCAATAGATAAGCTCTGTCCTTTCTCTTTTTTCAATAAGGCTTACCAGAGATATATTAATTTTATTAATTTTCAAAGTACTTAACTTTAGTTTCATGATTTTTATATATTATTTGCACAAATTATTGATTTTCACCTGTATTTTGTTATTTCTTCCTTTGTACTCATTTAGTTTAATTTGTTCTTCTTTTCCCAGTATTTTAAAGTAGAATCTTAAATGTTTATTTTCCAGCATGAGCATTTTCACTTATAACACTTAAAGTTGAAATATGCATTTTTTATAAACACTGTGTGTGTATCCATCTCACAAGTTTTGCTACACTGTGTTTTCATTATAGTTCCATTTTACTTTTTTCTAATGTGCCTTGTTCTTGTCCATTTCTTCCATAATTTAGTTAGAATTATTTAGCTTTATGCTCACATATTTGTGATACTTTAGATACCTTTTTGCACTGACATTATTTATTTTTTAATTGTGTTATTATTTTTAAAATTTTGTGTGAGCACGTAGTAGGTGCATATGTTCATGAGATACATGAAATGTTTTGACGGGTATGCAATGTGAAATAAGAACATCATGGAATATAATTCAGTTGTGCTCAGAGAACATATTTTGTATTATTCAAATCCTTGGAGATGTACTCCAACTTACCTTAGGTTCTCACATATTGTCATCTTATTCATCTCTCATGTGTATTAGAAAAATAAAGAATACATTGTTTGGGTACAGTATTGTATAAGTGTCAATCAGGTTGATGGATGATGTCAGAATTCTGTGTTCTTATCACATTTTATTTTCTTATCCTAATTATTAAGAGATGTGTTTAAATCTTAAATTTTATTTGTATTTCTCCCTTTAGTTTTGTCAATTTTCTATGGACCTGAAGCTCTGTTATATATAGGTAAATATTAAGGATGACTATATTTGTCAATGAATTGACTCTCTTATTATTGTGAAATGTTTTTCTTTTTCTCTAATAATACTCCTTGTCTTGTAATCTACTTTATCTGACATCTACAAAGAAACCTTCCAGTGAATACTGTTTGCATGGGTTTCTTTTATATTTTTCATTTTATCCTACCTGCAGCTTTAAAGTTTTTCTCTTGTAATAATACTCAGATTGGCCTTGCTTTTTATTCAACCATACCATCTCTGCTTTTATTTGAAATGTTTAATGTACTACATTTTATGTTAGTATTAAGACAGGTTTAAATCAACCACCTTATCATTTGTCATTTGTTTTCTGTGTTCTTGTTCTATCTTTCCTGCATTATTCCACATTAATCAAGCATTTTAAATATTTCATTTTATTTTATGGTATTTTATATACATCTTTGCTTATTTAGTGCTTACTCTAGTGATTTTTGTATGTATTTTTGACTTTTTCAGTGTATTTTGAAATAATATTATAAAACTTCAGGTTTAAAGAACCCTACAAAAGTATATACCTACTTAAACTCTTTCATTCCTAAGAGCTATTATTGGCCTATGTTTTACTTTTACATATATTATGAACCAAAAATTCTATGTTATTATTGCTACCAAATAGGCCACTGGTTTTTATAAAGAAAATCTCTATTTTGGCATGATTTATCAGGATAAATATGCTGGTGTCTTAAAAAATAAAACAGTAAGGAATGGGTAAATGTGGCAACTATGGGTATTAAGGTAAGATATATGGTTTGAATACTGTTAGAAATATTAATTATATACTAGACAACCTACAGTTTATGTGTATTTCTGTCTACTGCACTTTATCTGCATAACAAATATCTCCTGTTTTAAAGAATAAATTAAGTGTAAAAGTAACACTTTTCAAAGGGATTATTGGAAATTTTAAAAATTTTAAATAAGATAAGGATCCTGGATAACTTAAAAATATATAAAACAACATTTGACATGTATTTGGATTTAATTTTAATATTTTGGATAGTTTTATTTCATTGAAACTTAAATGGAAATTACATTATTTACTCAAGGGAATTAAAATCAGTTTCAAAATAACTACCTAAATAATTGTATACTTCATATAATGTCTAGTCTCATAAGAAGCCCTGTTGCTCCTGTTGTCATTAAATGAAGTAAATAAATTCTAGCACTTTTCTAATGTTCCTTTTTTGTTTTTTAATAGACCTCATCAAAAGTAGAGTCTGCTTTTAAGTTGAACAAATTTAAGTCTGGCTTTAAGTTGAATTTAGTCAATCCATATTAAAGGAAAGATAAGTCAACATGTTTGCTCTCATACCCATGACAGTTTGATTTCCATGTATCTATATTATCTGGAGACTTCAACTCTTTATTATCCATAGGATGACTGGAAAACTATCAGGCAGTTAAATTTTGAGAATTCACAGCAGGGGAGAGGTAAAGGGAAAGCTTAGCAGAGCGTAACTGAGTATTTTATGTTTGTTTATTAAGGAAACAAAAGAATGCTCCACTAGATTTGTTCATTTTTCAATCATCGTGTTGAATTGAGTAGCTTCTAAGTATTTGTTTTCTTCAAATTTTTGTATTTTTCAAATGTTGTCACATTTTTTATGAATGTGAGTTGGTTTACAAATAAGTAAAATTCATTGCATGAACTCTCAGCATGAAATGGTGAGTTAATACATTGAAATCTTGTCATTGCTCATAAAGCCTTCAAATCCAAGGTTTCATTTCCCAGGAAAAGAAAAACTGAATGTAATTGCTTTTCAACACTGAAATAAAATGCTTGTGTTTTAGGACATTTCAGTTTTGTGTATTGATGGACAGTTGGGGAGGGCTGATATACTAATGCTAAAATTGCTAAATGTTACCAGGAAGGCTTCCTAAGGTTAAGGCTATAAAAATGTCAGTCAACAAACCATATTTGGAGGAAATAATTCAACAGCACTAAACCCAATGTGCCTCCTAGGTTTAATGTTGCATTAACTTCATCTTGCATTAACTTCAAATCCATTACTCAGTGATGGGTCCACAAATACCCTGTTTTTGCCAGCATTTATTGGTAAGATTCTTCTGATTGCACTGAATTTCCTGTGCTGTCTTCCAATAATGACATTGTTTCAGCTGTGAGAACTTATTAGGAAATATATGATGCTTGCAGTTTTGCAGAAGTTGATTCCCCCCTGTGGAATAATCTTCATTCTAATTTGACTGTAAAATCCCCATAAATTATTTCAATCTCATTTTAGACTGGAACATATTTCATTGATTGGTAATAGCCTTAAATTACTTTTTATTGTGATTGTAATGTTTTCTTGTCAAATAGCAGGAAACAGTAAATTATAGAGTAATTTAACAGGTGGAAATATACACAAGCAACAATTGCTAGCAACAAATATAAACCATTAGAACAAATTCCAGTCTGCGCATACCTAATCAGTTCTTTCCTGTCTGCAGTTTAAGAAAGCAGTTCTTTCTTCCATAAAGTTTAATCTAGAATCCTGAATTAGTTTGTAAAATGTAATCTGGATATTTGGAAATCAGGGAACCATAAAATTAGAATGCAACAAAATATATTTAATGGTATTTATTTGGGGTAAGAATGCTTTAATACTGGAGACTCCATATTGAAAGCCTAGTATTGAACTCTAATGATAGCCATACACCAGGAGAGACTCCTTGACCTTAAATGAGCTTTTCTAGTACACACTTAGTCAAAATGATGTCATCCCTTTTAGTGAAAGAAAAATGGTTTACATACAAGAAATATAATTGCATTGAGAATACTGTAACCACAGAATTTTCACAGAAAATGTGTGCACATTTCAGATGGAAGTCCTTGGGGATTTCTAGTAGACTAATCAGAAATAAAAAGTTTTAAAAATCAGTTTTCTTTCATAAGAAGGCTGAATCTGCAAAACCTCCTAGTTATCTGAGTAGCACTGTTGTCTAATCAAACATGCGTACTCCATTTCCAAACCCAAATCAGTTCCACTTTAGTGTCCTTAGAAAATAACCCAACATTTCCAGAATCCAGTGACATAATTAAAGGAAAATATCACTTTGGAGAATTTCAACAACCCCATAATCATGGATCTTTTTGAAAATTTGAAATTTTTAAATTTACTACATTGATCACTGAAATTAGCAATAGTTGGTTATTACAAACCAGATCAGTGAAGAAATGAAGAATTCCAAATGAAATAACATGACAAATAGTGAACTATATTTTGTTTTGGGAAATATTAAATACTTGTGTATACATGATAGTGTGTAAATTGTATGTGTGACTGCATTTGTGTATCCATATATCTTTAAAATATCTTCAATTAAATATTATATTCAATTTTTAATCACCAGTATAGCATATAATATATTGGCATTAAATAACACTAAAGAAATATACTATATGATTTTTTTCAATGAAGTAATGGAATATGGAAGAAATTACGTGAATTTCTGAGCCAAGTGGCCTGGATTTAATTACTTGTTTAAGTATATACTTTTTGGGGAACTATCCAAGATGGCCGATCGCTAACAACTTGGGATTGCAGCTTGCAGTTAAAAGCTCATAGAACTAGAGGACGCCACACTTTCAGACAAATTCTGGTCGCTCAGGAGCAGAAGATTCCCAGTGGAGGAGCCACACGGGGCAGTGGTTTCGCCGGCACGCTGCGCACCAGTCTTGCCGGCACCTCCACACAGCAGCTCTAGGAGCTGACTAGGCGGGGCTGGCTCCCCTTCTGATGAAAGTTTGAAGGAGCCGCGCGGGTTCCCAGCGCTGACTCCTGAGGCCGGCACAGAAGTTGTGCCAGCACCTCCGCGCAGAGTGAATGCAACTGGTTCCCCTTCTGACAGAGGTTTGGAGCTCCGGGAAGGCAGACTCACCTATTACGGACACAAGAAGGAAGCCAGACAGGAGAAGCCTGGGCAGAAAAACAGCATCAGTCTTAACGCCACTGTTCCTGGCCCTGGGAACTAACATCTTGGATGTCCACTCAAGAGACCTACTGAAAGCTGGTAATTTCAAAGATGACAGAAGGATAAATTTACAACAATGGGAAGAAACCAGCGTAAAAAGGCTGAGAATACTCAAAATCAGAACCCCTCTCCCTCTAAGGATGATCACAGTTCCTCATCAACAATGGAACAAGACTTGATGAAGGAAGAGCCCATCCCATTAACAGAATCAAACTTCACGTTATGGATAATAAAAAACTTCCGTGAGTTCAAAGAACATGTTGTAGCCCAACGTAAAGAAACTAAGAACTTTGAAAAAAGGTTTGATGAAATCCTAATGAGAATAGACAAC
>CM052665.1:11850761-11896992 GCA_028533165.1 Leontopithecus rosalia | reverse complement strand
AAAAAAGTATATACTTTTTATATAATTTTTTTCATGGAATTGTTTTTGGCATAAGTATAAAAAGGGTAAGATAAGACTTATTCTAAGCTATGGCACTAAAATAAATATCATGTGCATATCTGCCTTAAATCCATTATGAAACAAATAAATAATGACATAAATTGTTTAGCATAGAATAGATTCACCATAAGTTTTAACTATATTATTTTACCAAATCTAAACTGTTACTCACATATGGGTGGGTTCCATTTCTTGCCAGGTAACAGCTCAATGACTATAACCAAGCAGGATTAAGGAAGAGGATTTTATTATTTATTACAAGTAAGAAAACCAGAGACAGATCCCAGAGCAGTGCCTCTTCGAAAAAAGTGAAAGTGGGGCATTTATTGTGTTGTTCAGCTGAGGCATTGTACATAAAGGATAGGTAAAGGCAGCACAGGTACAGTCATGGATTCTTCATACATCACATATACAGAAAATGGTGAATAAGCTCCTCTCTGAGAATGGATGTTAGTATGTGATATGGTTTGGCTCTCTGTCCCCACCCAAATCTCATGTCAAATTTTCATTCCCATTGTTAGGAGAGGGACATAGTGGGAGGTGATTGGATCAAGAGGGCAGATTTTCCCTTGCTTATGATTGTGGGTGGGTTTTCCTGAGATCTGGTTGTTTGAAAGTGTGAAGTACTTCCCCTTCCTCTTCACACGCTCTCTCTCTCCCCTGCAGCCATGTGAAGAAGTCCTTGCTTTCCCATTTGCCTTCCACCATGATTGTAAGTTTCCTGAGTACTCTTCAGCCATGCCTCCTATATAGTCTGTGGAACTGTGAGCCAATTAAACCTCCTTACTTTATAAACTACCCGGTCTCAGGTAGTTCTTTATAGGAATATGAGAACAGACTAATACAGAAAATTGTAATGCAAAGAGTTCACAAAAGTTTGTCTCCAATTCAGGCATCTCTGGATCCAATACGTTTTTGTTTGCCAGGGCTGGGCCTCCACCTGTAAATTCTTTGGTGCAACAAAAACTCAAGGTCCAACAGTTATCATTAGGTACTTTTTCACAGTGTGCATCTGAAAATATGGGAACCCTGGGTTGCAAATCTCCCTGACACATTTCACTCATGATTTTTAAAGGGTTTAGAGATGGAGCTCATTCTTCTGTATTTACTTCATGCTGACTGAGAGTGTTGTGTCTTCGAAAGTTAGAGGAGTGAAATTCCCCAGCTGCTGAATTCACATAAGTTTTTGGATTACCTAAAATTACTTGAAGCTGCTATTATTGTATTAATAATACAAGCTGAAGAGGGAACTGCTGGAGTTTTGAGGATACCAAGTCTACTATCAATTTAAATGTACAGAGAACAAAAAGTGCCCTGAAAAATAATGGCCCCTAGGGACCCAAGCAGAGAAAAAAACCAGGGGAAGTGAGAACGCATTCTAAATCTGGTTGGTTGAACTAAACTTTTGGTTGAAGAAATCCAGATATTCTGCTTACTTAAATATTTTATTTATATTAAACTCTGTTTCCCAAAAGGTGTTTACCCAGGTAGAATAAGAGATTTTGGTGACTGAACATATCCCTTCTTGTTCTATTAGTAAATAGTCTAAGTCTTGATTATCCAATACTACATTAGCTAGTGAATTTAAAGAATGTGCATATTTTGGAGATTCTCCCTTGATTTAACTTTCATAGTCTCTAGTGTTCAGCTTAAATTCTTAGGGTGACCTCATGGTAGGCAAAATTCTCACAAGGGGCAGCCAGAATTAGTTCAATAACCCTTTATAGTCTATTATAGTGGTGGTAACATAATGAAATATTATCTGATGGGCCCCAGAAGGCCCACAGTACATTATCCTAGCTGAATTACATTGTCAACACAGGGGTGAGCCACTGCAAGTAGTGGAGATTAAACCATAGGGAATTTATAGCTAGGGAGCTTGTGGTGGGGTGAGCCACAGATGAAAACATGTCCTGGAGGTACACACACCTTCCTGGGAGTAATGAAGTTTAATAGCCAAGCAATTGCAGGCCCCAAGGGAAACAGGTGGTCCCATCACTTTAGGGGAATAAGGGTATTCCATAAGCCAGACTAAGATTTACTTATCCAGTTGAAGCTCTTCCATCAGCTTTGAGGGTGGGAAATAATAGTTTCCCATACCCAAGGAATTTATCTATCCCTTGACAGAGTTTACATTGATTATGATAACCAGTGTTAGGTCTATTATGTTCCCATAGACCTCTGTGAGAAAACGCTAATGGTTGGTGTTTGGAATGCAGGTGCTAGTGAGATTAAAGGTAAAGGGGTAGATAACAGATTCCTCTCCATAGCATGTTTGACACTTTTCCCTTTTCCTGAACTATTTAAATGAACAAGGCCTCTTCCCTTGGTGACACGGCCCTTAGGGGTGAGTTCCACAGAATGTATAGGCCAGAAATAACCCATATAGATCACAGTGGGCTCAGGTGGGATTTTGGACTTCCACATTGCCACCCCGAGGTTAATATCTCCCCTCAAAGATAAGCAACAGGCCACCTCATGGGAGCCTGGAGATGCCTATGGCATATTCAACATTGGACAGATTATTCCCACTGGGTATAACATGGGAGACGTTTACTGTGTGTTGGCTTCCCAGAGACCACTGGCTGAGAGGCCAATAGTCTAAAATGGCCAACCAGGATAAGGGAAAGAGGGTTCATTCTAAAATATTATATGGGCTCAGTGGGATTTGGGATTCATCACCAACTAAGAATCTCAACAGTGTATAAAAGGACAATAAGCATGAAGATTCCTACAAGGATAAGAAAGCTGTTTACTATGGCAAAAGGATGAAAATGAAACATTTTAATTATCCGAGGTTTTTATTCTGAAAACCAATTTAAGGTCTACAACAGGTTCACAAGCGTATGCTGCAGAGGGGTTCTCAGGGGACTTTGTTCACTCTGGAGTAATGGCTCCCAGAAGTTATTCCCTGGAGTTCAAGGGAATAATTTGTAGTTAGAAGAGTTAGGTAGGGCCCTATCCTTATGAGGCTGTTTGTCCTAGGAGAAAATGGTCTTCAGGTCTTGAGCTGTACCTAGTCCCGTGGGTTGTATGAGTGAAGTTTTACCTCAGAGGGAACTGTGAGGCTTTGATTGCCAAAAGGATTAAGAGCAGCTACCATGAAACACAAATGAATGATGTGTTTTTGTGTCTCTTTCTGTATGCTCATCTGGGCAAGAAAGGCAGCTGGTCAGGCGCAGATAAGGCCTTTCATATAACATTTCAAAGTGTTAAGTCCCACTTTGCCTCTAGGTGCTGCTTGTATGTGAGCCAAAGCTATGTGTGCCAAGGCTATGTGTAATACCTTCAACCAATGCTCTTTGGCTTCCTGACAAAACCTGGCTAAAGCACCCTTGAAAATTCTACTAGCCCTTTCAGTTTACCCTGAGAATTGTGGTCTCCAGGCAGCAAGCAACTTTCATCGTTTGCCTAAGACATGGAAGTTTTTGTCATTAGGTTAGAAATTAATAAAGACCTATTATCCTTTCAGATGGACATAGGAAAACTGAATGGAAGGATAATGTTTTTAAGTAAATCCATTATGACTTCTTGCCTTTTTAGTCCAGCAGAGAAAAACCTCTATCCAACCAATAAGAATATTAACAAGTATAAAAGACTATTTAAATCCTCCAGGACTCATAGGCCTAAGAGAGAAGGCAATCTGCCAGTCTTCCTTGGCAGGTTCCCCTGAATTGTATCACTTTAACCAAAAGAGGTATGGGAGGTCTGTTTTGAGAATTGTTTTTGGGACAATAGAAACAGTAGTCCATCACTTTGTCATTATTTACTTGGTTTTCTCATTATAAGAAGCCGTGCATGGCCTTCTTACCCTAGTATGAGGACTCAGCTGAATATTTTACAATAGCTCACCTAAGATTTTTGGGCATTCATATCCTGCCTTTCTTGTTTAGGACCTACCCTATTACAGCTCATTTAGCCACAGAATCTACCAGGTTGCTCCCCATTATTAATTCAATGTCCCCATCCCATGACCCCAGCAATGGACTACAGCAATCTCTCTAGGCAATTACACTACCTGCAACATTGCCAATTTATTTTGCATATTTGATTTCCTTACTAGCGGCATTGATAAGTCCCATTTTTTTTCTTCCAGATTGCACCATAGGCATGGACCACAAAGAACTGTGTAAACAAATCAAGGCCTTGTCCTTTCCTAGTGCTGGGGCTGTGGTTAAGGCTATTATCTCAGCCTGTTGGGCTGAAGTCCCTTCAGGGAGATCCTTAGGTTTGATAGTTTCTTATAGGAACACAGCTGTGCATCCTGCCCTTCTTTGACATCCTTCCTTGAACTGACTGCCATCTACAAGCCATATGTCTTCCAAACTAGGAAGAGGGTGGCTCTGCAAATCTTTTCTACTGATATGTATTTCCTCTATGGCGTTGGAGCAGTCATGGATTAAGGTATCCTTGGTAATGGGCATTAGGTTAACAGAGTTTAAGGTCTGACATAAATGCAGTGGATGGTGGGGATGTCCAGCAGCAGGCCCAATACTGCAGCAATCTGCTGCTCATTAACCAGTGATGCCTCTTAGCTTCCAATACACTTTCTTGTCACTTGGTGGGAGAACTAAATTGTCAGATCTTGCCCCATTGTGAACTTTTCAGCTTCCTTGATAAGTGTGCAAGTAGCAGTCACTGCCATAATGTATGTTCTTGCAATATCATCAAGTTGTTTAGAGAAGTAGGTCACCATCCTTTTAATGAGCCTTAGCATCTGGGTGAGTACTCTTAAGAGCTATTCTCTTTCATGGATGTAGAGATTTGAAATTGACTATGCATTCAATTTCATCTTAATAAAAAACATATAAGGCTTCAACCACTTGTATGTTTCTTTTAAGAGTTATAAACCACTTTGTAGTTGATTTATTTCACTCATAAATGGGCACCCTGCTATTATGTTCCATGACTGTTTTCATTCTCAATTACTTTTTTTCAATGCCAAATCAATGAATAGTTTATTTTCTTATTTTAAAAGTTTTTAAAAATAGTTTTCAATGGAAATTATATTCAGCATGCGAAACACCAACAAAACATACAAACCTTACCACCAGATTCTAACAGTACATTTTAAAGAAAAATACCCTCATGCTTTCAGCAGGGGGTGGGAGAAAAGAATACACTAGAGCATTCTGCTCTTGTTAGCAAGATCCTAACCTACTGGGGTATTATCAGAATCTAAAAACCCTGAAGGAAAGGAAAATACTCAACTACAGAAAGGTAGTCATCCTCCCCACCCAAGGGTGGTAAGGGTGACTGAGAAACATTTGTGAAGTTTGCAGTCCAGTGACATAGGCTCACTAAATGCTAGAGACCTGATCATAGGACAATAGAAGTATTTCCCTTCCCCTAAACCTCACTACCACCTTACTGAAGTCCTATTTACAATAGTTTATTATTCAAATGCATTATGTTCAACTATCAAGAAAAAATTCACGACGCACAATAAAAGGAAAAACAAACACACAATTAAAACACACAATTAGAAGAGACAGAGCAAGCAGCAGAACCAAGCGTGACAAGGATATTGGAATTATCAGAATTTAAAACAACTACAATTAATAGGCTGAAAGAATGCAGGAACAGATGGCTAACATTAGCAAATAAATGGAAATCTTAAGATCAACAGCAACAATAAAATCAAGAGGTTAAAAACATTGTGAAATTAAAAAAAATATTTTAAATGGATTTGTCTTTAGACTGGACACAGCTGAGGAAGAAATCTCTGAGCTTGAAGACATCTCCATTAAATCTTCCAATACTGAAAAAGCAAAGCAAACAAAGCCTGACAAAAACAGGACAGAATGACCTAGAACTGCAGGACAACTATGAAAGGCTTGGGACTAGCAGAAAGTAAAGAAAGAGGGAAAAGAACAGAATAATGAAATAATGAAAATAATAATGACTGAGAATTTTCTTCAAATTAAAGTAGACACCACCCTATAGATGCAAGAAGCTCAGAGAAGACCAAGCAGCATAAATGCCAACAAACGACCACCTAAGCACATGATTTTTAATCTAAAAATATTTAATCAACACAACATAGCTTGTGTAATGATTACCACAACCACATTAATAAATACAATCATCACCATGTGTATTTAGTGTGTGGGGGGTGGGGGTGGTAAGAACACTTAAAATCTTTTCTCTTATCAAATTTCTTTTCTTTTTTTTTTTTGAGACGGAGTTTCCCTCTTGTTACCCAGGCTGGAGTGCAATGGCGAGATCTCGGCTCACCACAACCTCCGCCTCCTGGGTTCGGGCAATTCTCCTGCCTCAGCCTCCCGAGTAGCTGGGATTACAGGCATGCGCCACCATGCCCAGCTAATTTTTTGTATTTTTAGTAGAGACAGGATTTCACCATATTGACCAGGATGGTCTCGATCTCTTGACCTCGTGATCCACCCGCCTTGGCCTCCCAAAGTGCTGGGATTACAGGCTTGAGACACCGTGCCTGGCCCTCTTATCAAATTTCAAAGAAAGCTTGTGTCTTTCAAAAAATTCATCTGGCCTGGCACAGTGGCTCATGCCGGTAATCCCAGCACTTTAGGAGGCCGAGGCAGGTGGATTGCCTGAGGTCAGGTGTTCGAGACTAGCCTGGTTAACACGGCGGCGAAACTGCGTCTCTACTAATATTACAAAAAAATTAGCCAGGAACAGTGGTGTGTGCCTGTAGTCCCAGTTACTTGACAGGCTGAGGCAGAAGAATTACTTCAACCTGGGAGGCGGAGGTTGCAGTGAGCTGAGATCGCACCACCACACTCCAGCCTGGGCGACAGAGTCAGACTCTGTCTAAATAAATAAATAAATAAATAAATAAATAAATAAATAAATAAAATAATCCACGTCATCTAGGTTGGTAAATTTGTGGGTACAGAGTTGTGCATAATATTTTTTATTATCCTTCAGTAACTAGGACATCTGTAGTGGTGTCCTCTGTTTTATTTCTGATATTAGTAATTTGAATCCTTTCTTTTTCTTAGACTAGAAACGGATAATGTTTTATTAATTGTATCTGTCTTTTCAAAGAACCAGCTTTGGGTTTCATTTTTTTTTCTCTATCGATTTCCTAATTTTAATGTCATTGATGTCAGTTCTTATTCTTATTTTTTAGTTGTCTGCTTACTTTGGGTTTAACTTGCTCTTTATTTTCTACTTTCCTAAGATGGAAACTTAGGTTATTGATTGTAGATCTTTCTTTACGTATGCACTCAATACTATACATTTCTCTCTAAGCGCTGCTGTTGCTGCACGTCAGATTTTTTATGCTGTGTTTTCATCTTGGTTTAGTTTCTTTAGAGATTATCTTTTTTACTTTCTCTTTTAGTTTCTTTTACTCATGTGTTACATAGAAGTAGATGTTTTATCCAGTTATCTTTCTGTAATTGATTTCTAGTTTAATTACACTGTGGTATGAGAACATACATTGTATGATTTCTATTTTTAAAACTTTATTGAGATGTGCTTTTTGGCCCAGAACATGACATATCTTGATTGCTGTTTGACATTAACAGGCAATGTTCACAAGGGACACAACATGAGAATAAAAATAAATATTAATGAACTATATTGCAGGAGAGAGCAAATCGCTTATGGAAACAAAATGAAATGCTATGCCAATAAAAAAACAGACAAGAGTAAAGAGATAAATTTTTTAAAAAAAGGAACCAATAACTGGGGCCGGGCGCGGTGGCTCAAGCCTGTAGTCCCAGCACTTTGGGAGGCCGAGGCGGGTGGATCACGAGGTCATGAGATCGAGACCAACCTGGTCAAAATGGTGAAACCCCGTCTCTACTAAAGATACAAAAAATTAGCTGGGCATGGTGGCACGTGCCTGTAATCCCAGCTACTTGGGAGGCTGAGGCAGGAGAATTGCCTGAACCCAGGAGGCGGAGGTTGCGGTGAGCCGAGATCGCACCATTGCACTCCAGCCTTGGCAACAAGAGCGAAACTCCATCTCAAAAAAAAAAAAAAAAAAAAAAAAGAACCAATAACTGGAATATCAAAGATAGGCATTGGTCTAAACTAATCAGAAAACGGAAATTATTATGAAGGATCAAAGCACAGGAAAGATGGTTTCTCCTTTACAGTGGTGCAGCCATTTGCTGTGTTATTTGCATGCCAAGCATACTTCTTACCTAATCTTAATATCTCACATTAAAATAAAAGGTTTCCTAATATTTATCCATTTTGGGAGCCATCAAGAAAAGACAAGGTAACACTTAATGACAGAGCATGTTTATAATTGTTTAAATCAAGATCAAGTCTATATTGATGTTTCAGGAATTTACATTGGTACATCTTATATCTAATATCTAGAAGACCATAAAATTAATAATTTCCTAGAAACTTCTTTAAAAATAAACTTCTTGTAAACAGATATTTCCCCTTTTTT
This sequence comes from Leontopithecus rosalia, assembly GCA_028533165.1. Lineage (NCBI taxonomy): Eukaryota > Metazoa > Chordata > Mammalia > Primates > Cebidae > Leontopithecus > Leontopithecus rosalia. The sequence goes on along the minus strand of CM052665.1, from coordinate 11,888,537 downwards.
CAAAGGCAAGTTTCAATACTGAGTTAGAAGTTCAGTCTGTGTCTATGTCATCTGCTAATATCAGACAAATACCATCATTCTTACAGGTGTGGCCACACTTTTTTTGGATACAAAAGTTGTGCATGTTAATTAATAAAATGTTTTAAATGTTAAAGTTGTAAAGACACGAAGTTTCCAGTGTTGTTTCTGGGTATGCTAATTAGGACGTGAAACAAAGTATTAAGCAGCATCACAAAAGACATACTTCATAGTACTTCCTTTAAAGTTTGAACTTTTCTCATTTACAAAATTATACTAATCTGGGGACTAAAGTTTCCCAGGATATGGAAATTTCTGAATTGACTACAACACTATGTCATTTATTGTAATGTTTATATGTGTGCAATAGGATTTCCTATAATAGTCCAGGACACAACACCCACAGAACACAGATGTGTGCCTTTCTCAAACTGAGTGAGCTTAACCTGAAACGGCTTATGATTCATTCTGTTAATATCTGTGCAATTAGAGGAAGTAAAGCTACTTTTGGTTTTCCAGACTTAGCAGTAAAACCAATATTTTCTAAAGCCTTTAAATTTGGGAGCATATTAACTACTACATTTCCTTCAAGCCCTGACTTAACCTCATCATCTATTTGATCTGTAGATTGTATTTCTTCATTGAGAGCCTCTCCTTTCTGCTTTAGCACTTCTACTGCCCTGCAAATATAGTTTCACTCTTGTTACCCAGGCTGGAGTGCAATGGCGTGATCTCGGCTCACCGCAACCTCCGCCCCCTGGGTTCAGGCAATTCTCCTGCCTCAGCCTCCTGAGTAGCTGGGATTACAGGCACGTGCCACCATGCCCAGCTAATTTCTTGTATTTTTAGTAGAGACGGGGTTTCACCATGGTGACCAGGATGGTCTCGATCTCTTGACCTCGTGATCCACCCGCCTCGGCCTCCCAAAGTGCTGGGATTACCCTGCAAATATTATCTCTCAGAATCCCATGATGACATGACATTAATATGTGTGTTGTTTTAACAAACTTTAAATCACAGAAGAATTTTAAGTTCTGCAGTTTGCAGCAAAATTCAAAATGTCTTTTATAATGTGTTTTCTCATTGTAGCTTTCATTTTTTGCCTTCAACACTATTTAGTGCACTTTAATGATTTAATTCTGGCTGAGACTAGATTTGATTCTCTGATTGGACATAGAATAAAATTCCTAACCTACCACTTATCAATGCTTTAGGAAACAGTTAATATCTGTAGCAGGTTTGACAAATGAAAGCAGATAGAAAGTCAATCTGTAGACCCAGATACAAGTTTTAACATTAACTTTTAAATTTGATTTTTTTGTCATAGAAAATTAATGTGAAAAAATAAAGAAACTAGAGCTATAAAGAGAACTATCAAAGGTAAATCTCCTGAAATAAAAAATACTGGATTTAAGTATATTTGCCCAAAGATATGCCTTTGAATAATGGCAACAAATATAAAAATGTTGCATGTCTAAAGAGTAATCTATAAACATACCTCCCCAATAATATACAGCCAGAAGAAGCTATAAAAATAGTTATACATATGGGTATTGAATAAATATCACTAATAATCTGAATATTTAAAATCCATCATTTACTCAAACACCTGTGAATTATGCAAATACCTTTTTATGTCATTTACAAATAAACTTTGAGTAAATGCCTCATATGACAAAGATTTCATTTAATATCTGAGAAGCAGCCCCTACCTTTGCTGAAGAACAGCTATAATTATTATAATCTTACCTAATATCATGAGTTAATAACCCTTTCCTGATAATTTTCAATTATTGATCCTAATTCTTTATCGCTGGAATACATGAAAGGAGTTGGCTCCGACTGAACATGGTTATTTTAAAAATATTTTGATAAACTACGATGTCTTTACATTTTCTTTGCCCATCGAAATACATTAGATTTCTTCAGCCATCCATATATATAGTATAGAATGTAACCACATGAATCTCTCTGGCTCCTAAGTACTCCTTTTTGTCAAATTTCATCTTAAAATGTGGTCTCAAAAATTGAATCAATATATTATAATAACTTGATGTTAACTCAATTAACCTGATTAACTTGATATTCATGGTAAGACAAAGGTAATTGGATTAACAATTAAGAACCTATGTGAATTTACAATATCATTGTACTGCAAAATTGACTTCAAGACAGGATGTGATAATTGTTCAACAATCTTACACTTAGGCCTGGTGTGGTGAGGCTCAAGTTGTAATCCCAACACTTTGGGAGGCTGAAACAGGAGGATCTCTTGAGCCAAAGAGTTTGACACCAGCCTGGGTAACATAGTGAGACCCCCATATCTACAAAAAAAAGTTAAAAAATTATTAGCTATATGTGGTAGTACATGCCTGTAGTCTCATCTACTCTGGAGGCTGAGGGAGGAGGATCACTTGAGCCCAGGAGGTTGAGGCTGCAGTGAGCCATGATTGCACTACTGCACTCCAGTAGACACTGTCTCAAAAAAAGAAAACGAATATTAAACTTATTCTTAAATTCTTCTTATAAGCCTATAGGGAAGATATTTCTGATTATCCAAATAGTTTAAATAATATTTTGTTTAGACATGTAGGTAGAGCCAGTGCATTTGGTCTAACTCATTACCATTCTTCCTTTCACCTTTTTGCTCATATAGAAATCTTCTCCCCAGACACTGCTTTTTATGCTTTTCTCTTGAAGTTTGGAGCTTTTTTTCTTCCCTCCACAGCCTCTATACAACTGGCCTTCATGTTGTTTATCCAGTTTCCTTTCCATCTCTTTAAAAACTCTCTGTTCCAAATGAGAGTAGATCCGTGAACCTACTCCCATTTATCAATTACTTAAGCTCCTGACACTCTACCTTATTCCTTGGTGATTAAAATAAAAACACAGATCATCCCTTCCACATCTTACCTCCTCAATTCCTTTTCTTATCTTACCCTGCACCCCTCCTCAACTATGTCTCCCTATGTTCATACTCTAGAACTTCTCATTACCAGTAACTACAGTCCTTCAAAATTTTAATTCCATGCAACTCAATGACCACCCACTTTTACGTTTCAAGCCAACACTTTAGCACTTTGTATTTGTTGGTTTTCATGCTGCTGATAAAGACATACTTGGGACTGGGCTATTTACAAAAGAAAGAGGATTAATGGACTCACAGTTCCACATGGCTGGGGAGGCCTCATAATTATGGTGAAATGTAGGAGGAGCAAGTCACATTTTACATGGATGGCAGCAGACAGAGAGCTTGTGCAGGGAAACTCTCATTTTTAAAACCATCAGATCTTATGAGACTCATTCATGATCATGAGAACAGTACAGGAAAGACCTGCTCCACAATTCAATCACCTCTCACTGCATTCCTCCCATGACACATGGGAGTTTTGGGAGTTACAATCCAAGATGAAATTTTGGTGGGAAGCAGCCAAACCATGTCACACCTGGTTCCAACAATCTTTACATGCCAGTGAGATCTCTGATTTTGCATTTGTCACTCTTTCCTTCAATACCTCTCTCCTCTCCTTTTCCAGCTTAAAATTTTTTTGCATATACTATAGACCCTTGTCCTTATATTACTTGGCTTTTCTCCATTGGCTTCATATAAGTTAGAAGGCAATTATCTTCACAGCATATTATTCTTTGATCATGCATACCTCATCTGCAGCTACAGCAGCCACCTTACTATGTTGTTTAACAAGAAAGACATGCTTCAGCTCTAGGAGCTGGACAGAGGAGCCAGTTAGAGTTTGGCTGTCTCTTGTGCCTTGACTGTGCTTTCAAAAGATGGGCTCTTACTTCCTCCAAGTCTTTAACCACATGTTTTCTTGTCAATGAAGTCTCCGCTGACCATTTATTTGAAATTTGAATCTGCCTTTTTTCATCTCCATATCGATTTTTCTTAACCTGTTCTTTTTTTAAATTCCTTTATTGTAGAATATACATTTTTTGGCCTTTCTTCACTGGAATGTCAGCACCATTAAAGCCATAAATATTATCAACATGATATTCTTTTTAAATTTGTACCATGCACATAAGATATTGCCCAATAATTAGGCATTTAATAATTATTTACTGAATTAATCGGTATTTAAGCATTGTAAAGTTATGTCTCACTTATTTATTATTTTATGTTTTTTGAATCTTCTAAACAAAATTCATGCTTAGATAAATCTACAATGAACATGTTCTTTAAAAATGGAAATTTACATTCTCACATGTGCAAAATATCTATTCTGGCTCTAGATGAGAAACTTTTAATGTAAAAGAAAAACTTACACTACAAATGAATCTTGTCCTTTGATATGACTGCCTTGGGTGACCAAATTTTTTACCTAGTTATGCTGCCACATTTGGAATTTTTGTTAATATCTGCTTTTGGAATCAATTTTAAAAGATAATGAAGAAAAAAGTCACATAACTATATATTCACATTTCATTTTTTGACCACAAATGGTACTATCCAATTTGATAACCCATCTTATTCTTTCTATTTAAAACTGCATCTGGTTTTTACCTCAATTAAAATCTACCCTTAAGGCATAATTATTTGCCACCATGTAGGATATTCAAAAGAATGAGTAAGAGATTTTGAAGGCAATTCAAAATATACATCTCTGGAAATAGCAACATCATTTGAATGCATCGAATGAGTGTTTCACAAAGAACAGTCACTTGAATATTTGAAATCTGGAATGTTTGTTAAAAGATAAGTAACGTCACAGTATAGATATACTCTGAATCCTCCAGTGACCTCTAGATATAAGGCTCTTTCAAATTTTCCACCAGGCAATAATGAGGAAAATCAAGCTGAATCTCTCCTAATATTGTTCCTAGACAACAAACGGATAACAACAATTATAAAACATGAACTTTCTTTCTTTTATAAAATCTCAATTTATATTTTATATTCACAGTGTGTTCTTTTCCTAACTCTTCTCAACTACTAACTTGCTGGAAATATTGGTTTCCGAAATTTTAAATATCTTAGTCCTATTTTAAGTATGTGCTCTATAATCAATACTTACTGTTAAACCTCATGTAATTCATCATGTCTATGATATTTAGAGAATGCCCATATCAGACAAATTTGTGAGGAACTCTGACCCACAGATAGCTCAGCACTTACTTTAGAGAGTAAAAAATGAACACATATATCTCATAATATGTACATTTATAATTTGATTATTTATTCCTTAATAATCTATCTTTATGATTTACTCATCATATATATGAATCCTGCAGTACATAAATCTCTGAAAGTCAAATCTTCAAGATTATTTAGAAAAAATAAAGATTAGATGAAAATGTGAATGAATGGGCATTTTATGTTATTGATGTTATATATGTTATGTTTTCTTTTGTCTTTGAGCTTTCTCAACATTAACTTCCAAGTCATGTGTGTATGGAACCAAATACATGTGACAGGATGTGTTTGGTTCAACAATGTCTCTGTTTTTCAGATATATTTTATGTATCTGTGAAGAATAAAAGAACACTGTGATGCTTTTTCTAAGCAACTGTGATATTTTCTTCAAAAACACATAATTTCATTCATGTGCCATGTATTTGTGTGGTGAATTAGTTTTCTATTGTTCTAATACAAATTTATACAAAACTAGAACTAAGTTATTGGATTAGAAGCTTTGCTGAGGGTAAAGATGCAGGTTTATTTAATCAATAGTTCTATTTTCTATAAAATTCTAAGACTCTAAGGAATGTCACCTGTTTATGCCACATTGATTTCCTATGAGGTTAACAAGTGATTTTTATTCGCATAGAAATATCCCTCAGTTGGAAATTTAGAGGATGTCCATTTGACTTGGTAATAGTTTGGATTGTTTAATGGTATTTTGTTTGTATATATTATTTGTGTTTTTTATTGTCAAAGATGAGTGACAGATAAGACAGTACAGATTGTGAACATGGTGGAAGTTTTACTTAAAGTGTGGGCTTTGTCACCTCACTTTTTACAGGAACTGCTTAGAACAGCAGGTGACTTATGAAGAATGAGGGCACGTCTGTTAAAGCCATTGTAAATTGATTTTCCCTGTTTCCATCGGCTTTTCCAGAAAGTTTTCTTTCCCTATGGCATAACTGGAAAGCTTTTCATTTCAAACTCCACTACATGCTCTCTGTAGTTGTCTCTCATATCCTATCTTAGTTATAATCTCTTTCATCTCAAGGAGGTTTTGATATGCCTTTGAGTAAATGGTCAGGAATTCTGGTAGCCTTGGGTACTTGTAAAATTTTAATAGACTGAATTATTTTTACGTAACATAAATTTTATCATTATTTTAAAGCAGTTATAATTTTGCAAAAAACTTGCGCTGATAGTACAGAGAGTTCCCATATCCCATCTTTCACCACACAGTTTCTCCTATTAACATTTTGCATTAGTGTGAAATGTTTGTTACAGTTGTTGAAACAATATTGATACAGTTCTTATTAATTAAAGTCCATAGTTTACATTAAGGTTCATACTTTTTCCTACAGTTCTGTAGGGTTTTGGCAAATGCAAGTCATGTATCCAGCATTAAAGTTTTTTGCAGAATATTTTTCATGTTTTTTGTTGGCTTGTTATTATATGTGTATGTGTGTGTGTGTGTGTGTGTGTGTATAACATATGTCTCAAATATATTATATATATATATATATCAAAACAATATCCTGTTGCATGAATGCACCACAGTTTGTTTAACCCCTCATGTATTTAAAGACTACTTGCTCACTTCCAATTTTAGCAATTATAAAGAAAGCTGCTATAAACATTCACATTCAGGTTTTTCTGTGAGTATAAGCTTTCAACTCCTTGGGGAAATATCCAGAAGTACCACTGGTGAATCACATGTTAAGCCTCCATTTACCTTTATAAGAAGCTGCAAATTGCCTTGCAAAGTGGCTGTACCATTTTGACTCCCAACTTGCAATCAGTGAGAGTTCCTGTTGATCCATATCCTCACCAACATTGTTAAAACTGTGTATTTTAGCCTTTCTAATAGGTGTGTACTGATGTTTTACTGTTGCTTTTTGATTTGTAATTCCCTAATGACACAAGAAATTATCTTTTTTTTATATGCTTATTTGCCATCTGTATATCTTCTTTGGTGAGTTGCCTTGGTTATACCTTTTTGAAAAAGCTTTATAATGTGAACATTAAATAAAATTATCCCAGATTTCCTCCTACCACAAAAAGGGCATATTTTTCCATTTGAAAGAAAGTAAAGCAATGGTTTGGACATCACAAGGCAGACTACCGCTGAAAATGGCTATCTTGATACTATATCTATTTTCTGTTTCTTCTTAACACAAACTAGGTTAATTTTTTTGCCTTCTGACAGTTAGATGTAGTCTTCAACCGAGTTCTAATCAATAAAAATGAGTGAATGTAATGTGATACTCTTTCAGGCCTAACCTACAAGAAACTTTCACTGATGATTTTCTTTTTTCTATTTGTGTTAGATGGATATTGATCACCTTTGTAGTTAAATATTGATGATGCCAGATCCTCCATCAGCCTGGGGTTCTGAATGACTATATGAAACATAAAAGACTAGAACCACCACCACCACCACCACACCAATAACACTCAGTGATTGCACCAATTTAAGCAAGAAGTAAACTTTCATTGCTTTTAATGACTGATATTTCAAGGTTCATTTGCTGTAGTCTCTATAGACACCTTAATTGATAGAATAATGAATCCATACTCTCACACCTACAAAGGTCTAGATGACACTTCAAAGAATATTCAGAGGAAATAGGTCTAATGAACAAATTTAATTGCATATAGGAAAAGTCTCACTTGTTTGCCACTTTAAATTTCCTTTAATAATTTTAAGGGAAATAACATCCATAAACAAAGAATGGATATGAAAAAATCAAGTAAATTAGTGAAGGAGTTAGTCAAACACTCATGTGTCAACTAAGGTCATTATTTTCATTGAAGTAATAATAAAACTGACTGAAGCCTCTTACACACGTCCACATGCATACATACACATTATCACTCAAGGTTTCTCTGCATATAGCTGACTTCACAGAAGGTTTAGTAAAATAATGACATCATAATAAAAACTATCAACTCAAATTTAAATAAGCATATCTGTCTATTAAGTAAACTAAGCCATTCTGCCCCTGTGAATTTTTTCACTACCTCATTCTTATGGTAAGGCTAGCCTCATCCTCTCTCCAGCCATTGAGTCTTCTTTCATTTTTCTCTTTTTCTCTGTATTCCTTCTGATTCCAAAGAAATTTAGACTTTCTTTTGTTGTAACTTCTTTTTCTAGACAGGCTTTTTTTTTCCTTAAATATACTCATGGAGTATTAAACTATCTTCATACACAAGACACTTTTATTTTTAATGCTAAAAGTAATTAATTTATATTATTAAACGTTATAAACAGTTACAAAAAGTTATCTGCCTTTCCAGTTGCACACATTGAAATAGCACACTATTTTAAAATTTTCTGTTTACCCTTTCTGCTGAATATTAATGAAACACACAATTGCATACTAAGTGCACTATTTATTTTAAGTTTTCATTCTTCACTTCTTGAGATTAGTCTTGTAAAACCGTAGCAAATGTCTTTTTGAAGACATGGAGATTTACGTGTAAATGGCAATGGTTTAAATAATTTATTTAAAAAGTCAGTCTTTCATTTTACTATTAAAGTACATCTAAGGAACAGTGAAACTTAGTAAACTGTTTACATCTTATAAGTTTTCTTACTGGGAAATGTCAAGGCAGAGTTAAGATACTTAAGACAGAATGAGAAAGCATGAAGATCAATGAGGGTATCAGATAACTGGTAATGACAGCAGACTTCAGCCTCACTAGCATTCATTTTTGTGTTAACAATCTTGGGATTTCAACGGAGCTTCTTATTGTCATGTATTGCATGATGCTCTCACATAAATACCAACAGAGAAGAGTTATTTTTCAAATCCTACATGTGCAAGCTTATGAGGTTTCAGATTTTTTTTCATGTTGCTCTAAAATCTTGGCATCAGTGAGAAATGTTCTAATCTCTCCAATAAAGTGACTGATAGCAACTTCTATGCCAAATTTTAGTCAGAAAAATGTTCTATTTGATATAATGTACACATTGTTAGACAAGAACCTACAGGTTTTGATATTATCTGGCTGGGAGCAAAAGAATAACAATGGATGGTTAAGGAGATATACTCATAAAAAGTCTCAAAAACGTTTCCTCAACCTAATTTTTTCCTCCACATCCTGCACAGAAAACAGAAAATTCCATCACTTATATTATTCCCGAGGATTAAAATAGTAACTTTACAGGAAATTAATAAAAGGGTAATCCATGAATCCTCCGGAATTTTATCTCAGATAATAGATGCATGAAAGCTATATTTTAATGCTGATTATAAGTTTGGGACACAGAAAGCCTAAGACATGAAAGGAATGTTAAATGTCTGAGAGAAGAGAGCAGATGGGGTTGTTTATTGACAATCTTAGAGGGAGTAAGAAATAAGGAGAAAATAGAGGAAGAAAGCAGGGGTTCTTATTTATAAAGTCATAGAAATTTAGCATAGTATTTTCCTATCACAATTATCTGATACTTTTTTTTCCTATCACAGATTTGTTAGGAAATACAGGTAAGTCATTTATGAATTCAAAGTCATACCAAGGTAATCTGTTTGAATAAATAAATTTATCAGATTTGGTAGAATGAAGGCAAATATTCAAACATAAATTAGATATGTATATTTTAGCAAAAACAGTAAAGTTTTAAAATTACATATTATATTAAATCCCCCAGAAAATGTCAAATACGAAAGAATAATTTGAATGCCCCTAAAATACATGAACTCTACACAAATAAAAACATCATTAAAGAAATTTCATTATACCTAAATAATCTGAAGAAAAGTCATTTTTGTCAGTCTTCACCCTCTAACCAACTGCTTTTCTTTATCTGTTTAATGTACATCAATTTTTAAAATGATGTCATTTCCTGCAACTCCTTATTAGAGGATGGCCCTCAGGCTGCCAAAGCGCAATACAAATGGGTATAATGAAAACCACAGTGTATGAAATCAAGTCCATGGGGGCAGCTCCTTTCAAAGGCTGATGGGATTGGGCATACAAATACTCCAATTGCCTTTGACTGGTTATCTCTAATGTGTCTTTCTATACTCTCCAGAGCTTTCCTATGAGATTGAGACAAATAAGTTTGTTGGGAATTCCATGGAAATTTACTTGATACAGACTTTTTGTTTGAATTCCTTCTAATAAAAGAGGACTTCGTAACAAGGCTTAACTAGACTAACGGAATTACAACAAACTAAAAGCTTTTTCCCAGCAAAGAAAACAAATCAACAAAGAGATCACCTATGGAATGGGAGAAAATATTAGCAAACCATTTATCTCTTAAGGGTTAACATTCAAAATATATAAGGTACTCTAACAACTCAATAGTAAGGAAACAAAGAACTTGATTTTTAATATAGTCAAAGAATATGAAAAGATATTTCTCAACAGAAGACATTCAAATGGCCAAAAGGTATATGAAAAAATGATTAATAGCAATAATTTTCAGGGAAATGCAAATTAAAGCCACAGTGTATCACCTCACCTCATATTGGTGAGAAAAAGTGAACCCTTGCACATCGTTGATGAAAATGTAAATTAGTACAGGCATTAGGAAAAACAGCATGGGAGTTTTTTCATGTAATTAAACATCAGATAATCTTTTGATCTAGCAATTCCATTATTAGGTACATATCCAAAGGAAATGAAGTCAGTATGAAAAACATATATCTACAGATCATTTTTATTGCAGCATTATTCACAACAGCCAATATATGGATGCAACCTACATGTTATGCATTGATGAACAGATGAAGAAAACATGGTATATATACATAATGGAATACTATTTAGTGTTTAAAAAGAAGGAATTTTAATTTTTGATGATATGGATGGACCTGGAGGACATTTTGTTAAGTGAACTGAGCCAGGCACAGAAAGAAAACTACGGCATTACCTTTGTATGAGGAATCTCTAAGAGTTTAATTCAATGAATTGTAGGTGGAATCTAAGAGCTGAGCTCGTAGAAGCAGAGTAGAATGATAGTTTCCAGGGGCTGGAAAGGCAGGAGGTATTGGGGAGATGTTGGCCAAAGGATACACAATTTCAGTTGGATAAGGAAGAATAATAAGTTCAATAGATTTATTGTATGATATGTTGACTGTGTCAATAACAATGTATTGTATTCTTGAAAATTGCTAAGAATACAATATGCATTTTCAAAACAAAAAGTGATAAATATGTGAGATAATACTCATGTTAATTAGCTCAAATTAACCATTTAATAATGTATACACATTTTAAAGCAATCTGTTGTACAGGAAATATATATAACTTTGGTTAATTAAAAATAAATACTAAAAACTGAGAATCATTACCTTCTGATTATGACAATTACATTCCTTCATTTTTAAGCCTTATATATTTTATTTTTCTTGATTTAGTTCATTAGTCAGAACCTCAAGTACCATGTCGAACAGAAATGGTGATAGTAGGCATCCTCATATCATTTCCAAACCAGGGAGAAAGCTCGCAATAACTTAAGGTAAACTTTTTTTTTAAGTTTATTTTATTTACATCTATGGCAATACTTCTCACCTTAAAGTTTTCCTATCTAACATCTAGACAGCTACATCAAATTTTGCTTAATTTATATTTTCATATTATTACTATTTCTACCCATGTCTGTCATTATTTATGTGCCATTTTTAAAGTGTGTTTTCTTAAAGAAGCATATGCATGGTGTGTGTGTGTGTGTGTGTGTGTGTGTGTGCAATCTGACAGTTCCCTTTTAAGAAAACAGTATATTTAGGTTTCTTATATTAAAGCTTACCTATATGTTTTATATATTTAACTTTTTATTTTTATGTTTATTTTTCTCTATATTTTATTTTGTCTTCTGGCAGATTAATTAAATAAGTTGTTAAAAATTCTGTCTCTTGACATGCCTACAAACTGTAAATCAAATGGCATATGTTGTGCTCAAAACATTTGTAGGTGGTGTTACATTTTCCCCAGAGCTATCTCCTTTTTACCAAAGAGCAGTCTGAGAGTGATAGTTTGCAGTTTTGATAATGTGGTTACTTTAGTCCTCCCACAGGTGCATTGCTGCAATGTTTCTAGATGACTACCTAGCATACTCTCTTGCATCTATTCCACTGATAGGACCTGAACTCTAATTTTTATCTGCTCACCATAAAGAAAGCAAAAATCCAACTCGAATTTTCAGACCACTTTTTGTTTAGCTTTTTATTGTCCCATGTAACACAGCTTTTCAATTCAATTGTTTCTTGAGGGGAATACTAGCCTCCATGAAGTTCAATTTTCATACCATCGCTCCTCACATTCTCCCACAGGTATTGGTCACTTGAGGCTCCAACTTTGTCTCACCATCTCAATGAGACCGCAATCTCAGAAACATTAGTCTTTTCAAGTTTCTCTTTATGCCTTTTTAACTTGTCAAGATGTAGGGTGTCGAATTTCCCTGGTTCCTGGAGACTTTCGTGGTATTACTGATGAAAGTCCCATGTCCTCAGAAACTGCATAGTCTTGGGCAAACTAGGATGGATGTGTTCTCCCTTCCAGCAAATAAATATTAAATTCTGTCATTTAAATGGATACAGATAGGTCTAAAGGCACAATAAGATTTCCACAAAATAATTTACATCAAAATCTGATTTATTAAGAATCTGTTTCAAACACTAAGAAATTAGGCTGAAGAGGATTAGAGAAAAGCCGAATGGATTAGCGCAGTAAGTAGAAATAGAGGACAGAGTTAAAACTGATTAGGCTCCATTGAGGAAATGCATACACTAAATGATGGAAACAACTTTAAGAGCTAATTTAGCTTGCCTGATCTGAAAGTTACATAAAGATAAGTGGTATATTAGTTTGCTATGGCGCCAGTAATAAAGTATCACAGATTGGGTAACTTAAAAGACAGAAATGCAGTGTCTCATAGTTATGGAGGTGTCAGCAATATTGGTTTCTTCTAAGGGTGGTAAGGGAAGGAACATTTCCTGGTCTTTATCCTTGATTTGTAGATGGCCATTTTCTTCCTATATCTCTTCATGTCATCTTCCTTGTATGCATGACCATTTCTGTGTCCTAATTTCTCATTTTACAAGGACATCAAGCATACTGAATTAGGGCCCAGTCTAGCAATCTCATCTTAACTTAATTAATTGCATCCGCATTATTTCTAAGTAAGTTCACATCCTGATGTACTGGGGTTAAAACTTAAATCCATAAATTTTGAGATAAAAATATTTCAACCCCTAATGGGTGGCAATTCAATAAGTGAACTGTAAGAAAGGAGGGAAGCAGCAATACAATAGGAAAAAGGTAGAGTTTGGGGGCTCAATTACGAAAAATCTTTGTCAGACACAGATGTGAATTACCTGTGAATTCATTTCTACAAAGTTAAAAATATATAAAGTGTTGTTTAATCAGCTCGTCTATTTAAACATATTTGTCTCAAATGTTTATATCAGTGCAGACCACAGAAGGATATGACTCATAGAGATTGACATGAAAAGTTTTCTTTTTCTAGATCATGAGAAATTGTGTCTATATAACTGCCTACCTCTTAATACTATAGTTGCCATTTAAAATTGATAAACTTTAAAACCATTAAAATATTTATTTAGGTTTTAATTTTATAATTATATTTCATGGGATCATGCTAAATTTCTAGAGAGAGTTTTAAAATAGTTTAAAGAGCTATGGTGTGTTATAAGAAATGAAAAAGATTATATCAAATTGTCATTTACAAAATATTCAGTTTGACTCTATTCCACTAATTTTTCAGCTCAAAAAACATATTATTTAGTATGTAAAAAATAATATTTTTTCATTACTTATTATAAAGCTAATTTATTCAAAATCACTACAAATACTTATGTACCCTTCCAATTTGTTAAAATAGGAAATGTTTTCTTGAACAAAAATTTATGAAATCTCTTTTAGCTTGCTAAACGCAGTTTTACATTTAAGAATGGCAGTAAAAATGTACAACTATTTATATTTTAAATATGAGGTGATGGTTTCCAACTTTATGAAGACAGAAGATGACATTTATATAACCTTTAGGTTTTTATCTCCTCTGGAAGCATCTCTGATTAGATTTCACTAATCAGAACTATCCACTCGTCTTGAGAAACCTTATATATCATTTGACCTTCACCATAAATTTCAGACACTTAAGTTGACATCCATAACACTCCTTTCTGTACTGACTGCCAAATTTGCTATCATACCATATGTCCAGCATACAATTTGCATTTGAATTGGGAAATGTAAATGATACTTTAATGATTTCATGTGCTAAAGTGTATGGTAAGTGGCAGAAAGGAAAATCAATACACATGCTATAAACTTTTCATTTGTGACATTATTTCAGTCATGACAGTTTGCTAAAGAAAGGCTATGTTCTCTAGAGCTATTAATGAATAATTTTTGAAAATAAATGTTAGGTTTAGAAAGAATTCAAAGTATGCTATATATTCTTATGAGAGATCAGTTGTTAAGCCATGTTAAATTGAGCGTTGACTACACATTCTCTCTAAGATGAATATTATGATTAAATGATAACAGAAACTTCATGATTTGATGCCTCACATTAAAAAAATTGACAACACATTCAAGGTGCTTTTGAAAAATAAAGCACATTTTATTAATGCTCATAGATGTAAATGCAATATATTTATGGAAAATATAACACATCCCACAAAGGTACTAAACAACCTAGAATTGTGAGTTATATTTCATTAACATGACCAATATTCCTTGAGAAAATCAAATGCTGATTATTCAGTTTGTTTTATTAATATTTTAGAGAAAAAACATAATTTTATATATTTTATAAAGCATAATAATTTCTATATCAAAAATATATATAAATAAATGTATATATGTATTTATAAATTAATAGACTTGCTTATGGTGATTGTTTATATGTTAAATTCTGTCTGAAATTTAAAAGCATTAAAAACTAAAACATACACCATAGCTCATTAATATATTTCAACTATTTGTACAGAAATATTTTCAGGTCAGCATCAGACTAACGTAGTAGGGCAATAAAGGAATTACAAAGGAAGATAAATGTAAGAAATAATATTTGAAATACTCATATTTTATGATTCCTAATTTAATACGATAAATGATTTGTAGAGTATGAGGCCAAAACATAGCATGAAATATTATGGAAAATGATAATGCTACCCTGAAGGAACATGCTTTTTCTTTATTAGGCCTAATAGTTTGATCTCCGTTTTCAGTGAAATTACTAGTAGAAAAGTTTCAAAATTTAGTTGATATGAATATAGGCTGTCACAGATTACTGTGGATCTGTAATATACGTCAATAAATAAATAGATATCTTGAAATATCCAAAGCTTAAGATGAATTTTAAATTAATGTTAAACTGTCTACAACTGTATATTTGCAAAGAGGTGAGGTTTAGAATCATATTACTTTAGGCCTAAAACGTACTACAGTGGTAACCTGATCCAGCCCCTTTTTATTAAGGTGGAAACTGAAGTGCACCGGAATTAAGTGGCATGCCTGTTGCTTCACAGAAATCAAAAAGGCATCAAATCCCAGGTCATCTGATTGACAAGTAAGGAAGTACTACTAGCATGGCTTTCTGTAAAGGGATGTAAAGCTCACCAGAAGAGGAATTAACAGGTGTGTATCACCAAGAACAGGGTACGTGTCAGATCTTAATTGATAGCAAATACATAATTTAATAACATTACAAGTAAGTAAATCTAAATATTTATGATAAAGAAATGTTATCTCTACCTACCTACCTTACTCTTTTAATTTTTTTCTTTCTTTTCCTAAAAATCATGGACTGCACTTATCATTGCAACCCAGCTTAAGTCTGGGATGTAGTTACCAAGATGGCAACTGCATTCCAGACGCTGTAACAGTGAAATGCAGTGTTACAATTCTGTTGGATCTCAAGGAGAATGAAGGAGAGTGCTGTGTGCAACTTCCTCACGAACTCCTCTTTGACAAAGCCCCTTGATCCCTTGTCTCGGGCGTGCTTTTTGTCCTCCTTTTTAGCTGAAAATGGCAGTGATCTGAAAGCAAGTTGTGGATGGCAATCAAGTATTACTTCCACGGTTGTAATTTTTTAGAGTGTGGCAGGTAAAGACTACTTTTTAAAGCTGTGATAAACATTCACACTTATTCAGGACTTCTGAATCAGTAATGGAATCCAACAAAATCATTTTAAGGACATAGGAATTTAAACTGAGTCAAGGAGAGCTTGTATCCAAATACCTTGTTTAGTTTCTTTCTTAACAATTGCTAAACACACACGTGGTGAAATTCGAGTGCTATTGAAATTCCCACATGAATAAAGTCAATTTTACATTGACCTGTCTTTTTGTGTAAATTCTCATAAACAGATTTATTCACAAAAGACCTGTTTAAACATATGTGTATATTCACTGAACTTATTGTTTGAACTGGAGGAAACATTAACCGTTTTTTGCCTAGACAAGAGTAGAATAAGTATATTTGATGAAAAGAGTAAAAGGATAAGAAAAGTTAGTCCCCAGTCTCTGGCCAGATAGATTAATGCAATCATACAACACTATATAACATGAGGAAGCATTCCAAAAATTACCATTTTAGGGTTAATATATGTCAAGCACAATTCTAAATAAGTTATGAATTAACTCCATTAATTTGCATTATATGCCTATCATTTATTAATCATAATGATGTTTGCTTATGGACAAGGATATTGTTTTCCAATGTCTTAAACTAATCCTTATTGGTACAGAGATTCAAACTCAGACAGTCTTAACTTCAGATTGGTTTTCTTAACCACTTTCAGATCCCCTATTTTTAACTATGTTCTGCTCGCCTATTTTAACTATTAATGCTATCCTAACCAGCCTTCCATAATGTTATGAGATGTCTGAGAAATTGAAAATTATGGTTAGCAAAGAAAATATGTCTGTATTCATACCACCTAGAGCAATGCTTTACATATAAAATGCTGATGATTTAATTATAGTAATTTTTTCCTGGGCTCCTCTGACTTGATGAGTCACAGGAATAATTCTGGAAATCAAATATTCAAAAGAAAAAAGAAAAATATATATGCTATTTATCCAGAGGATAAGCAGTAAATATTTGTATTTTGGAAATGTAATACAATAGAGACAATAATTTTTAACACCTACTGTAAGTCACTTTACTCATGCTTTCACATTCATCCAGCAATCCTAAAAATAAGCCTCTACCATCAAGGAAAAGTATAATCTAGTGGAAGAGGCCCAAAAGTACAAAATAATAAAGAAGCATTAATAAAGGGTATTCAGGGATGAGCAGGTGTAGGGAACAACTCCTACATCACCTGTGAGTACCCCGGGTTTGGTGGCAACTAAGGAATGAGAAATAGATTAAGAGAGCTAGTGGGACCAGGGGCCATCCCTCATTACTTTGGAGGAGACAGTGAAGGCCCCTGAGCTCTGATCATCCACACTATTTACTGGTTACAATCACTTTGATCTATAGTATAGGGGTGGAGTGATGGTGGAGTGAATCAGTGAGCTGGAACGAATCAGTAAGCCTGAACTGGTGTATCATTCTAAAGACTGATCACCATGGCAGTTTGGGAGTTTCACAAAACAGGAACATGTGGTTATCGTTAGCTTATTATCTATATGCAGCTGCTGGAACTCGGGCCTTACAAGGAGCCTACAAGTCTGGCTACGTCATAGTGCTATGAAGGGGTTTTATGTCCTTGAACACAACGTTTATGGTAGCAGAGCCTAAGTTCCTGTACACCAGAACAGGAGGAATGGAGAGGCCTCCTGCGGCCTTCTGCAGTTTGTTGTTCTTTGTTTGTATATTACTCATAACCAATTTGTCTAAGACTCTGTAAGTCCTTTCTCCTTTGCTGCTTTTCCTAAGCAGGTAAAAACTGAATGTGAAAGGAGTGAGGCAGCAGCCATAGTATTTCCAAATTGCGCAATGGGAATTTCAGTTTGGATAGGTCACTTTGTGAGCCCTGTTCCTATCACTTCCAACATTAGAAAGTCTTATCCTGACCAAAGGCAGCTAAACAGTCTCCATTGAAGAACTGGTATCTAACTGTCTTCTCTTAGTAGCAAGAACAATGACAGATATGAATATCTTGGTATTATAAATTAAACTCAATTAATTTATTTTGCTAACATATCTTAACAAATTAAGGTAGTTTCAGGAAATTAGCCCAGTGCTGCACGGATCCAGTTTGACGGTGAACCAACATCACACAGAGAGAGGCCCTGAGCCTACCTGTTCTCTATATGTAGCTGGAATCACTAAGCTTATACCTCATCCATGAGCAAGAACTTTCTGCTGAGATTTAAAATAGAAAGAAAAGCACTCAGTAAATGCCTCAGTTTAATCAGTCATACTTTAGAAAGCCAGCCAACAAGCATACCCATCATCCATCTGGGTAAAAGGCTTTATCAGCTTTTAGACATTAAATGAGTCACTCTGCAAAGCTCTTTCCAGACTAATGGTAGCTCTAATTTCTCTATTAGATGGACAAGAATATTAGGGAGGCAAATCTTTCCTATTATGTTCCCAGAGAATGAACTCCCCCAAAGCATAGATGAGTATAATAGCTGATAAAACCTTGAAAAATGCAAGGTTAAAATTGTGTTTATCTGCACCAGGCCATCTGTATCCCCTAACAGCTTGAACAGGAAGGATTTGTTCCTTAAGCATTATTAGTTTTGCTAAAAATTGTTCTTGCTTTTTGCTACCCTGAGGAAATAAATGGCATTGTGAAAATGAATCCACACTTATTATAACCTAACCTATGGACCACTTTTTCAAAAGCAATTTGGTCATTTGACATTATATTCCTCCCAGTGAGAATAAATGGAAATATGCATGGGTTTTTTTTCCCCCTTTTCAAGTTCAACTTGCCCTTTATGTCAATTTCCCTTTCACATTCTTTTTTTGGTCAAATTATTGAAAACCTAATTGGTTTATATTATTACCTCCCCAATTCTCTCTTGATTTCTCAAAGTTAATATTTTACTATTTTGTTAATCTATTGTGTTAGAAGTCAAGAAGGTGTTTTCCCATGTGAGATACTGAATAGAAGAGGGTTAAGGGGACTTCTAGGTGTTGGTAATATTTTGATATCTGGTGATGAGAGACATACCTGGTCTCAGGAACTGCTGTGGCCCCAGGTGACAGGCAATCAACTGCTAGATATTTGAGTGGGGCCATCCAGGACCACTTGGCCCAAGCAGACTTGGAAACTGCTTACATATGTGTGAGCAAATCATCTGGAGCAGTTTATCCTAGAAAATCTACTCTTTAGAATCATGAGGTGTAAACAAGCCAGTTCAACCGTGAGCTCCTGAGCAAAGACTGCCCATTGATAAAGTCCAGTGGTAGACAGAAATAGGCTTCCTACACTCATCTTAGTCAGTGGTTTGGGCCACTCCAAAAAAAACATAACTAAAAAGCAGGGGAACTGAAGGAATTAATTGCTAGATATTAGAAACTAATCAGACACCTCTCAGCTAAACAAAGAACATTTTCCTGAGAGGGAATCTAAGCTGTGCCTCTCTAAGTTAGATTTAGAAGTACGTATTCGGAGTCAGATTGTAGAGAGAAATCGATTGTTGTAGTTACGGCTCTTGACTTGCTCCCACCTATCTGCATCCACCTTTTGGCTAGTATCCTTCAGATTGACTCTGGGCTTTGACCTGTGCTATTTGATCTATGAGAAAATAGTAAATTCATCACAAGATAAGACTTGAAAAAAGGTGTGCTCATTGGAACTTGCTTTCTTGCTACTCTAAAACCCTGATAATATGGATAATCCCAAGGCAGTCCTGGACTGCCGGCAGCCTAGTACCACTGTGGACAAGCTACCCAGCAGCCTAGTACCACTGCTGCCCTAGCCCAAAGCTAGCTAAATGCCAGACATTAGATTAAGAACACCTGGAGGTGTTCAAAACCTCCTTACCTCTCACCCATCCCTTTCCCTTCACCTCTGCTGAGCTGCCAACTGATTACTGACACAGGAATAAGCAATTGGGGTGATTTGCTATGTAGCCATAGTTAACCGACTTGGTAAGGAAAACTCTTAACATACACTGTACGGATACAACAAATAAGACTCAAATAAATTAAATATAAAGTTAGAGATTATAATAGTGTAATTATATATAATTACATCTAATATAATACCATATGATAGGCTATATTATTATAATTAAGAAATAATATATATGATGTATGATATATACTAATATAACATATTAAAAGCTTTGAAGGTAATCCATGCTCATATTAAAAAAATAGAAATTCTACAAAGTATTTAGTTGCCAGCAGTGGATATGAAAAGGGGCTGCAATGTAAGACATTTAATCTTTATATTTTTCACTTTTGGGTAATTGAATATTTGCTTTCTCAAACATGAATCATGTTTATAATAGATTTACAGGCAAAAAGAGAATACAATTACCTTAATTTATTTAAATGCAAGGAATTCATTAAACATTTGGTTGGAGGACAAGTTAAATAATTTTGCTGTCTAATTTAAAATATTATTTTATTTTGGAATGAACAGATATATGTGTGTATATATATATATATATCTGTGATAGAACAAACTCTGCATTAGATTTTACATTGTTATTGACATATAATTGGTATAAAACAAACTGCAAATACTTAAAACTTATTTCATGTGTTAACACACATGACTATACCCATGAAACTCTAATCACAGTCAGGAGAATCAACATTTCAATCAACCTGAAAAGTTTCTATTTGTCTCCTTTCAATCTCGTTCTCTCCACCCCACCTTAGGCAATAACTGACTTGCTTTCTGTAGCTGTAGTTCTCATTTCTACAATTTCATATAAATGGGATCATAGAGTAGGTACACTTTTTATGTGGTGTTTTTACTCACTGTTATTATTTTGAAATTTAGCCATGTTATATAAATCAATACCTTTATTATGTAGTTTTCATTGTATGTGTACCTAAGAATTTTCTTATTCACTCATCTATTTACAGACACTTGAGGTTCCAGTATCCGGTCACTACTAGTAAGGCTATTATAAACATTTATTTACAAGTCTTTATGTGAACATGTTATTTGATGTCAAGAAAGAAGTGGTCATTAATGATCAAAGAACAAAGATTACAAGCTGATAGAATGAATCTTAGCTGGTCAGGGATACAGAAAGTAAGCAATTTTTGTTCTAGCGTATGAAATCAGGACAATTAGGCTGAGATTAATAGTAATTTGTGTTGCAATGAAAATAGATCTTAAACAACTCAGTATCTTAGTGGGATTTAGCAAATTTCATTTTACTAAAAAAAAAACACAATGTGGTTAGCAGATTCATGGCAGTTTTTCAGGGCTGTCTCCTGTACTCACTGCACTTATCTCCAGATTGAGGTCAGGTTCAGTTTGGCTCTATCTTCACACTTAAAGCAGCAGCTTTCTTGATCAACTTTTATTATCATAGAGACCAAAACTCCAAGAGCTCAGGCATATTCATGCAAGCACGTGTTTGCATGTATTCGGTTGTACTTGGTATAATTTATTCATTCATTTTCCATTGTCCCAAGGAACACAAAGAGCCAAATCCAACTTGAGTGGATTGTAACCATGTAACCAACTAATCATGTAGAGTGCCATGTAACCAACTAATCATGGAATTAGATGAAGGGGTAAAAAGAATTTATTACAGGAGTTTGTGTAGATTGGGGTCCTGGTTGCAGAAGGTCAGGATTGCTAAGGCAACTGTTAAAATAAGACAAAAATGAAATTTACTGGATCAATGCAATCTTCCTTTCATAAAAGTTTTCTTGGTAGCATGCAATGCTCTTTGACAGCATTATACCTACAGTAGAATTTTTTTTCCAAAATTGAAATCAATTCTCTTAAACTTTGCCCCCGCTTAATCAATTAAGTTTTTATAATATTCTAAATCCTTTATCATTCCAACAGTGTTCATAGTATTTTCAACATGAGTAGATCCTATCTCAGAAAACCAGTATCTTTCTTCCTCTATAAGTAGCTAGTCCTCATTCATCAAAATTTTATCATGAGGTTACAGCAATTCAGTCACATCTTTATACTTCATTTCTAATTACAATTCTCTTGCTATTTCTACTACATCTGCAGTTACTTTCCTCAATGAAGTCTTGAACCCTCAAAGTCATCCAAAATGTGTTGGAATAAAATTCTTCCAAACTCCTGTTATGTTGATGTTTTGATTTCCTCCCATGAATCACAAATGTTCTTTTTTTTTTTTTTGAGACAACGTCTCACTCTGTCACCAGGCTGTAGTGCGGTGGTGTGATCTTGGCTCACTGCAACCTCCGTATCCCAGGTTCAAACAACTGTCCTGCCTCAGCTTCCTGAATAGCTGAGACTAAAGGCGCACACCACCACACTAATTTTTGTATTTTTAGTAGAGACAAGGTTTCACCATGTTGGCCAGGATGGTCTCGATCTCTTGACCTAGTGATGCGCCTGCCTTGGTCTCCCAAAGTGCTGGGATTACAGGCGTGAGTCACCATGCCTGGCAGAACATAAATGTTCTTACTGGCATCTAGGATGGTAAATCCTTTCCAGAAGGTTTTTAATTTATTTTGTACAGATACATCAGAGGATTACTATCTATGGAAGCTATATCCTTATAAAATGTGTTTCTTTTTTTATTATGATTATACTTTAAGTTCTGGGGTACATGTGTGGAACGTGCAGGTTTGTTACACAAGTATACATGTGTCATGGTGTCTTGCTGCACCCATCAACCAGTCATCTACATTAGGTATTTCTCCTAATGCTATCCCTCCCCCTCAATTCCCACCCCCAACAGGGCCCAGTGTATGATGTTCCCCTCCTTGTGTCCATGTGTTCTCATTGTTCAGCTCTCACCTATGAGTGAGATCATGCAGTGTTTGGTTTTCTGTTCTTGTGTTAGTTAGCTGAGAATAATGGTTTACAGCTTCACCCATGTCCCTGCAAAGAATATGAACACATCCATTTTTATGATTGCATCATATTCCATGCTGTGTATGTGCCACATTTTCTTTATCTAGTCTGTCATTGATGGGCATTTGTAATAGTTCCAAGTCTACTACTGTGAACAGTCCTGCAATAAACATACATGTGCATGTGTCCTTCTTAATAAGACTTGAAAATAAAAACTACCCCTTGATCCATGGGCCACAGAATGGAATGTTGTGAGAGCAAGCATAAACACAACATTAATTTCTTTGTACATCTTCATCAGAGCTCTTGGGTGAACAGATGCATTGTCAATGCTCAAGTAGTATTTTGAAAGGAATATTTTTCTTTGAAGCATTAGGTCTCAAAATGTGACTAAAATATTCAGTAAACCATGGTGTAAATGGATGTGCTGACATCTAGGTTATGGTTTTTCACTGATAGAGCACAAGCAGAATAGATTGGCATAACAGTCAGGGGCCCAAAGATTTTAAGACTGGTAATGAGCTTTTTCAGATTGGTAATGACTTTCAACTTAAAGTCACCAGCTGTATTAGCCCCTGACAAGAGAATCAGACTATCTTTTGAAGCTGTGGAGCCAGGCATTGACTTCTCCTCTCTAGCTATGAACGTCCTAGATGGCACTTTCTTCCCATATGAGGTTGCTTCATATATAATATTAATCAGTTATTTAGTGTAGCTATGTTCAATTACCTTAGCTCTTTCTTTTGGCTAACTTGCTGTAGCTTCTACACAAGCACTTGCTGCTTCACTTTGCCCTTTAATGTTATGAAGGTAACTTCTTTTCTTAAATCCTATGAATCAACTTCTGCTAATTTCCAGTTTTTATTCTGCAGCTTCTTTACCTCTCAGTCTTTGTAGAATTGAAGACAGTTAGGGCCTTGCTCTGGCTTAGGCTTGGCTTAAAGGAATGTTGTGACTGGTTTGATCTTCCATCCAGATTTCTAAAAACTTCTCCATATCAGCAATAAGGCTGAACAGATTTCTTAATATTTGTGATCACGGGAGTAACACTTTTAACTTTTTTTTAAAGAATGTTTCCTTTGCATTTACAACTTGGCTGACTGCTTGGCACAAGAGGCCTAGCTTTTAGCCTATCTTGACTTTCAACATCTCAACATGCCATGCTCACTAGGCTTGATCATTTCTAGTTTTTGATTTAAGGTGAGAGACATGCAAATAGCTCCTTCATTTGAATATTTAGAGACCATTGTAGGCTTATTGATTGGCCTAATTTCAATATTCTTATGTCTCAGAGAATAGGTAGGCCTAAGGAGAACATGTGAGATGAGGAAATCCAGTTGGCGGACCAGTCAGAACACACACATTTATTGACAAAGCTTGCAGTCTAATATGGGTGGGGTTTATGGTGTCCAAACCAACAATAGCAGCAACAGAGATCACTGAACATGGATTATCATGACAGATATAATAATAATGAGAAAGTTTGATACCTTATAATAATTATCAAAATGAGACAAAAATGATAGGAAGTGAGAACAAGCTGTTCCAGAGACTTGCTCAATGCTGAGTTGCCACACACCTTCAATTTATAAAAAATGTTGTATCTATGAAGCTCAATAAAGCAAATTGCAAGAAATTGAGATATGCTCGTGTAGAGAAAACGCCTGTTGCATGGCAAGGGTGACACCATTTTGGAGTAAAACCACCATGTTGACCAATGTTTGACCCCTGCATACCAAGGTGTTCTGAAGCAAGGTCTTAAAGCAATGGAACATAAATAATAACCCCTCAAGAAAATGCTTATTTAACCACCCAGTGGTCACAAGTTTCAGAAGGAATGTCTGAGACAGGACCATCTGGACATGTTTTATCCTAAAAGCGTATTGTGTACAGGATGCTTTCTGGAGGGCATGTGTGAGGAGCTACTGTCTTGCAGCTGCCAAAGATTGCTTCTGTGGATAAGTCTCTATAAAATATTTTCTTTCTAAGAAACTGGGTTTGTCAACCTCTTTTGTGGGGCTCTCAGCTCCCTTGGCCTTTGGTGTAGGTTTTTATGTACCTACTCACTGGGAATCAACTTGCCATTGGTTTTCCTTTTTCTTCTTCTGTTGAATTTTCTGTATGCTTTTGCTCCTTCCAGAAGCTCTGTGGGTATACGTCTAGTAAACACATACTATTCTCACTTGTTTTCTCAAGCTCTAGCTCTCAGTAGCTCACTAGGGCTGCTGACATAGTAAAAGGACACTCCAGCTGGAAGTCACTTTGCAGTGACTTGATTGGGTTCCCCACTCCGCATGGGCAAGTGAGGCCTCAGAGAGCAAAGAGAAGAGTATTAAAACCAATGAGACTATAAAGACCTGCAAAACAAGAAATTGGTCCAATCCTTCATTTACTTGCTATTCAGTGCAATTCTCTATTTCCAACTTTGCTGAAGGCCTCATTAGTTTGAGTAATAAGCCTAAAAACCAACACAAGATTAATAACTATAAGCCAAGTGTGTTTTAGGCTAGAAGCAGATTTAGATGGATTAACCGCCAATTGTATCCTAGGTAATGTAGAGGAGCAGAAAATGAGTAGAAAGCAATGCGTGTAAAGGAAAGTTAACATGGGTAACATTTCTTGGTCAATTTTTAAAATTTTCAATTATTAACACTTAAAATATGTTATTATTTAGCAATAAAAGTCCTAGGATTGAAAAAATCATGTGGCCACAACGTTTATTAAATGGAAATTTCAGGACTCAAATCAAATTTTACCACTTCAGGGCCAGAGAATGAAGCGTCTTGCCATTTACCACACATAGGTAACTATGTTGATCAAATTCTAAATGAGCAATAAGAAAATCTTTGAAATAAATTAAAGAGAAACTTTTCTTTCCATATGCAAGTTTTGCGTAAGAAAATTCAATAAATATGAATGTTTTATAGAATTTGCAGAAGAAGCATTGATGAAATTTTTAAAATTACATAAATTGATGAAAAATCATTTGGGAGAGATCATATTATTCTTAGTAGAAGTTCATGGACAAATTTTGTTTTTACACACTATGTCACATTCCTATGACTACAAGCAGTTTTATGCTTTAATTTTTATTAATGGTTACTTATTCTTCTCTATATCTCTTTATTTCTATGCCTCTTTCCCTCCTTTCCCCACATAAAATGAAAGAAAAATTTCCAAAGTTCCCAGATTTCTTTGTCTCATTGATTGTTGCACACCACATGATGCCTACTATGAACGGATTACATGCTGTTAAATTACCGGTGAATGCTCCGACCAGTTAAATAAGCCACAGCCATTAAATACAATACTTGGGAAGCTCTGAGGTTAGAACATTGCATTTGCTCTACAGGTTGCTTTCCTCAACGCTAGGTAAACTGCTTTATACAAAGTTAAAGTAGCCATAACATAATTACTTGTTAGAATAAATATACTTACTACTTACTCTTTATGACAAGAGCTTGGAAACTCAACTGTCAAAATAATATTGGTAGCGAAATGGACACTAATGACATTTTTGTCATGTTCAAGAACACAGTTTTTATTTCTCCATTGAGTTTCTCTATTGCAAATACATATACTATAATATTACATGCTATAATTCAAAAACTATTCCTTATGCATTTTAATAAGAATCAGTTATGTAGTGCTTACTATGTGCGGGCAATATTCTGACTATATTTATGAATGTTAAATTATTTTCATATCTGTGTAGGATAAAGGTGAGGAAGCAGAAGTATGCAAGGAGGCTTGTGAAAGGAGAGAAGAAAGGAAGACTAGTGGGGCAGAAAGAATTGCAGATTGAAGCACAGTTCTAAGAAAGATTCACTGAAGCGAATAGGGAGTCCATGAGCCAAAGTTGCCAGTAGTGAAGTCCTGAATATGGCAAGAGTGGCAGGGCACCAGAACCTCCACCGTGGTAAGTCACTGTGGTAGAAGCACAGCTTCAGTACAAATGCAGTGATAGGTTCAGAGGTGACTGCTGGAGGTATCATCATGTCTGCTTCCTTACAGCAAGTTTTAATCAAGGAAATTTGACACACAATTTTTTTTTTTTTTTTTCTGAGACGGAGTTTCACTCTTGTTACCCAGGCTGGAGTGCGATGGCGCCATCTCAGCTCACTGCAACCTCCGCCTCCTGGGTTCAGGCAATTCTCCTGCCTCAGCCTCCCGAGTAGCTGCGATTACAGGCATGCGCCACCATGCCCAGCTAATTTTTTTTGTATTTTTAGTAGAGACGGGGTTTCACCATGTTGACCAGGATGGTCTCGATCTCTTGACCTCGTGATCCACCCGCCTCGGCCTCCCAAAGTCCTGGGATTACAGGCGTGAGCCACCGCGCCCGGCCTGACACACAATTTTATGCCTACCATTCATGGTAGACAGCAAATCTATGAATTACTTTTTTACTATAATTTCATTTTACTTATGAGAAAATTGAGAAATATAGATTAAATAAATTGCCCAAGACCTCATCTTACTGTTCAATCAAGTTAAATAAATTTTCTTTATTTGTGGTGTGACATTTTTTGTGCGTTTTTTGACAAAATTTCACATATCTACATATCACTTTTGGTTAATGAAATTTCCCGATGATAAAATCATCAGGTAATTCTACCATTCTAGGTGTTAATGTTTAGAGAATATAAGCGTCCATGCAATGTTTTTAAACTTCCTCTTAGCAGAAATTATACTAAGCAACAAGGAATTGGGGAAGTATAAAGTCAATGATATCATTAGAAGTTATCTAAAATAGTAAATAGAAATCCTAAAGAGACTCAGAGAGGTTAAAATTTACCTACTGTTTTATTGATTTTCATCTTCCCTTTTATATCTCGATAATACTGACAATTCATTAGGTAAAGGAAGAACTCATATGCTTTGAGAACTTCCCTCATATTAAGGGAAAAAGTTTTCTATCACTGCTAAAATAAATATGTTGAGTTTTCTCTCCAGGTCAATATTCTGTGATGTGTATGTTCATTTTTATTTTCAAATTATACTTCCTCAAAATCTGTGACTACTCTTCACCACTGGAAAACACAGTGACCAAGATGCTATACACACAGCAACTATCAAACAGGGCTCTAATCTCCTGTCGACATTTGTCTTAACTTCATAGGTCTTCAGTTTCTCATCTATTCATAAGGAAAGCTAACCTCTACCCAAAGTGTAAAACAAAAAAATCTTCATCATCATCATTAAAGTCACCCTAGAAGCTGTCTTTTAAAACTCAGGTTTCTCAGCCCAAATGTAAAGAATCAGAATCTATAGGCTAGTATGAGTCTGGGGAATTTTCTAAAAGTGTACGATGATGAACCGGGTTTAGGAATCACTGAACAATATGACTTATAGTTATTAAATTATTTTTAAAAATCTCCCTGCTTACCTAATGTTAATATTTTAAAACTCCTTTACATGCAAAATTAATTAAATATTTACATCCAGTTAAATTTTTATGAGATTTTTGCCTTATATTATGTGAGCAAGAAGAGCAGTAAAAAATATATATTTGTTTTTTAGCCAAATATTATATAAAATATACTAAGGCATAATATAAATTAGAAACATAAATCATCTTTCTTACAGACTAATAACGTTTTTGTTTAAAATTTTAAATATGTTATCTTCAATGATATGTTAATCTATTACCAGTAGAAATACTTAACATTTATTAAAAATAAAATTTCATATAATGACTGGAGTATAATTTTTTTGAAGTAGGAATTTTTTGTGCATTTGGAAATACACCCCTTTACAACTATACAGTTTAAAATTTCAATTGAATAATGTTTTTTAATTTGTTTCTCTATTCTCATACATCATCAGTAGATTACCACTTCACGTTACAATTACTCTCAGTCCTTATCTGTAAATGAAATTTGAAAACATGATGGAAACATAATGTGCTTTCAACACAAGCAGAAACACTGCTGCATGCTCCTATCACACCTTATGTCAACATGTTCATTCTTAATAAAAATACTACAAGGAAATAATTTGATTAAACCTTATCAGAACCACCAACATTTCCTATTTTAATGTAACATTTCCAACACTTTAAAATCTTGCAATCTGATCAACATGGCAGGGAAGCACATCATGGCAACATTTTTCAACACACGTAAACAAGACACTGGCTTCTGTTCTCTGTTTCTGTCTCCATGAAAGATTGCAGATGAAATGAACATTCCTGAAGTATTTTGCTGTTGTTTTGAAACTCAGTCACTAAAGTCTCTCGAGCATTAGATAGGTTAATTTAAGTATGTTGGATAACTTGCATCTGCTCCTTGCTACTGCCATCACCAGCTCCCCAAATGTATATGCCCGGATGTGATTTTTATTCAGAGCTTATCATTCTCTTATAGAAAGTTCATTAGAAACACCTCTACTGTGCTAATTTATTTGATAGCATGCTCTATTTAATTCTGAAATCACGGTAAAGTCTGAAATAAAGATTTTTAAAAAGAAATGAAGTAACAAAAATTATGTCATCATTGCAGGTATTGTGCAAAAATATTTTTTAAAACACAACTGAAATTTGCATTTATATAATTAAAAGAGTGACTCATGACATTTGCAATAAATTAAGCAGAAAAGATATGCATACAAAGACAAAAAATATTAAGTTATCTTTACCACATTCCAATTCCATCTCTTGGGAATGATCAATGTTAACTTTTGAGTGTGCACTCTGCCACACTTTCTCTATATCCATTTATGTCTTCATGTAGAGATTTTGAGGCTAATTTGTTTATTTTATCATAAATTGCACACTGCCTCATAACTTGTTTTTTTCAATTAACTGGACATTTCAAAGGTAAACAATCTTTTCAAAATGTAATTATGATTTTATTATAAATATATGTATTTATAATGTAACATTTCAAATATATTACTTGCCTTATAATGAAAAGAAGCAATATTCTGCCTGAGGCACATTTTGACTCACATTCCCCCGGGCAACCACTTTTAACTTTTCAGGCATTCACTTATTCACCAAATACTTATAGAGGGCCAGGTGCTATTCTTGGCACATGGATATGAAATACAGCAAAGAATAAAACAGCTAACTTTTCTGCTTTCAGAATCAAAACATTCAAGAAAGAGAACTCTACCAAAACAGAAACAGACAAAAAAGCTTCAAATAATTAATAAATTATATGTTAATGGTGATTAGGTGATAGAAAGTGAGACAGAGGGATCCAGAGTTGTTATTTATTTTAGCTATTTCTTCAAATATTTACTTCTGCATTAATATGGTTTTACTACTGTTTCTTGGTTTTTCAATACTATACACTGTTTATCTTCTGACTTTGGAAGATGAGAAATGATCTAATTTACATTCCCTTCTCCTTTCTTATACACACACATATATACATATGTGCACACATACAGTTTTAGGTTAAAACAGTATCCATGCTTCATCCTTATGACTACATAATATTATTCACAGAAAAATTTAAATATTTTTATGATTGTATTTCTTTTATTGAGCAACCTCTCTACCAGTGATAGTTAAAATTACTTTACTTTTTCCCTCCTTCCCTTCCTCTCTCCCTTTCCCTTCCTTCCTTTTACCCTTCCTTCCTTTCTTCCTTTCTTCCTTCCTTCCTCCTCTCCTTCCTTCCTTCCTCCTTCTCTTCCTCTCTTCTTCAATTAATCTTCCTAGAAATGTGTGCATGGGATATGTGTTACATATCTCGTCATCAGGAAATGGAAAGCAATTAAGATTCCAAGCATGAAAAAGCTGGAAGAGCAACATTCCAGCTAAAACGTTTGTGGCTTTCAGAACTGAGGTGTAAGGAGTTTGTTGCTTGAAGGACCAAAATGAGTCATCTGGAGCAATTAGCACAGAATCCACTGCCAACCTGGTGCTCTCTGTCCTTGCATCTGCTCCTGTAATAGAACATCAATGCCAGCATCTAACTCAGATTTCTACTGGGAAGAGACTCTAGAAAATCTGGTTCACAATTTTATCCCACAAGACGTATAGGCGAATGTGAAGTGAAAGGGATAATGTAAAATAAGAGACAATCCAACAAATAAATTTTAAAACCTGAGACTCTATATAACTCTAAATTTATTTACCTAACAAATGGTAAAAATTAACTGGATAAGATTTATGTGGGAAAGATTTCCTCTTTCTCACTTTTGCTGTCTTTTAGGATCTTCTTTCAATCTTCCAGCTGTTGAAATTTAATAAGGGTAAACTTTGATGTTGATATTTTTACTTGTTTTGTTTAATTTACTGAGTTAGGCACAAGCGTGTTTTGCAATCTGGAAATTCATGCTTTTCAATTTTAATACATTTTCTTAGGCAGTAGTCCCCTATTACCTGTGATTGTGCTTTTTTAATTGTTTCAGTTTCTAGAGATCAAGCGAAGGCTGAAAATACTAAATAAAAGATTCCAGAAATAAGTTTTAAATTTCCCATTCAGGATGTCAGTCATCCCTTGTCCAATGGGGCCACACTGTATACATACACACCTGTTAGTCACTTGCTTAGCTCTCTAGATAATCAGATCAACCCTTACAAATATCTCAATGTTTGTGTTCAAGAAGCCATTCACATATGCCAAAGAGAAGCCTTAAAGTGCTTTCTTTAAGTGAAAAGATAAAAATTCTTGACCAAAGGTAAAAAAATCATAGGTTATTAAGTGATAGAAAATAATTACTTAGTGATTATCTCTTAGATAATTTAGTGCCTGGCTTGTATTCAATCATAGGTTGTTAAATGACAGGAACAAATCTACTCCTGAAATTATGAAGAAGGAAAAGGGAATTCATCCTAGTATTACTGTCACACCTCAGACTGCATTAGTTATGGCCACAGTGCATGGTTAAGTGTTTAGTTACATTGAAAAAGACATTTAATTTGTAGGTGAAATACTTAAAGAGAAACGAGTTTTGGTTGACAGCAATTGTGTTTTGTACTGTTCATGGTTTTAGGCAACTATAGGGATCCTAGAATGTATTTCTTATGGTTAAGGCAGGAAGTATTATATATTTTTCTTTGATAATCTCCCAATAGCATTTTTCAGGGCTTTTTCAGAAGCTCTATTAATTGAATAGTTGATTTCCTGGAGTAGTGTCTGTTGTCGCTCTTGTTTTCCATTTGTCTACATTTCAGTTCTATATCCCTATTACTCTCATTTTGTATCTTCTAGCTTTTCTTATTGCGTTTTTTAAAATCAGCTTTTTAATCTCCAAATTGTGTTTTTTTAAGTTTTTTTTTTACAGCATATTTTATAGGTGCAATATCTTCTCTTAGATTTTGCAAACATTGAATCTAATAGTTCTGTTAAAATTCTGCTCTGTACTAATCCTGAATTTTCTCAAATTGTCTCTTTTATTATCTGTCATTAATGTAGAAAAGGGTATTGGAATGCCTGCTGACTTGACCACCATTCTTTGCTTAGTATTGAGGCCCTAATAAACTATGTAGAGCCCTGGGAACTGTATGGGAAGTGTAGATAGATAGGCCTCCTCATGGTGTGATGGTACAGGCACCAGACTCTTTCACTGGACTATGACAAATTGTAATCTGTCTATTTGGCAAGCACATTCCCAAAGAAGGATGTCCAATCTCCCACATAGAGGCTATTTGCCTATTCTATATAAATTAGTTGCCAGTTAGGAATAATAATCTTTAAGACATACCTTGTAAACAATTTCTCAGTCAATTTTTTCCTTAGGCTGGGCTTATGGTAAAATTTTGTGTAATTTTAATTTCTTTTCATGTACCAAATATCTTTCACTTAGGATTTTCGCTCATGATCCTTGCCTAAGAAAATATTCTTTCAGAGTGTAAATGATGATTTTAAGATAATTTTCAAATGTTTGTTTTATTTTTAAGACATAAATGTTCATTTATTTTATTAGAACCTGCCTCCTTCATTGTTTTTAACTTTTAAATAAATGGCTAATTGTGTTAAAAATAATTACTAAATTCACCATCATTTTCCACAAATTTGAAAAACCAACTTTGCCATATATTACTTAAATAAATGCTTTGATTTATAACTGTATAATTTATAATTTTAAAAGAATTTCAAGGTAAATATGCCTATTTTTGGCAGCAACATTATAGAAAATGTTAGTCGTGGGTAGAAAATACCTTGTTTCACTTTTCTTTTTCTCTACACTCTGTTCTATTCTTGGATAGTTTTCTTCCATTTGAACTGTTGCTAAAAGAAAGGAAAACATTTGCTGGGGCTAAAAATGCTAGTCACAATAGTGTGATTTTTTTTTCTACTTTAGAAGTTCTTAAACGTTTGCTCATTATATTGTCCACTGATCTAAAGCTAACAGACAAGCTATCTGTCTTCAGCAATAATGAATATACAATAGCAAACATGAAATAGTATACTTGTAATTAAAAAAAAACTTTAGAAGACATATCAGAAATTATTAGTGTATAGCTTTTACCAAATACAGTTGTGCAAGCATAACATGAACTCCTGCCTGAGGCCTTCTCTGGTTCTGCTGTCTGATAGGCACTTTCTTGTCATTTTCACTTGACTATAATTG
Organism: Leontopithecus rosalia; assembly: GCA_028533165.1. Lineage (NCBI taxonomy): Eukaryota > Metazoa > Chordata > Mammalia > Primates > Cebidae > Leontopithecus > Leontopithecus rosalia. Next base: position 11,854,929 of record CM052665.1, on the reverse strand, counting down.
AGACAGATGATGAGAAGGATATTCAGAGTTCCTAAGGGATTTTTAAATTAGGACCTACTTTATGATGGAATGGTTTCAGGGCCTTTGGTGTTTTAAGGCACTTAAAGGTACAGACAATTGTAGAGCAGGAATAAAGTTTCTTTTACAAAGAAAATAATAATTAATAATAACCTCACTTCCAAATATAACAAATTTCAAAGACACCCTTACAGAGTAACATCAGCGATTAAAATTTAAGGAGTAGGGTACCCTTGTAAGACACCCAGTATCTTAGTGAGAAATTTAAGAGTATTTTGGAATGTGTCATTTTTTGAAGACCTAACAAAATATAAAAGAGTGCAGAATACAATGCCTGAGAATCTAGGTTCAAGTCTCTATATTTATTTGATATTTGGCTTTGGAGAAGTCACAGACATTCCTTAAGTTAATTTCATCTTCTTTAAAATGCTATTAACCTCTGCAAGGAACAAATGAGATAATACAAACAAAATAGTTTTATGGATTATAAAATAGTTCATTATATGAGGTATTACTGTTATGACAGTAATCACTGAACAGCACCTACCATAATAAAAATTTTTCATTATGAAAAATATGTCATAAAAGAAAAAAATTATATAATGCACTAAGCATACTATCAAGTATTGTATATTGCTCAAGGGGCATTTCTATAAGAACTTGGCATTGCTACTCTCTGTGTCAAATACATCATTGTAGCTGCATTATATAACACCATAATATGGGGCATCTTTGACAAATTTTTCACGTAATGAATATACACAATTTTCCATATTGAATCAAAAATAGAGAGTGCTGGTTTCTTAAGATCAAAAAAGATCATAGTTTTTAGTAGAAATAAATTCTTATCAAGGGCTCTGTGCCCTTTGTTTCAACAAGCTTTAAAAGCCTAACTCAAATATGTTCCTTAATGGCTGATGAACTATACAAAGCATAAGGAAATACTGGGAAAAATCTGGGGCGATTCAGCATGTGCAAATGCAGATGTCTCAGTCTGTGTTTACTATCATGCAGATGGATTTTTCCTCAGTGCACCTGAATGAATCCATAATATACTGCTATATACACATATCTAGGGCTCAAGCCCACGGCAATCTTCTCATTATCAAACCCACTGTCAAATCATTGGCATCATATCAAGAACATAGAGACAACAAAGCTACATTCTCAATCACTCTGACAGAGAATGCTCAATTGGCTACATAGATATTACTTTTGTGTTAAAGATAATTATTTGAAAAAAAGTGAATGAATCATTTTCATATGACCACAGAATTTCAAATCTTATCTTTCAGGAGTTTCTGCATTTAAACATCTTGTATATGTGACTTTTTGTGCTGTGCATATGTCTGTGTCATCTATATATACGCATATAAAACATGTACATGTATATATTACATATATTTATATAAAATTATCATTATACTTAGTGAAAAATCTATCTTGATCTCCATCTCTACTTAACATCCACATCTACCTAAACATAAAAGAGAATTATTTTTGTCTTTAGCTTTTTGATTTTGCCTATATTTACATGTGACAAAGGATGTAAAATCTATTCCCCCTTATTACCTTTGAAGTAGCATAAAATCATACACTTCCGTACCTCACTTTCTTCATTTAATTGCACATAATGTACAAATCCTAATATACACATTTCTCATTATTTTGTACAGGAATGTATTTTCCACTTTGTGACAATCCATAATTATTTAATCAGTGGCTTCTTAGAGGTAGAGTTAGTAGCATATTACAAATTATTTAATATTTAAAGACTACTTTAATGGAAACCTACATAAGTCACTTCTCAGGAGAGCAAGCACATGTAGACATGCAGTTTAAAAGGTTATACACATTTATAGTTGTGAAAGGCATTGTCATATTTTCTACATATTGTAGAAATTTAATATGCAAATGTAGAAATTTAATAAAAAATGCCTGTTTCCTCACAGCCTCACCAATGTGTTGTATAACATCACTGTGAGCTTTGAATCAATATATTGTATATTTTGGAGGAGAATGGCTTGGTGTAATTTTAAATGTAATTTTATCTTATTCGAAGTGAGGTTGAGCATTTCTTCACCTGTTTAAAAAACAGCTATACTTATTGTGTGACTGAATATTCCATAGTTTTGCTCATATCTTAAGGGTATTGACTTCTAGAAACTCTTCATGTATTCAGGATATTATCCCTTTAACAAAGTATGAGATACAAATACTGCTTTTAAAATTATACTTTAAGTTCTGGGGTACATGTGCAGAATGTGCAGGTTTGCTACATAGGTATACACGTGCCACAGTGGTTTTCTGCATCCATCACCCTCTTATCTATATTAGGTGTTTCTCCTAATGCTATCCCTCCTCTGTCCCCCCACTCCCTGCTATCCCTTCCTTAGCCCCCCCACTTCCTGAGAGGCCCTGGTGTGTGATGTTCCCCTCCCTGTGTCCATGTGTTCTGATTGTTCAACACCCACTTATGAGTGAGAACATGTGGTGTTTGGTTATCTGTTCTTGTGTCAGTTTGCTGAGAATGATGGTTTCCAGCTTTATCTATGTCCCTGCAAAGGACATAAACTCTTCTTTTTTATGGCTGCATAGTATTCCATTGTATATATGTGCCACATTTTCTTTATCCGTCTATCATTGATGGGCATTTGGGTTTGTTCCAAGTCTCTGTTATTGTGAATAGTGCTTCAATAAACATGATAAACATACTTGACCCAGCAATTCCATTCCTGGGTATATACCCAAAAGATTATAAATCATTATATTATAAAGATACATGCACAAATACCTCTTTAATTCAAGTTTTGTGTTTCCTCTTTTGAAGAGCTGCATGATATGAAGTAACATGTAGAAGTTTGACTTTCATGAAGTCATAATAATCAATATTTTCATATACATCTTCAGAATTTTATATTATTAGAAATTACTTTCTATTTCAATATGATGAATTTTATTTTGTTCTTTTCTTCATTTAAAAGTACCCTTTTGACTTATAAATCTAATCTTAATTTTTTTCAATATGATTATTCAGTTTTCCGTCAATTTTTTGGTGTTTTCTTTCATTTATTTGGCTTTATAATTTACCTTTTCTTTATTTTGTTGGTTTTTTTTTTTTTGAGATGAAATCTCACTCTGCTGTCAGTCCAGAATGTAGTGGCTCAATCTCTGCTCACTGCAACCTCTACCTCGTGGGTTCAAGTGATTCTCCTGCCCCAGCCTCCGGAGCAGCTAGGATTATTACAGGTGTGTGCCACCATGCCCAGCTAATTTTTGTATTTTTAGTAAGATGGGTTTCCACCTTGTTAGTCCTGCTGGTCTCAAACTCTTGACCACATTATCTGCCTGCTTCAGCCTCTAAAGGGCTGGAATTACAGACATGTGCCACTGCGCATGGACAATTTTTTTATTTTTTATTAAAATGTGTATATATTTAAAGTGTAGAACATTATACACTTTAAATATATACATATAGTGAAATTATTACTACAGTCAAGCTAATTAACATATCTATTCTATTATATATTGACTCTTGTGTTTGTAGTGGAAACATTTAAAATCTACTCTTTTAGTAAATTTCAAGTATATACATTATTGACTATAGTCATTATGCTGTACATTAAATCTCTAGAAATTACTCATTCCACCTAACTGAATCTTTGTACACTTTGACTAACATCTCTCCATCCCCTCACCATTGTTAACTACAATTCTACTTTCTGCTTCTAAAAATTTGGTGTTTTTAGATTCCAGATGTAAGTGAGATTATACCATATTTTTCTTTTTCTGTCTGGCTTATATCACTTGGCAAAATATCCTCCTGTTTCACTCATGTTTCAAATGGAAGAACTACCTTCCTTATAAAGACTGAATAAGATTTCATCTTTTCTTTATCCATCTATTTACCAGATACTTAGAATGTTGCCATACGTTGGGTACTGTAAATATTCAGCCATGAACATGGGAGTGCATATATCTCCTTGACACACTGATTTCAAATTCTTTGTATATAAAGCCAGGAGTGAGATTCCTGGATCAAAGGGTAGTTCTATTTTTAACAGTGAGGAAACACCGTGCTGTCTTCCATAATGGCTATATTAATTTATATTCCCCAAATCAGTATTACTACAGTCCCCTTTTCTCCACA
>CM052665.1:11748340-11850261 GCA_028533165.1 Leontopithecus rosalia | reverse complement strand
CACACACACACACACACACACACACACACACATAGTTAACATGTACATCATATTAGTAATAGGTTTCCAATATTTCTATGCCATTATTACTAAGGTAACTTTAAGTAAATTAAATACTAATGTTAACACAAAACTCATTTTTATATAACAAATTTAGAGTAACATGAATATCAAGCTTTATACTATAAAGTAACAATTTTCTTGATAGAACTAAATTATATCTGAAAGTTGTCAGAATCAAGGTGGACTTCATATTGTTTTTTTTTAAAAAAAATTCTGATAAATAGAGCCAGTAAAAGCCTTGAAGAGATGGTTTATATACTTATAGGCCTGATAACAAAAACTCACAAAAGACTGCAAAAACCACAGCCTTGCACAAAGGCTATTTTCAACCTTACCCAAAAAAATACCTCTGCTCCTTACCCAAAAAAATACCTCTGCTAAAACATCTGCCTGAGAACTGCCTGACCAATGGCAAATTGGATTTATTCCTTGCTATCGATCTTTTTAGCCATGGACAATTATTTCAAAATAATTATATAGTCTTCCTCATTTTTTTCCTTTAAATCACAAGGACAAGAGATCGAGACCATCCTGGTCGAAATGGTGAAACCCCGTCTCTACTAAAGATACAAAAAAAAACTAGCTGGGCATGGTGACGCCTGCCTGTAATCCCAGCTACTCGGGAGGCTGAGGCAGGAGAATTGCCTGAACCCAGGAGGCGGAGGTTGCGGTGAGCCGAGATGGCACCATTGCACTCCAGCCTGGGTAACAAAAGCGAAACTCCGTCTCAAAAAATATATATATATATACATATACATATATATACGTATACATATACATATATATATACATATACATATATATACGTATACATATACATATATATATATATATATATATATATACGTATACGTATATATATATCTTTATCTACTTTTACCTCTCTGAATACACACATAGTTTACTAAGCACACATTTTCCCACTGTAATGCTCTTTTCCCAAATAAATACCATTTTCTGTTAGAGAACCTGTTTGTTATTTACATTATTTACATAAAAAATTGTGGCTCATATGCAATGACTTAATCTTTAAATATGTTTACTACATTGCCGTATCTTAATCTTTATTTATTAGAATCCTTGGTAGAAAATGACTCTTGCAACTGAGTCGTAAGACTGACAAACCCTTTTATTTTTAATTGTACTTTACGTTCAGGGGTACATGTGCAGATTATGCAAGATTGCTGCATAGGTATACACATGGCAAGGTGGTTTGCTGCCTTCATCCCCCCCATCAACTATATCTGGTATTTCTTCCCTCCTCATCCATCCCCACCCTGAGCTGTCCCAACTGCAGCCCCCCGAACTAATCACAGTATGTTATGCTCCCCTCCCTGTGTCCATGTATTCTAATTGTTCGATACCAACCAAAAGTGGTAACATATGGTGTTTGGTTTTCTGTCCTTGCGTCAGTTTGCTGAGAATGATGGTTTCCAGTTTCATTCATGTCCCTATGAAGGATATGAACTAATCATTTTTTATGGCTGCATAGTATTCCATGGTGTATATGTGCCACATTTTCTTTATCCAGTCTATCTGTGATGGGCATATGGGTTGGTTCCAGGTCTTTGTTATTGTAAACAGTGCCACAGGGAACATACATGCATGTGTCTTTATAATAGAACAATTTATAATGTTTTGGGTATACACCCAGTAATGGGATTGCTGAGTCAAATGGTATTTCTACTTCTAGATCCTTGAGAAATCGCCACACTGTCTTCCACAATGGTTGCACTAATTTGCACTCCCACCAACAGTGTAAAAGTGTTTCTACTTCTCCACATCCTCTCCAGCATCTATTATCTCCAGATTTTTCAATGATTGACATTCTAACTGGTGTCAGATGGTATCTCAATGTGGTTTTGATTTGCATTTTTCTTATGACCAGTGATGACGAGCATTTTTTCATATGTTTGCTGGCCTCATAGATGTAATCTTTTGAAAATGTCTGTTCATATTCTTCATCCACATTTGAATGGGTTTGTTTTTTTCTTGTAAATCTGTTTTAGCTCTTTGTAGATTCTGGATATTAGTCTTTGTCAGATGGGTAGATTTCAAGAATTTTTTCCCATTCTGTTGGTTGCCATTTCACTCTAATGATTGTTTCCTTTGCTTTACTGAAGATTTGTAGTTTAATTAGATCCCATTTGTCTATTTCAGCTTTTGTTGCCATTGCTTGTGGTGTTTGAGAAATGAAGCCCTTGCCTATGCCTATGTCCTGAATGGTTTAGCCTAGGTTTTCTTCTAGGGTTTCTATGGTGTTAGGTCTTATGTTTAGATCTTTAATTCATCTGTAGTTAATAAGGTGTCAGGAAAGGGTCCAGTTTCTTCTTCCTGAACACTGCCAGCCAGTTTTACCAACACCATTTATTAAACAAGGAATCCTTTCCCTATTGCTTATTTTTCTCAGGTTTGTCAAAGATCAGATGATTGTAGATGTGTGGTGCTGCCTAAGGCCTCCGTTCTGTTCCATTGGTCTTTGTCTTTTGGTACCAGTACCATGCTGTTTTGATTACTGTCGCCTTGTAGTATAGTTTGAAGCTAGGCAGCATGATGCCTCCAGCTTTGTTCTTTTTGCTTAGGATTGTTTTGGCTATGTGGGCTCTCTTTTGGTTCCATATGAAGTTTGAAGTGGTTTTTTTTCCAGTTCTGTGAAGAAGGTCATTGGTAGCTTGATGGCAATAGTGTTGAATTTATAAATTACTTTGGGCTGTATGGCCATTTTCACGATGTTGATTCTTCCCAACCATGAGCATGAATGTTTCTCCATCTGTTTGTGTCCTCTCTTATTACATTGAGCAGTGGTTTGTAGTTCTCCTTGAAGAGGTCCTTTACATCCTTTGTTAGGTTTATTCCTAGGTATTATATTCTTTTTGTAGCAATTGTAAATGTGAGTTCTCTTTAGATTTGTCTCTCTATCTGTTATTGGTGTATAGAAATGCTTTTGATTTCTGCACATTGACATTGTATCCTGAGACTTTGCTGAAGTTGCTTATCAGTTTAAGGAGATTTTGGGCTGAGATGATCGGGTCTTCTAAATATACAATCATATCATCTGCAAATAGAGACAATTTGGCTTCCTCTTTTCCTAATTGAATACCCTTTATTTCTTGTTCTTGCCTAATTGTTCTAGCTAGAACTTCCAATATTGTAATGAATAGGAGTGGTGAGAGAGGGCGTCCTTGTCTAGTGCCAGATTTCAAAGGAAATGCTTCCAGTTTTTGCTCATTCAGTATGATATTGGCTGTGGGATTGTTGTAAATAGCTTTCATTATTTTGTGATACGTTCCATCAATACCTAGTTTATTGAGGGTTTTTAGCATAAAGTGCTGTTGAATTTCGTCAAAGGCCTTCTCTGCATCTATTGAGATAATCATGTGGTTTTTGTCTTTGGTTCTGTTTATGTGGTAGATTACATTTATAGACTTGCATATGTTGAACCAGCCTTGCATCCCAGGGAAAAGCCTACTTGATCATGATGAATAAGCTTTTTAATGTGCTGTTGCATTCTGTTTGTCAGTGTTTTATTGAATATTTTTGCGTCTATTGTTCATCATGGATATCGGCCTGAAGTTTTCTTTTTTTGTTGAGTTTCTACCTGGTTTTGGGATTAGGATGATGTTGGTCTCATAAAATGAGTTGGGGAGGATTCCCTCTTTTTGTATTGTTTGGAATAGTTTCAGAAGGAATGGTACCAGCTCCTCTTTGTATGTCTGGTAGAATTCAGCTGTAAACCCATCTGGACCTGGGCTTTTTTTAGTTGGTAGGCTATTAATTGCTGCCTCAACTTCAGCCCTTGTTATAGGTCTATTGAGGGTTTCAACTTCTTCCTGGTTCAGACTTGGGAGAGTGCAAGTGTCCAGGAATTTATCTATTTCTTCCAGCTTCACTGGTTTGTGTGCATCGGGTTGTTTGTAGTAATCTCTGATGGGAGTTTGTATTGCTGTGAAATCGATGGTAATGTCCCCTTTGTTGCTTTTTTATTGCATCTATTTAATTCTTCTCTGTTTTCTTTTTTATTCGTCTGGCTAGCAGTCTATCTATTTTGTTGATATTTTCAAAAAAACCAGCTCCTGGATTTGTTGATTTTTGGAGGGTTTTTAGTGTCTCTGTCTTCTTCAGTTCTTCTCTGATCTTAGTTATTTCTTCTCTTCTGCTAGATTTGAGTTTTTTTGATCTTGCTCCTGTAACTCTTTCACTTTTGACGAGAAGGTATTAAAATTAGACCTTTCCTTGCTCCTCATGTGGGCATTTATTGCTACAAATTTCCCTTTACACACTGCTTTAAATGTGTCCCAGAGAACTAGCTGAATTCATGTTGGTTGTGAGCCAATGGCCAAAATGTAGTTCAGACTCAAAAAATACAGAATCAAGTTATGGGAAAGCCATTTGGATCTTCCTTTCTCATCTGATTCTCTCTGTGTCTCTAGCACTAGGCAAGATTTCTCTATCTAGGAAAAAACAAAAGCAAGCATGGATTTCAGCAGATCCTGAGATTTAGATTTTATAATCTGAATCACCTGTAAGACTAATAACATGCTGTAGCTTCTAGTTTGAAAACCTTATGCAAAGGATTAAATGTGCAGTCTAGGACTAAGCGTAGCCATTCTGTGGTCACCCTACTGACAGTAACTTTGATGAAGCAAAGAGCAGCTATGATACTAACTTGTAATCCCCATGATAATTATGTGATTGTAAAGGATTAAGTTTCTAGAAAGGGAGTACAGTTTCAGAAAATTCTAACAATTAAAAAAATTGGAGGATTAAATTTAATTTGCTTTTCAGTTGCCCATTCAAGAAATTTTCTCTGAAATATTTTTGACATTTTTGTGTTTAAGTAAGTCTCCTTGCTAAGAATATATTCTTTTGATCACTATTCCTGCAAAATGCAGGCAGGAAGCTATGAGTTCCAATCCTAACCTAGGTTAAAGCCTAACCTTCATAGTCTCAATTAACTGTCCCTTCTGCCCAGCTGTGAGATAAGAACTAAGTAGAAGAATGTGGAAGAGTAGCAAGCTTCTGTATGGACGAAGCTTCTGAAAATGTTAGTTCCTGTGCTGTTAGAAAGTCCTCTCAGATTCTATTACAAACTGCCTTGATTTTTGTTCATTCTCCTATTTCTGTCATGGAGATCCATGCAAAAAATGTCAAAATGTTATTCTACAAAAAACACTTCAAACACTTGAGGACAGTTGACATGTTTTCTTTAAATGCACCTGTTAAATTTGAACTTAAACAGAATTTTATCTGCATACAAATTTTATCTTGCTATATTTTACCTCTTATTTCAGTCTGTCAGGATTTTAAACTAAGAATACTGCTACATTAAATTCTACCTGTCAATCTCAGCTTGATGTATTTGATAACCATAACTTCTACATCTTATTAAGTCATAGATAATAAATATTTCAAAGTGTAAATTCAGAGCAGATTCTGATCTTCTCTTTAAAGAATTCTACCAAGGTTGACATCTATCAACATACTTAGAATAAATATATTTAATAATCTACAGATCTACTTGTTGGCTTTATATTCCAGCACATATCTTTTTACCTTGCCCAAAAAGTTGTAATGGAAGACTTCATCAGTCTTTTCCTGCAACCAAGATTTCTAGATGTAATATAATGTCAATAGACATAACTAAGTAAAAGCAAATAAATCTTTATATCATAAATTCAATTTTAATAAGATTCATTATTATTTGCCTAATATTCAGAACTATGACCACACCATATAAAAAATACATGAAATAGTATTTTAATCAAAAGCTAAGAGAAAGATAAAGCAGTATTATGATGATGTAGATTTCATTTATCTTAAATGAAACAACTACCAAAAATAAAGTCTAATTTGCCCCCCAGTAGTACTCACTGAATTCCTGTTGTATTCTAGCAATTACTCCTCTCTAGTCTAACTCCTCCCATGACATCTGTCTAGTTCCTTATGTATTCTATAGAGACTTGATGATACCACATACTGGATGATAACGTTATTTCCTTAGAAATAGGATATAAATAATGCTCAGGTTCACAAGTCAGCCTTCAGGGGCCTAATTATCCATCATGTAGATATTTTTACCTTGGCTACATATTACAAATCCCTGGAGAGCTTAAAAAGTTCTAGTGATCAAGCAATTAAATGCAAATTAATTGAATTATAGTCTCCACAGAAACCATTTTTTTTTGAGACGGAGTTTCGCTCTTGTTACCCCGGCTGGAGTGCAATGGCGCGATCTCGGCTTACAACAACCTCCGCCTCCTGGGTTCAGGCAATTCTCCTGCCTCAGCCTCCCGAGTAACTAGGATTGCAGGTGCGTGCCACCATGCCCAGCTAATTTTTTGTATTTTGAGTAGAGACGGGGTTTCACCATGTTGACCAGGATGGTCTCGATCTCTGGACCTCGTGATCCACCCGCCTCGGCCTCCCAAAGTGCTAAGATTACACACAGAAACCATTTTTAAAGCACTCAAGATTGGTTCTAATGAATGGTCAGACTGGAGGACTGTGGACACCAGCATTTCTAAAGTTCTAAAAGCAGCATTGCTAAGATAGTGTGATAACACTCTTCTATGTTTAAAGTGAATTTATTAAATAGGAAAAGTCTATCTTACATCCAACCATACTCTTTTTTTCTCTATGCCCTAAGAATGTCTTCATGCCTTAGTGGGCTCTGCACTGCAGGGCTTTTTTATTTCCACAGGTAACATGTTTTTTCAGCAAAATTTGTTTTATTCTTCCTCTTCCACATTCAAAATTCTCATCCCCTCTCAACCTACAATGTATGTGCTTCTCAAGTAGCTTGTCAGAGAATTGATTGTTACCCATCTCATGTCTCTTATGAGAAAAAGAGCTTGTGTCAGAATGCAAATCTAAAGAGCACTGTTTGGTTCACCTGTCATTCTTTTCTTAACCACTTTTTCCATGAAGGAAGACAGGTGCTGATTTACATTCTTGTGCAAGTTTCTTATCTCACTGCAGAAAAGTAATAGTTTCCAGGTTGCTATGGGTCCAGGAGGCCACGGTGTTATGTAGCACCAATAATATTTAGCTTCTTAAAGCATGATCTGTAGACCAGAAGTAGCAAGATTACTTGGAAGTGCATCAGAATTGCAGAATTTTAGGCTCCACCTGAGTCAAAGTCTGAATTTTTAACAAGATGTTCCAAGAAAGTCACTTGCACAGTAAAGTTTGAAAATCAGTGGTTTTCTATGCACATTAAAAAGAAATCAAGCTGATAGGAAAATTTACACATGCATTGCTGGTTGACATGCTGATAGAAGAATTATCTTTCTCAAATAAAATAGTGATGGCATAATATTAGGAAGTATGAACAGAATAGCATATTTATCTATAAATCCTACCCTTCTATTGACTATTTGATATTACACTAGTAATTTAGTCTCTATGCACCTCACTTTCTTGTCTTATAAAATGAAATTAAGAAAACTTATATTTCAGAGATTTCATGAAACTCAGTTCTAATGTACATAAAACACCTGGTATAAGTCTGAGATACCAAAGATGCTAAGTCTATGGTTTTTCATAATATTGTAAAGCAGGAAAGTCTGGAAGGAAATCCCTAGACAAAGGTGGTCAGGGTTTATGATGTCACTTATAGTGAGCTGATGGTCAGGAGATGTGGATTCTAGTTATGATTACAACTCATCCAGCTGCTTGTTCTGTGTCTGTGGACCTAACATGCCAATGCCTCAGTTCTCTGATATATAAAAAGAGAATTTAAAAACAGTAATTTTTGACTTTTAAACTTTACGAATCTGATAGTTAATCAATAGTTGACTGCTTTAATTGAATCAGCATTTTCAATATCCATAAGTTGTACTGTTTGACTATGAAGAGTTGAAGTTATTTAAAATGATTGAAAGAGTTGAAATTATTTAAAACCATTAATGATTGTCCTCTGCAAAGAACACGCCAGAAATTTGTCATTGCCACCTCAACCAAAATTGATATCAACAATGTAAAAATCCCAAAACATCTTACTGATGCTTACTTCAAGAAGGAGAAGCTGCGGAAGCCCAGACACCAGGAAGATGAGATCTTCGACACAGAAAAAGAGAAATATGAGGTTACAGAGCAGCGCAAGATTGATCAGAAAGCTGTGGACTCACAATTTTACCAAAAATCAAAGCTATTCCTCAGCTCCAGGGCTACCTGCAATCTGTGTTTGCCCTGGCAAATGGAATTTATTCTCACAAGTTGGTGTTCTAAATGTCCTAATAATCTAATTAAATAACTGATTACCTTTAAAAAAAACACTTTGTTCTACTCTTTGCATCTGAATTATTCTACGAGAGTGACACAGCAGAGCATTGCCTGTGCTGTTTTCATTTCTCTGTTGTTATTTAATATTATACAATTTAACTTAATTATTGGGCCATCTCACCATTTTATTTTCTATTTAGCCCTCTAAAGTCCATGTTCAGTGACTACAGGCTTTTTCTCGACATACACATTTTTACCTGTGCCTTTTCTGAAATCTTCCTTGTCTGGTTAGTGCCTCTTTTTATATTAATGGAACATAAAATGCTGTATTTTCCTAAACTCTACATTCATTTTTTTTTGTGATAAGAGACTGCTACCTGCTGTATTACCTTGTCGTATTTTTCTATTTGACCCATATCCACTGTCTGCAGAGTCTCTTCTCTATTCTCAAATTTGATGCCTCTCCTACATTGAAAGTAATATATGAGCTACATTTTTCTGCCTTTCAGAATAATGAGAGGGATCTTTAAATGACATGCCACCATTAAAACCAAGGTATGCCATAGATATTTGTTTTACCACATATTTTAATATCTCCATCCTCAAATGCAAGTGAATGTTTAACAGATTGAAGAAAACATCAAACTCCACATGTGAAGCCTTTTATGAATATGAGGGAAGTTGTCCATCCTGGCGGTCTTTCACCTACCTGAAACTTACTAGTCAGATTTTTTTCTCTCTCTTTTGAGTCATAACTGACAGAGAGGAGCATTGCCATCTTGGACAAGCACCACCATTTTAAAGTTTCCCTTGATCAAAAACCGCCTAAATCCAAAGGCTATCAGCATAATGGCTAAAGTCAGCATGACCATAAACCACAAATGACATCTCCAACCAGGAACATTGCCATCCTAAGATAAACCCCTCCCCAACCAGAAACACCCCAGCCCTCAGATTACTTCCCCTCCAGTCAGAGAGATGTCAGCCTTAAGATAACCTCCCCTCCGACCAGAGACAATCCAGCCCCACAATAAACTCCTCCTCCACACAGAAATATTCCAAGCCTGTGATAAGTTCTATTGCCCTGAACCCTTAAATACTCTTAGTCTGTAAGAAAGAGAGCTACTGACCAAAATAGGCTAGAAGTCCCTCTCAGATTATTCTTCAAAATAATCCTGTGTTTGATTGATGAGCCGCTTTTCAAGTTTCTTTCCTCTTGCTTTAACTCTTACAATAACTTCCATATTAGTCTACACATTCCTCATGCCTAGTAATTAAATAAAGTAGAACAAGAGCTCCCACATATATTTTTTACATTCTCTTGTAACAGGGAGTCTGTCTGACATACAGCCCAGCAATCCGATGATCACCATCCCATCAGGCAAATAGTTTTCCGGCAAATAGGTGGGAAACACAATGCTGTTTACAGCTGTCAGACACTGCAATTCTTTTCTAATTTTCCATGGCTCCTAAATCTCAAATTAATCTAAAATTTGTTGTGAATTCCTTGTAAAGCCTGTTTAAAGTTAGAACTCAAATCATCCTTTTTCAAAAGTATCAAGAATACTACTAAAACTTGCTCTCCTAACTTGTGTCATGAATCCTTCACCTACTTTTATATAGGCTTTCATTTTTCAAATTTGAACCGGAAATCTAAACATAATTTAAAACTGGGAGCCGGGCGTAGTGGCTCACACCTGTAATCCCAGCACTTTGGGAGGCCGAGGCGGGTGGATCACAAGGTCAAGAGATCGAGACCATCCTGGTCGAAATGGTGAAACGCCGTCTCTACTAAAGATACAAAAAATTAGCTGGGCATGGTGGCACGTGCCTGTAATCCCAGCTACTCGGGAGGCTGAGGCAGGAGAATTGCCTGAACCCAGGAGGCGGAGGTTGCGGTGAGCCGAGATCGCGCCATTGCACTCCAGCCTGGGTAACAAGAACGAAACTCCGTCTCAAAAAAAAAAAAAAAAAAACTGGGAAGCATTAGTTTTACTTTAAAGAAGTAGAATCATTCAGGTTTACTGCAGTAAAAGTATGCATCCTTTAAAACAAAGCTTTAATTTAAAGAGGTAGAAAAAGGGAGAAAAGTATATGGTGGTGTCACCTTTTATTCATTGTACAAAATGAGTTCTGCCTTTGGGGGAGGGATAGCATGGGGAGAAATGCCAAATGTGGGTGAAGGGGCAGAAGGCAGCAAAACAGACTGCCACGTGTGTACCTATGCAACTATCTTGCATGTTCTGCACATGTACCCCAAAACCTAAAATGCAATTAAAAGAAAAAAAAAAGGTGATATTCACATTTAGAAAAATCTACAAATAGCTAGATATTATCAATTCAGCAAACTTTCATAAAATCACCTGGGCCCAAACATCATGTAAATACTTACTATATACATTTCACTGGCATTTTTACCTCTTTGATATATAAATATCAGAGGTTTTGGATTGCTATGAGGGAAAAGAATGACACATTTTCTTGATAAAGATGGGAGAGATGAAGAATAAAAGGTAGCAATCCTTTTCAGGCTATTGCCTCTAAGATACATTTTATTATAATTTAAAAACAGAAGCATTTGTCCTGAACTTCCAGTTTTTTCAGGCTGAAACATGTTAAAAGAATCACATTCCTACTCAATAAGACCACTTAACATATTACAGTAGTTTAAGTAGCCCAATCTAGGACTTGTCTTTGAAAACTATTTGCCACAACAGGAATGAGAGAAAATAACCGAAGAGACAAAAGAAAATACAGCATGCCACTCATTATTCACTAAAGCGAATTTTGTATTTGTGTATGCCAAAACAAAAGGTAAATCTCCAAAATCTCATATAAAATTCTTGCTCTGATTGTATTGTAACAGCTCTCAGAACAATTTAACATAAAGTCATAACTAATATAAAGGTATTTACATATTTTAAATAACATGTCTAAGTAAAGCAAATGTTATTGTTCTTCTCCAAAACAATTCTAGGAAATATATGTGACCTTAAAAGTACTAAAATGTCAAACACACAGTACACACATACACCCACAAGCTGAATGAAGCTGGCTGTAATTACCTCCCTCTGTCATTTTCTTTCACAGAAACAGTCATTAGCTTGCCCTGTTCTTTTTGGTACTAACAGGTGATCACGTGCCATGTGGAAAATCTACATATTAAGTTCAATTCATCCCAATTTTAAATTTGAAGTCACTTCACTATATTATGTGTCATTTCTGAAAGCAGAGCATAAGTTCAGCTAAATATTTCTGAATATCCAAAAAACATCAAAGTAATGCTTTTCTATAATGGAGATACATATTTTCAAACATTTTTTGAAGAGTGCTGGAACTCTTAGACTCAAATAAATTCAAACCCTGATGTATATTTAATGGGACTCAGTTCTGTAGCACCCATTATCCACAGTTTTGTCAAATTCTCTAAAGTATATGTCAAAATTCCTATTCCCCTTAAACTGTTTCAGGATCAGTTTATATGATTCATTAGATCTTAAATTTCAAAGTAATATATAACTTACTGGTGGAATTTTGAAAGGCTTGTATTACATATAATGTAGAAAGCTAGATGTACTTGAGCCCAAATTCCTCTAATCAATTCTTCCCTCTTATCCTACAGAGGACAGATAAGGAAGAGCTTTATTATATGTAGCTGGTGGCTCAGCATAGAATCAATAGTTACTAACACAAAATATCCTTGATCTTCACATTTTTATCTTGCTCCAGGTCGAGTGTTATGCCTTCATGCTTTGCCAGAGTTCCATTAAGTGACTAAATATAATGTGTTGAATAGTTTCCCCACCAAATCCAGGTCTATTCAGAAACTCAGAATGTGACCTTATTTGGAAATACGGCCTGTTTTAGTCAGGTCTCACACTGCTAATAAAGACATACCCAAGATTGGGTAAATTACAAATCAAAAGAGGTTTAATGGTCTCATAGTTCCGCATGGCTGGGAAGGCCTCCCAATCACAGCAGAAGGCAGAGGAGAAGAAAGATTCTTCTTACATGGCAGTAGGCAGGTGAGTGTGTGCGGGGAAAATCCCCTTTATAAAGCCATCGGATCTTGTGAGACTTATTCAGTATCAAAAGAACAGTACTGGATAGACCTGACCTCGTGATTCAATTATCTCCCACAGGGTTCCTCCCAGGACACGTGGAAATTATGACAGCTATAATTCAAAATGATATTTGGCTGGAGATACAGCCACACCATACCAGAGTCTTTGCAAATGCAATTAGCTAATGAGATGATACTTAATTAGGGTGGGTCTCAAATCCTATGACTTGTGTCCGTATAAGAAAAGGAAAAGACTCATAGATGTGTGTGTCACATGAAGGCCATGTGACAGTGGAGGCAGAGATTGAAGTGATGCTTCTACAAGCTGAGGAATGTTAAGAATTGCTGGCAATTATCAATATCAAGTGAGGAATGGGCCGTGGCTCACGTCTATAATCCCAGCACTTTGGGACGCTGGGGAGGCGGGTGGATCACGAGGTCAAGAGATCGAGACCATCCTGGTCAACGAGGTGAAAGCCCGTCTCTACTAAAAATACAAAAATTAGCTGGGCATGGTGGTGCACACCTGTAGTCCCAGCTACTTGGGAGGCTGAGGCAGGAGAATTGTTTGAACCCAGAAGGCAGAGGTTGCGGTGAGCTGAGATCATAACATTGCACTCCAGTCTAGGTAACAAGAGTGAAACTCCATCTCAAAAAAAAAAAACAAGTGAGGAATGGAAGAGGGTCTCTCAGCGCCTCCAGAAGGAACCAGCATTGCCTATACAGGAATTACAGACTCTGGCTTCCTGATCCATGAGAGAACACATTTCCGTTGTATTAAGTAACTCAGTTTGTGGTAATTTAATAGGGTAGCCCTAGGAAAATTATACACTAGGCTTATTTCATTGTAGTTTAACATATCTTCCTGGAGTTAACACTATTAATCTCCAAACTCATGTAAACTTTATGATCTCTTTTGCTGATTTTACTCAAGGCACAGGAGGAAACCTAATGAGGCTTAAATTTCAGTCTCTGTGATGCAGCAGGCTTTTGCAAAGCCCTGTGACAGATATTCTTTTTAAAAAATTATTTACTTAAAGAGGAACCCACAAAACCTTCATTTACTTTTGGCAAAAGAAGTTTCTGGGCACCTATTAGAATCCCGGTAACGGATTGCTAAATAAATGAATGAATGAATATATTTATATGTTACCTTTCAACTCCAACCAGCTGAAAAGTAATATTTAAAACTAAAGCTAATATCTTTGAACATTCGAGATTCCCATGAGCATCATCCTTCATTCCTAGAAAAAAAAGCAGATTTGGGACAATGATTCTATTATTGTTAAGCAACTATAATAGGGTTGGTACGGATCAACAGTGGCAACATTTACATTTAAGGTAAACGTGTATGTTAAAATATATTCGCCATGAGTTTATTATAAAAATATTTGAGAAATGCTATAAGGTAATTTATTAGTATTTAAAAGAATTCATCAAGCAATCAATTTTCATCCAGTACAAAATATAATTTGAACAGTATTCCACTTGAAAATACCTGTTGTCTTCCCTCTTTACATTGACTATTAAATTCCTGTGTTGACACATATATCCTATTGAGTCAGTTCTCCTTACTCACAGTGGTTATGTTCTATAAAGTTACCACAAATACCAAATTAGCAAATACTGAACCAATGTTCTTAAGGAAAATGCAGAGTGAGATTCCTCCAAGTCTCTGGTCAAAGCATTTTCATCAATTGACCAATATATAATCTAGTTTCATGTGTTCCTCTTTAATTAGGCCTTAGTTAATCTACATTGTTGATACATTAAAATTGAATTCACGGCCAGGAGCACTACAAATCAGGCCGACATCAGCGTATCTAACTTACGTATTTTCTTCACCAGGCACATCCTAGTCATCACGCACTTCACACTACACAACACTTAAGCACTAACCTTGAGAACCATTATAAGCAGCACCATTATAAACGGCAACAAAAGAAAAGCACAAAAACATGCAGCATGTGTCATTAATTAGACCACAATAAGGACTCGTGTTTACAGTATGAGAGCTGAAATAAGAAGGCGAGTGTCACTTTTAACCTAAGCTGGAAATTTGTACATCAGGCAACTCAAATTGTTGCTGCTTTCACACGTCCTTGAATGATCATGAGAGTGCCACAACTATTAATTTTGGGGTTACACGTAAATTTTAGGGAGCATGTGAATTTGTAAACATGGGATCCGTGAATGAGAGTCTACTGTATTATCTCTTTTTAGTACATTGAGGCTTTTTTCCCTTGATTATGGTAATAGTGCTCCAACTAGATATCCTAAACAGAATAGGGGCTGTACAAATAAACATTTATTTAAAATAGAAAGCCTCTGTAACAATGGTCTATTGAAATATGTGCCCTGATTGTATTATATGTAAGAAACTTGAACATTATGTAGTACATACAATAATTTTATCAAAGTTCTAATACCAGGAGACCAGAGAGAGCAAGAAAAATTAGTGAACAAGAAAAACTTGTGAACATTGGTTCACAAGTTACCATTGTGAACATGTAGGTTAAGTCAGATATTTAAGGAGGCGTAATATGCAAACACTACGGAAATATTAGAAAAGGGCACCCTTGCACTGAGAATATAAGCAGAGTCACAGAGTAGGCTGCCAAGAGTGTACTCAGACAGTGAGTTAACCTGTCCATGTGGGGTAGAAGTTTGTATAAAAAAATGATTGATTTCAATTTGTGAAGAATAGAAATTGCAGCCCGTATTTGTGCATGACATCGAAAAAGAAGTGTGAAGATTATGTAATTGGCAATAGAGTGTAAAACCCAGAAGAGGGGCTGGGCGCGGTGGCTCATGCCTGTAATCCCAGCACTTTGGGAGGCCGAGGCGGGTGGATCACGAGGTCAAGAGATCGAGACCATCCTGGTCAACATGGTGAAACCCCGTCTCTACTAAAAACACAAAAAATTAGCTGGGCATGGTGGCGTGTGCCTGTAATCCCAGCTACTCAGGAGGCTGAGGCGGGAGAATTGCCTGATCCCAGGAGGTGGAGGTTGCGATGAGCCAAGATCACGCCATTGCACTCCAGCCTGGGTAACAAGAGCGAAATTCCGTCTCAAAAAAAATAAAAAAGGGAATGACAGTTCCAGTTTGAGACCTAACTCCTAAAAACAAGGAGATATGATGCCATAAACTTGCATCCAAGCACAGGAGAAAACTTGTGTCTCAGCTCAACAGGCAAGGGCAGAGTGCTAAAAATACCTGGGGAAGATTTTAAATGGTACAATGACTAGAGAATGCTAGATATTTAACAAATGGAAGCCAAATATTCCACTCCTACCACATTGCAAAAAGTAGTCACATACAACAGAGAAATGTTAGACCTCAAATGTCAATAGTGTCCCAATTGAAAACAACTGAGAGAAAGTGTTTTTAATTAGAAATATATAGGCAGACTTTGGGAGATCGGGGAATGCCTGGAAATAGTGTATGCCGTTACTCCCTCATCTTTCCTATAGAAGCCAGATGCATTCCTATGACATTAGAATTACTACCTTAAAGCACAGTA
Source organism: Leontopithecus rosalia (assembly GCA_028533165.1). Lineage (NCBI taxonomy): Eukaryota > Metazoa > Chordata > Mammalia > Primates > Cebidae > Leontopithecus > Leontopithecus rosalia. Next base: position 11,834,386 of record CM052665.1, on the reverse strand, counting down.
GTTTTTGGTTGATAGTATACATAGTTCAGTAGTTCCCAAACTTTAGCCTGCTTCTTAATCATGAGGTGGTCTTGTTAAAATATGTATTGCTGGACTCCACCCTAGAGTTTCTGATTCAGTAGTCTGTCCAAGGTACAATGAAGTATTTGAATATCTAACAAGTTTACATATAACGCTCAATAGCATTGCTATAGTCGTGGGGGGAAAGCAAAAGCAAATACAAAATCGAAGAATGACACCTAGAAATTTTCTCCTTGCCTTTTTATTTCATGGTTAGATGGAAGCCAGGTTGAGGGGATGACACTGGAAGAAGTCTAGCAAGATATGGCAAAATTTTGGCTTCTAAAATCTTTTTGATCCTGATTTATGAATACTATGTGTCCAATAAAATTACCTATATTTCATATGGGCAAATGTTCTCTGCCTTCCTTTAGGTAATATCTTTTGCAGCCAGCTGTTATTACAATACTCAGCATTCCCTAATCTATGCCGAAAAGAAGCAATCTCAGAAACTTATTGGTATATATTTATTTCTCATTTATGTGGAAATAAACAAAGACCACCTGAATGAGAACAAGCAAAGGCTACTTATTCAGAGCTTGCTATAGCAAGATTCAGCCACTGTCATCTGCATTTACATAGATTTACAAGCAAAGGAGTAGGAAAGATTTACAATATAAAAAGGGAAAGCTCAGGTATGCCTTGACTGGAGGCTGTTGGAAAGGGAAATTGGAGGCATGCTAACTAGAAGTGGAGCATCAAATATGTTTGGTTAGGGGAGTATTTCTGCTTTATTCTTGTTGGTCATAAGCTTAAAACAGGAGCAAAAATTAGAGAAAGTGTTAGTTATTGATCAAGTCCTGGCTGTTTGGGGCTGACTGCTACAAAGGTTGTAGCTTGGCTTCTTTGGCTGGTTGTTACACACAGGTTGTGAGGAGAGTTCTATTTTTGTATACAATCTGGCTTTTGTCCATTTGTATGCTCAGTCTTTCACTTTCAGTACCTATCAGCATCTGCAGGTCCAGAGGTATTGTTGTAGCTCTAATCTAAGCTACAGACAGGGTTTAAGTCTCCTCCTTCTAAGTTTTCAATGCGAGCTGAGAGATTTTTTTCTGATAACAGAGTGCACAAGAGCAAGAGAACTGTTATAAGCCCACAATATCTCTCCAATTTTCTAATCAGGATGCGTTGTTTATAGCTCCTCACCATTCTATTGACCAAAGCAAGTGATATGATCAAGATTAAAGAAAATTTAAAAATGCACAATTTTTTTTTTGAGGTGAAGTCTCGCTATGTTCCAAGGCTGGAGTGCAGTGGTGTGATGTTGGCTCACTGCAACCTCTGACTCCCTGGTTCAAGCAATTCTCCTGCCTCAGCCTCTCAGACACGTGCTACCATGCCCAGCTAATTTTTGTATTTTTAGTAGAGATGGGGTTTCACCATGCTGGCCAAGATGATCTTTATCTCCTGACCTCCTGATCTGCTCTCCTTGACTTCCCAAAGTCCTGGGATTATAGGCGTGAAGCACCGCGCCCGGCCCATAATTTCAAACACTAATATTATGTCTCAGATCACAAAATGTCATGACTACAAAAATAAGGGGGAAATGGAGCAGGATATTGGGTTATTAGCATGTGTACACAGAGATGCATTAATAAAATCTGATTCTAAGGAATGAATTATTTTTACTAAAATTCTAGACCGTAGATTATTCACAGGAGTTAATATTTGGTTATTACATCTCTGATTACATACATTTATACATTTTACATTATGTGTCACTTTACAAATCTGATGACTAAAAGAAAATATAAAACTATTCTAATCTGCCATAACTAAAATAGCTATACATTCAATTTATTTTGTGTTTTATAATATCACAACTATTTCTATTCCTCTTGTAATGAATTTCTCTGAGGAAAGGATTAAAACTATATTAACTATAAAATTATAATATCTGTATATATTGCTAGTAGAATGGTTCTAAGGCTAACATTTAACTAACGATTCTAAATCCCTTATATACAAGTGTAGATGAGTTTGGTAGTTTTCTTTTTCATTTACAGTATGACTTTAGTGTTGAAGCCATGAATTTCATATTCATACTAAATGGGAAAATCTTTCCAGTAAAATTTTTAGGACTTTATACTTTTATCTTCTGTATTCTCTGAGCTCCTTGAAGTAAGCTTGATATCATCCATCTAAAATGAATGCCACTATAAAGAATAATGAGTAGGGAGGTAAACATATATAGGTATAGGAAAGTCTACAAAACACAGAATAAATAGAAGATCTACTGTCATCTGTAGTTTATCTTATATATAATAGGCTTGAAAAGTTCCTCTCCTGGACGGACTGAAATTTCTCTTTTCTCTGTTAACTGCAATCAATATTCAACCAGTTGGAAAATAAACTAGTCGTTAAAGTATCTCTCCGCTTCAAACCCATGCTTCTATACCCTGGGGTGCTGTGGCTGGAACTCTGCAAACACACATTGCTTTGCCAGGGGATTCTTTGTTATGTTTTGCAAGTATTAGAAGCTAAAGGAGACCAGACAGCTGGTGGAGGGCAAAGGCACTGCTTCCTCATGCTTTGCTTCCCATTGCCGTTAGCATCACATCAGCAGAAGTCATTCACGCCGATAACTGAAGTTCATTCCACTAATATCAGGAGGCCTCTGTTTCTCATTTGCATCCAAAGTTCTTAGAACCAGCCTCATGAAACAACATCAGAGATACATGCACAGCTGGTTTTCTTGGAAGTCAGAGCTGCAGCTCCCGAGAACTGATCTTCATATTTCTAGATTCTGATTATCCTAACCTATTCTTGTTGATCTACAAGTGTTCACAATGGTGGCTACTTTGTTTTGTTAACACCTCTGTATTATTTCTAGTTTTATAATAGAATTCCTAAATAATTATATTTAGTAATTTTTATATACAGTTTCTACTTTAGCATCTGACTCTACCAATAGCCATTTATACGAAATTGTGTTTATTAAATGTTCTCTGTTAAAATAATTGAGGTGGGTCTAGCTGATAAAAAGAGACTTAAATTAAAATTTTTCATTAATTAAAAACAAAAAAATGAAATTTTAATTTCAAGTTAAACCTGCTTAATTCTAAGTTAAATCTTAGATTTTATTACTTCGGTTATTTTCTTTACACCTAACAAAGGCGTGTTTCAAGCAGAAAAAAGCAGTTCGTTAGCAGTTGAGATGAGAAAGAAAAACAAATAATCTCAAAATGTTAAAAATGCACAGGAAAAAGCAAGCCTTGGCATGCTGTTCTTGAGGTATTTATGGAAATTGAGACACTGTTTATTTACAAAATAGCAAGAAAGCCCCAAATGTTTACATAGTTCCCCCAAACACTAACAAGCATTGACGCTGCCTGACTTCTCATGATGCTCATACCATTGCCGCAAAGCTTTAGCCGGCAGGACAAAGTCTTTGGCATTTCTCATACCCTTCACACTTCACTTCATGTTTCTTCCTTTATGTGAAGCCTCTTTTTACATTTGTCCCTCAGAATAACTCTTCCACACTTGATAAGGCCAGCTTGGAGATGTGTCCCCAGCCCTCCAGTCAGTACTGCCAGCTTCCTTTGCTAGGTTCCCTGAAGGCCTTATTAACATTTTTAAAATAAATCAATGTACACACACACACACAGTTTATATATATATATATATATATATATATATATATATATATATATATACACACATAAATACATACAATTTGTTATAATTACATATTTGGTTATTTGTTTTTATTGTAATTGAATTCTGCCAGGTTAGGAATCAGGCTTTATCTATCCCCATGACACTGTCCAACATGCAGCTAGCATTTATAAAATGCTTTTTGTATGTGAAAATAACTGAATATTAATTTATTTTATGAACATTGGCTAAATATGTTGACAAACTATATGCATTAAAAACCCCACAAAGCAAAGGTACATAAGATTTTCATACTTAGTTAATAGTTCAGGATTCCACTAAGTTATTTTCTTTATATACAAAGATGTGGCCACCATTTCATAGATGGAATTTGGGTCTAAAGTAATATGTTCAGGGGTAAAAAGACTGACTGATAAATTAAACAGGCAAGGCATTGGTTTGTGTGGGTAAGTCTACTGAAATGCACTTTAGATTACTAACTGTATGTGTACTAGATCTTTGTTACCTTTTTCAGAATGATGTCTCACTTCATGTGATTTTTCTGTCCAATTCTTCCAGTCCTCAAGCACCACAATAGTGTAGATTTGTTGTAGGCTCATTCTGGGAACAGCAGAGATTTTTTTCTGAAATACAATCAGAAGTAAATATAATGAAAGGGTCAGTCAAAATACTTATATTAGAATCCCCCTAAATGCAAGAGAAAGTCTAGATATTATGCTTTCCAAGATTAGGAAGTTTAAGAATTAGCTGTGCCCAGATATGCCTGTGGCCACATTTCTCAGCACAGATGTGAACTTTCAGAAAATGAAGCACAACAGATGAAATAAACACTATGGGAGATGGAGAAAAAGAGGTGACGAATGTACCAAAAAGGAAGGTTTCTAAACATACAATTGGATCACTTGAGTCTAGTGATGCCTGAGTCTACCCAGCTCAGTTCTAAGACTTTGCTGTTAAGTGACTTTATAAATTTTGGGGGTATTTTTTGGAATTCCAAAAAATTTTTGGAATATTTTAGAATTCCAAAATTATGTTGGAGTTTTTTCTGGCTTTGACAGTAAGGGTCTTGATCATAATTTTTAAAATTATTTCCATAGCATGGTTCTTTAAGAATTTATGAAATTGTTTATATGACTTCACATCCTAGAATACAGTTATTAATTTGTAAAATCCATAATTCAGGCTTCATTTCAGATATATTAAGTAGTACTTATTCACATAACCAACAAATTCTCCTAAAATCTAGAACCAAAGGAATCTTAATATCTTGAATAAGTATAATAATTTTATACATTATGTCTTGGAGAGATGGATTATTAACTTAAATTTCATGTACCCAGTGAGTTTGAGCTTCTGGCCACACAGTGTTGACTAAAACAATGAGGAAGAGAACATACAACTTTCTTGCCTATATTGATTTAAAATCTATATTCATTTTGTTCTGGTTTTGCTAACTTATTAATTTTTTAATTGACAAAAACTGTATATATTTATAATATACATTAGGTTATTTTGAAATGTGCATATATTGTTATTTAGATATACATTAAGTATGGCTAAATCAAGCTAATTAATACATGCATTACCTTGCATACTTAGTTTTTAAATTTACTTTCTTAACAATTTTCATGTATAAAGTACAGTTAGTAACTATAGTCACCATAATGTACTAATAGATCTCTCAAACATAATCAACATTCATGTAATTTCTCATCTTAAATACTGAGCAAGCATACACTTTCTTACATTTGACAGCTCATCATGTGTTTGCTTACAGCCATTTTTTCCTCCCTGTCTTCTTGATTCTAAGTTAAATAGCTCATATTCCTAACTATTCCTTTTGAAATGAAATCCAAAGTATCTGCCATTTTCCTTACTTCTCATGGGTGCTCTCTGTTTTCATTACGTCATTTTTCTCCTAAAATGTATTGAATGTGTTTCCTCTAAATTGAAAGCAATTTGCAAAATGTTTTCTACCTAGATTAGCACATAATGAACACATTACTAATCATGACTATGATACAACATAGTTATTGGTGCAGTCAAAGTCTGTGTTATATTTTAAGTGTAATTGAAGAATATTGAGCTGTGGTCAATTAAAACCCACAGATCATTTACACACAAATTGCACCAAATGTGGAGCTTTACTAATTCACATGAAGATGTAACAAACTAAGCAATTCATCTACTTTATTCGCTTTTGTGAATATTTGGTTATTAAGAAGTACAAATCAAGTAATAAACTATTTAGAACTATCATTTTGAAGGTCCTTAGCAGATTATTTTACAAGACAGCTTAATGTAAGTTGGCTGAAATAATTAGAATAAACGTGATGATCGAACAGTCCACAGCTAGTGGACTGCCTTTTCATTCTTAACTGAATTGTGTAGTTGTGTTTAATTCATTAAATGACTTAAATAGGTCAATACTATTGTAGACTCTAAATTTAATATGTATTCTGAAGCTAAATTTTTATTACCACATATTTTATGTTATGTGATTATAAGATTTAAAACTGGCCATTTAATAAATTGTGTAAAATAAGCAAAGTCATGAACTATTACAAGAAATGTGTCAGCACTTAAAGAGGGCAATTAGCAAAATATTTAGACACATATGAAGAAAAATACACAATATATACAACTATAAAATTACATATTTTTTCAAATAAATTTATAACATGAAAATATTGGGGGGGAGTAAGGGAGGGATGGCATGGGGAGAAATGCCAAATATGGGTAAAGGGGCGGAAGGCAGCAAAACACACTGCCACGTGTGTACATATGCAACTATCTTGCATGTTCTGCACATGTACCCCAAAACCTAAAATGCAATAAAAATAAAAATTAAAAAAAAGAAAATATTTATATTATTAGTCTTCAAAATTACAATTTTTAACTAATAGAGTAGGATTTCCTACACCTTAGTAATCAGTCAATTATAAATTTGTGGCCTATTTTTTTTTTTAATTATTATTTCTAGCTGAACCCAAGGGATTTACAGAACAGGACTTGTAGCTGGTCTGAGAGCCTTTTAGTATGATGGTTCCAAAATGTCTTGATAACAGATCTTTTTGTCTAGTTTCTTATTCTAAGATCGGAAAGTCTTTAGATTCTTTGTTAGCCTGTGAAATCTGAACGTGATAAATACCGACTGACTTCATGCCTGTGTGCAGTGCACTCCTTTGTACTTTATAATCTTAATGTATATCCCATCCCTGGAGATGGATGAGGCATAGCTGGGACAGCTGAGGTGGTCTCTGGCACGGCACCCAGATCCCTTTCTGTGCTGTATTTTGTCAGTTTAATTTATGCCAGCTTGAACCTGGATGGTGGCAGTGGAGCATCCCTACAGCATCAAATGTTCTTAATATCTCACACCTAATATCCACAAGAGTGAATCTCATAGTCATACCTGATTGACACCGGGAAATTGGCACTTTCTTAGTGGCATGTTTCTGATTATGCGGTCATGTCTCCTGATTATGTTGATTTTGTTCTTTCCTTTAAGAACTTTTGTCATTTAAACCATATTTGACTTATTGCCATGAGATCTACATTTATTACCAATATGCTCATCATGGAAAATTTTCCATTTAGTAGTCATGCATTTGTACATTAAAAGGTGCAGTGTGCAAGACAAGGGAGAAGGGAGATCTTCGTTTCTCATAAAAGTCTCAATTAATAACTCTATAATGCAGAGATGACAAGTTATGAAATAATATATTTGCTTGTCATTCTTTTAGATTTTATTTTCTATTTAAATTAGTATTTGTGTTTGAAAAAGAATGGGAATTTCTGTTGTTATATGCCAGATGATAGGGGAAATTTTTTTAAGTGAGTTAATAAAAGGATCCAAAATATATCATACTTGAAGAACCAAGACCCTTTTAATCCCAGATTATTCTGTGCTATTTGAAGTACACTCATATAAGTTCTAGTCTAGTAAATAAGTTATATCCTTCCTAAATAATTATATATCATTTTAATAATTCTAAATAAATATTTCCCAAGGAAAAGTAAAAAATCCTTACATCAATTGAGCAACCATTGGGAGTCAGAGGTGTGGCTTCCTAAACATGCCATCCAGCTGAGATCCTGATTGATGTAGAATCTGTTTCTGGATACCTAGGCTTGCTTTTTTTAATAATAATAAGCAATGGATCAGATGAATATAATACTTGGGAATACATTATTATACTATTCAAACCTCTGACCTTTCTGTTGTTTTCTGGCTTCTAATATGTGTTTCTGTCTGAGGGCAGCCTCATCACTTTTTATCTTATTTCCTTCTTTTTAAATATATTGATTTGAATTGATTTATATTTCATTTATGCTCAAACTTCATATATTCACTAGATGGTTTTTATAAGTGACTCACTTAATTTTATGCTGTACTTGGCAATCCTATTTTATTTTCATAATTTATCATCTCTGGCCGGGCGCGGTGGCTCACCCCTGTAATCCCAGCACTTTGGGAGGCCGAGGCGGGTAGATCACGAGGTCAAGAGATAGAGACCATCCTGGTCAACATGGTGAAACCCTGTCTCTACTAAAAATACAAAAAATTAGCTGGGCATCGTGGTGTGTACCTGTAATCCCAGCTACTCAGGAGGCTGAGGCAGGAGAATTGCCTGAACCCAGGAGGCGGAGGTTGCGGTGAGCCGAGATCACACCATTGCACTTCAGCGTGAGTAACAAAAGCAAAACTCCGTCTCAAAAAAAAAAAAAGAAAAAAAATTATCATCTCTTCACAATGGTAATACAAATTGAAAATTATCTTTTAATTATACGTTTGATTATTGAGTTCATTCAACTTTCTTCTTCAGGATAACTAATATTTTGAACTTTGTACCTCTGTTCTCTTTCTTATATCTCTATAATCTTTTTTAATCTTTTTTACTTATTTTTCTCAATTTTTGACTTTTGATGACATTTCTGTTTTAATTTTTCTAGGGTAAATAATAATTACACTATTCATTTGTAGTTTTCTTATTCTTTCTTATTTCATCTATCTTCATTTTTATTTCCATCTCTTTTTACCAGCACTTTCTCCAATTCAATTGTCCTCCATCTCTTCTATTGTCTCTCTTAAGTGAATCCAAGCCTTAATGCTGTCTGACAACACAAAGTAAATGCGTTCTGAATTTTTTCTGTAGTCAATCCTTTCAAAAGTTTATTCTTCTCCAACATAACTCATTAGTTTCTCCTTTATTAATAAATTATCTTGTCAAAGTTCTCACTTTTATTTATTTTCAGTATACTAATACTTCAACCAGAAATATCAGTTCTAGTCATATTTTTGTCTATAAACAAGCAGGGATTCCTTGTTTCTCTTTGTATATTTTGATATCAGAAAATACTCCCTAAGTAAATCCCCTGGAAGACTTGTAGACACGTGTAACTCATCACCAAATTTCAAATAGCAGCAGTCATTATTCAATATTGTGTGGCCGGATGATTAAGGAATGTGTTCTTTCCACTTGCTGGTTATCTTAAACACCCTGAATTTATTCTGTTAAACAGAAAGGGAAGGAGATCATATGAATAATAAGGAATACCCAGGGAAGAGCTTCCCCATGATTTTCCTTACCTCTGTTCTCTGTACTACTTGACCGGCATGTCCTATATAAACTTCCAAGACCTATCCATTTCTACCCCAGATCTATATAGTATTTCTGGGAACTACTGTCTAAAAGGGATGGGAAAAATGTTACAGTTGTGTAAAAAGGCAGAACAAACGCTGGATCATAGATACAGGTTCTCAGCAGTTAAATGGCACATTTCTTGTTGGTATAGACTAGGAGTGTCTTACTTTTACAGATATGTTTGATCTGGCTTGCATGGTCCTTAAAGCTAATTTTTTGTTTTTGTTTTTTAACATTTTGAGTTACTTTAGACAGTCCATGTACTCATTTTCTATATAAGCCCAACTTCCCTGATCGATGAGGATAAAGTCTGATTTGTATGTGTCTGTTGTCTGCAGCCTCTGGTGGGTACTTGAATTTAAAATCTCAGGACAGACATCAAATTTACAGGACAGGGCCAGCAAACTTTATTATGCTCTCTCTGGAGGGTAAGCATGGTGCATTCCTTTGAATAAATTTTGGTCTTGTTAATGAACGTTTCTCCCAGATTTTAGTGATAGTGTAGTTTTTAGTATTAGTGTTCAATATAATAATAAAATTTGTCTTATGTTGCGCTATCCTTGGATATTTTAGTTTGAAAATAAAATAATTAAATCACAAAATTGAAAACAATTCAATTTCTAGAAATTTCCTTCCAGGTAAACTTAATCCATTCTCCTTGATTGTAGATTTATTTCAAGATTTTCAAATTGCTTTCCTCAGGTTATATTGATATTTATGTTAGACCTCAATCTAGAGATAATATTCTTTCCACATTCTGCACATGTCAAGTATGTCATATTGAACTTGTTATTTTGCCAATCTTATTCAACTTTTAAGGTACTTTTTACATTTATTACTTTCCCCCTAAAGGCATTCATGAAAGTCATCATGTGAAAATTCATGTATTTCTAACAAAATAAAAACAATTTTAGACAATCTTATTTAAAATTTTATTTCTGAAGCACTGTTGCTAGCCAGTTATTCTATTTTTTTAAAAGCTAAAGTGCCTTAGGTTGTTCAATAGTAGATGATCTCTTAAATTTTCTAATTAAAATATCCAAAATATTTTTTGTCAACTTATGTGGGTAAACTTGATAGGTGCTCATATTTCTTATGATATTTAACTTACTAATTTGGATATATATGTATATATATTTAATATGTAAAATTATAATTAACACAATTTATAAAAGAAAATTATACTTATGAAAATACAAATAAACATGTGTCCAAGAAATAGTAAAATGTTACAACCTGTTCAAAGAACATCCCAGAAGCTGGGATATTTACAGTCAAAGTTAGGAAAAGATTGCTATATTAGATTAAAAATGGTTGATATCCAAAAATGTTATAATTGTCTGGTTTGTGTGTTACACTGGATGGAAATTATTTTGTAGTTCTACCATACAAAGTCTACAAGTTCACAATTAACCTATTTCTAGAGCCTTTAATCAATATTAAATCGTGAGTTGAAATACATTTCTTAATGTTTTTGTGGCTTTTCAATTTGTATAAGACTGAAGAATGTACTGACTACCTTTCATGTCTTATTTACAAATTTTGGACAATGTTTTCTGACATATCAATTTAAATTATAGTTTTCCACTTATATTTCATAAAGCAGTTTATCTTATATGAACAATTTTATTTCAATCAGTGTCTTCATAATTACCGGGACAGGTTGTGTGGTATGAAACATACTTTCTTAAATCACATTATCATTATTTCTCATTTGTTTTCAGTGAAAAGCATTTTGAATCTATTATTGTTGTCATTGTTGTTCCTTAGCAGAAAGCTCCTCTTCTTATTTGTGATCTCCAAAACTTACCCATTTGCTTTAACATATTAAGTAATCTACAAAGAAGTTTCTTTGGAGCACCAACGTTTGAATTTCTGAAGTCAAAGTCAAGAATAAATCAATCTATATTAATTCAATTTCTTTACTCTTCATAATTTTTCTAATGACTGTCTTGTATTTTCTCTGTAAACATTCAAAATTAGCATCAATCAAAGACATTTTATACTAATGTGTATCCCCAACACATCTTTATTAAGGACAGTAAGATAATTGAGATATTGTCCCCGTAAGATAAAAATACAGAAATGAAAGATCATTAAAAACCATTCTCAAGTTTTGAGAGAGTTCATTTGGGGGCCAAATAATTTCCATTAATTTGTGCATTAATGAAATTTTTTCAACTAATCTTTTCTGATTGAGCAATTTATTGGTCATGTCTATTACTCCGTCTGTCCACCAGAAATAAGAAGGACATTTTTGATGCTCTCAAAAGTAATTTTTAAGTTCATTTATGGGTTTTACTCGTATGTGAATTATACTTTATCCTTAAAACCAGTGTCATTTGTTTAATACTTTGTTTACTATTTAATCACTTCCTTTAGAATAGATAGGTGCAAATTATCTATTTACAAGATCGCAAAGTGTTTGTCTTTATCTTTCAGGGTTTTGTCTTATGTCCAACATTTTAACACAGTACAGTAGTGAAAAATTCAGTGATGTATATTCAAATAACATGCCTATTTGTTAGGATCAATGTTTACAAAAGAGATCATGGAATTGTTTCACTAAATAAATATCTGGTAAATTTTCCTAATTTTAAAGAAGATGTGCATATTTTACATTATATGAAAACATCCACTGATTATTAATCATGGTGCTAATAAGTACTACATCTCTTAAATCTGAACATACCCTAAGATAATGATCATTTTACATAAATAGTATTTTGAATGGCAATAGTGGATAAGAAGATTTGGAGAATATCCATGGAGTATCTATTATACCATCCTTTCTTCTTTTTACTTATTATCACTCATTACTCCCTTTCAGTTACAGAATTGTGAAAGATGGTAAGACCAAACTTTTAAATACATAGAACAATTGGAAGATTCAAGAAAAAAAAAAGACAGCTAGCTATTAATAGTTTACTCCAGGGGTCAGAATCTACAATAAGGAACTCCTAATATTCCATTGTAATTTATTTACAGTTAGCTGTATGCTTTATTTCTGTTATTTGCTAAAGCTTATACATTCTAAACTTTGAATAAAGTTAGAAAAGGAACTGGACTTCTCTGTAGCTCATTAAATCCATTCCAAGTTACTTACAGGCAGGATTTAAGTAAACTTTATTGTCAGTAGTATCCTCACCAGTTTTACGTGGCAACTGAAAGCCTAACAGCCATGGTTTATCTCATAACAATTTCCTGTTTTGTCCCAGATTTATATATCTTTGCAAGTGAGCCTAGCTACATGCCCACTGCTATTTTACAAAGCTCTATTATTACTCTGATTTTGCTGTTTCATCAGTTTCCAGACAACCAGTAATATGGCAAACACATTCACATGCAAATATGACCTCCAGGACATACCTGAATTTAAAGTCAAGTAATCACACTACAAAAGAAGACTTTCTTTTCTTCTAAAAGGTGGTTCCTTACATATACCAGGCTTAATAATCAAATGTCTTTGCGTTAATCAGGGATAGTCTCTAAGATATGAAAGATCAGATTTCAAAAAATTTCTTACTCTCATCCATTAAAACCTAGACACCAAAGAAATGTTTAGATTCCATGGTATAAACAGCACATTAATGTATCTTCAATTAACACTTTGATAACTACCTATAACTAATTCACAAATTCTTTGGGAAATCAGAGATGTAAATTATTTTTCCCCCTGCAGCATTCCTTCATTTCTGTCTTTGCTACTATACCTCTCTCTCTCTCTCTCTCTAGAGATTGAGAATGAATCAATGCCATTCCATTCAAAGTTGTTCTTCATGGAAGTCTCAACATGATTAATTTCTAAGTTTCAGTGATTTCCATTTGTTTTTGTTGTTGTGGTGGTTTTTAATGCTTTACATTTTCTTAAGGGAATATGTGCATGTCTAAGATATTGCAATACTCTGGAATGGAATAACAAGAAAAGGAAGCTATAAGGATAAAATGTGCTTACAGAAAAGACAAAAAACTTTTCCTCCCAAGAAAAAGAAATTGAGATAGTCTCATATTTGTATATAAATGTGAACATTGCACTGTGAATTATTTAATATATGAAAACAGTTGAGGAAATTTTTGAAAATACAAACAGGAGAAACAGAAAATTTTATACATGGGCAAAAGAGACTTTTGGGTTTTCTTTCAGTGGCATGCCAGCTGTTGCCTAGGAGACGCTGGGGATCATCTGGTGCCATTGGGGTGTGTACCTTTTAATGTCTTTGACTAAGCTGTTAATAGAAGTTAACTTGCAGAAAACTGAGAGTTATGCAAATTCTTCATGGTCTTCATGGTCATACCAATGAAATGATTCTAAATCAATGCTGAAGCAAATAAATGTTAGCTGATACAGCAGCAGTCCCCTGTCTTTTTGGCACCAGTCACCAGTTTTGTGGAAGACAATATTCCCAGAGACAGGGCAGGGTGGTGGTTTCGGGATGATTCAAGCAAGTTAAATTTATTGTGTACTTTCTTTCTATTATTACATTGTAATATATAATGAAACAATTATACAACTCACCATATTGTAGAATTAGTGTGAGCCCTGAGCTTGTTTTTCTATAACCAGAAGTTCCCATCTGGGGGTGATAGGAGACAGAGACAGATCATCAGGCGTTAGATTTTCATAAGCTGTGTACAACCTAGCTCCCTCCCATGTGCAGTTCATAGCAGGGTTGTACTCCTATGAGAATCCAATGCCACTGCTGATCTTACAGGAGGCAGAGCTCAGGTGTTAATATGAGTGATGGGAAGTGGCTGTAAATACAGATGAAGCTTCACTCATTCACCCTCTGTTCACCTTCTGCTGTTCAGTCCATGGTCCAGAGGTTAGAAACTCCTGTGCTAGAGAATGTAAATCTCTTTAATTCAAAGCTTTATTTTACTGATTTTCAACTCTTTCTGGTTCCCACACTAATTAGAGTTCAAAACTGACATATGCTTATTTTATATTTTTATGGGAACAATGGTTTTAACTTTTAATGAACTCAACTTTTACTAAATAATTCTAATAATTTTGTTTAGAGAATAAAATAAAAATTCAGAAAAATTCTGTTTAGCCCCTAATAAGAAAAAGTTACCATTTGCCAGATCTTGTTACTCTAGACAGTCTAAGTCATTCTTATAAACCAATTATGTTTAAAAAGTCATGGCTTTAATGAATCAAGTGTGTTATATTTTAACATAAGTGATGTCTATATTGGAAGCAGAACTTCATTTTATTTTGCCTTTGGAATATCCTTTCATCCAATTTCATTTTATCCTAGTTCATGCTCTCACAGTCTTCATTGCTGTGGCAGGTCTGTGTCTACTTGTGTTGAAAGGGCCTGTCCAAGAAGGATGAACAGTGAGTGTCAGTGTCAGAGGACATCAGGAACGTTGTGCAGTATGGATTGATACCAATCAAATTGGCCTAGCAGATCCTAATATAAACTGCATATTGTACTGTTCTTACAGTTTTCTTTAAGGCTGAGTAAACACAACTTTAAATAATGAAAGGAGCAATCTTTTGTGTAAAGTGGAAGAGGACTATAGAAAAGGATGAAATGCTGGCAGGTGGTCAGCAGTAACTCCCGAACAAAGTAAATATGGGTGGCTGAAGCAGCATGAGACATTCCTTTGACTAATGGAGAATAGAAGCCTTGTCTGAATAATGTTGGTACCTAGGCAGATATAACAGAGAGAGAGGAAATTTCAAAGGTAAGCCTCAGGTTTTCTTGAGTCAGGCATATTTGGACTTTATTTTTGTGACGTCTTTTGTTTCCATTAACTGCTCAGCACAAAAGGACAATACTTGAGATTTTAACAATGACCTGAGATGTCTCCTATTATGTGTGCACAGACCCACAGTGGGAAAAGTTTCCTAGGCCTGTGATTTAAATCAAATAATTTTTATTAAAAACTTTCTCCAATTACTAATAGCTTTCTCTAAAGTTGCTTTTCTTATCCACTATAAAGTTCTTAACTGTAGCAACAGCTGATGTATAATCTAACATGAAATTTGCTTTGAGTTTTTTCTTTTGTTTTTCACTATTATATTTGAGCAGCATGAAGAAAGCTTTACAATTTTCAAAATATGTATTGATGGATCCTGGCAGCATTTACCTGAGGTATAAGAATAAGAATGTTCATAGAATGAAATAATTTAAGAAATTCAACATTGTAGGCTAATTTATGAAGCTGTGTAGTATTTTTCTTCATGAATCTACTTCTTTAAATATTGTCTGTGAAAATATAAAATAAGAGAAAGTGTGTTTATATATGATGTTTTCCTTAAATAAATTATCATTCTGGAAGAATTTTTATATTTAAATGTAGATACCCTAAGAAAGCATTTATCTTAGTTCCACTAATTAAACAAATTAAATTGCATAAAATGGGTGAGATATTGTGAATCAACTTCTTAACTGAGCTGCCTCATGTTTTATGTGGAATGCCATTCATTGTAGTTTTCATGTTAATACCTGGCAAAAGGTTTTTGTTATTCAAAAACAACAAATATTAATTTGCCATTTATGATCAGATTATTCATCTATCCACTCAGTATATTTTCAGTAAGCTCTACTTTGATCCAGGCATTTTTGTTCTGCTTATGGGACAGGGCAAAGAAACTATGCAGTCTAGACCAGGCAAGGTGGTTCACACATGTAATCTCAGCACTTTGGCAGGCCAAGGCAGGCAGATTGCTTGAACTCAGGAATTCAAGACCAGCCTGGGCAATATGGTGAACCTCCCATCTCTGCAAAAATACAAAAATTTAGCAAAGTGTGGTGTCACATGCATATAGTCCCAGCTACTCTACTCAGGAAGCTGAGAGGTGGAAGAATCCCTTGAGTCCAGGAGGTCAAGGCTGCCATGAGCAGAGATCACGCCACTGCACTTCAGCCTGAGTGACAGAGTGTCACTGTTTCAAAAAATAAAAAAAGGAAAGAAAAAGGAAAACATGTACTTTAGGTATCATTGGTAGAGACAGACATATATGCCCCAACTACTTTTCAAATTCTACTATGATTTGTACATTAGAAGAATGAAAAGCAGTGTACTGTGAGACCACAAAGAAGGAAGAAATTAATACCAACAAGGATAACTTATAAAGACTTCAGGAAGCAAGGGGAAACTTACCTGAGCTCTAAAGATAGGTTTAAGTTTATAGAGCAGAGGTGTAGGGAGGGAGGGTGAGTGGGCACTAGCCAGGAAGAGGTACACCACAGAGACAGAGCTATAACCAAACTCAAGGAGTAGAGCGACTACTAAGAATTTCAGGATGACCAGGTGGTTTCATATTTATATTGCACATATGAAATGTACATATGGAATGTATATTGTACATATGAAATGTATGGGTGGGATAGGTGGCTGAATGGTTTGATTGCTGAGAACACTGCATGCCAAAATAAGGAATATTGATAAAATGAGACCACAGTGTGGAGCCACTGAAATTGTTGGTCCATTGTGAAGTGATGTAACAGAGCCTCACATTTGCATAAATAAGAGGTTTATGTAAATGGTATTATTCTCACAAAAACTGAATGACTAATTTAATAACTCAAAAACAGTAAATGACAAAGCTGTTAGTACAACCTAAATCTTGCCTGTACCTCAGTTCAATTCTATCACAGTTATATATAAATTGTGAAAGTTTTCTTGAATATCAGGCATATTATTTTGGTTGGCATTTTTATCTTCCAAAGAAGGTTAAAAAAGATTTTCTGGAATAAATGCCAAAAAATTATTTTTAAATGTATTGCTCCAAAGATATTCAATGAAGTATTAATTTCAAGTTTTTGCATATAATACTGTAACAGAAATATTGAATATTACTGACAAGTATGTTAAGACAAATAATAAAATCCATTTTAACTATTTTTAAAAGATTCTCAATTATGTAGAAAGAAAGGTTATTTTTTAAAGCAGGGAACTCAGTATACAAAATAAATTATTGAAAAATTTTTTAAACTAATAGTATGTATTTAGGATACATTTTCTGTATTTTAAACTTTGTACTCTAGATCATTGTATTTAAATACTAAAAAGGTTACTCCTCTAGAAAAATTGTACGTTTTATGCACAAAAATACATAAACATATGTTTTAGTTTTACATTTTATGTGGGACTCAAAGATGCCCTAGAAGAAGCATCTCTTAAAATGTCTTAAGCATTTCCATTTGTCTACAAAGTCTATGTTACACTTAGATTTAAAAAAAAGAAAAACCCCTCTAGCCCGAGTTTATGACTCTTTATGTCACACTGAAAATTCAAGTGAACTACAGATTTGAACCAGGGAGATATGTGCCCCTACTATGAAATGGTCAGTATTATGAAAACTGTATTATATTTTTATGAGGTTATAGGACCTCTACATAGGTACTTTCATTATCTGACAATAATATTTAATTTTCAAAACCAGCCCCAGTCATTTTAAAGCGCTCAGCATGTGGGAAAGCATTAGGTCCTTTGTATTGGTTTTTACAGAGGGCCTGGTAGTGACCAGACCAGTTCCTTCCATTTTTCTCTTTTAACAGTTGGGTTGCTGATCTCACAAATCATATTTCGGCTGGAAATGAAGGTGCACTGCTGCCAGCATTTTGTTAGAAATAATGACACACTTTACTACCTGTAAGTGCTGACTGAGTGCTTCTGCCTTTTCTTCCCAAGGTGACTGTAACACAGATTGATGAAAGATTCTGCAGGGCGGCAAAGGTTAAAGATGCAGACCCGGAGCTAGAAGCCAGCACTGACACTGATGGAGTAGACTGCGATGAGAATGCCCACATTATTGTCCTATCCTCTGATAACCAATATAATATGAAAACCGACTACAGAAGAAAGGAACAAATTAAATCCATTAATCAAGCATATCTCTGCTAAACAGTTGTTCGAAACTGATGAACAAATGAAAAATTTACTGTTTGTTTTCATGCTTGCAAGGATTGGGGAAGAAAATTAATTATAAGGTACTGGCCACACTATTAGTTAAGTTTTTCTTGAGGAAACTATTGCTTTGTCAAAGGACAAATGAATCTCATTAGGGAGATTAGTTTCAGCTGGTAGTTTTGCATTAGTACAAACTAATAATACACACTTCAAAAGACACCCAGAGTAAAATTATGAAAATTGAAATCCATTTGTTACTTCTTAATTTACTAACTGTTGGAAAATGACCACTCTATTACTTGTAATAGAACCAGAAGGAAGTCAAACATGGCCCACCTTTCACCCAAGTGCCTGAAAGAGAACTGTTTCAGTGTGGGCTTTGTGAGTGCTGTGATGATAAACTGAACGCATCCAGGGGTTATAACTTGGCCACAGCATTTACTCTTATGGTGAAGCATGTCACGCAGAGCTCCATGTCAAATGCAATTTTTGATAAACTCTTTTGAAATCCTTTTCTTTTCAAAATCTTTTAAGTGACTGAGCCAAATAGCCATCTGACATCTGATATTCTGAAATTCCCCTTAAATCTACACAGTGCAAGAAAAGAGAAAACGTTACTTTGCTATCAATCCTGTATGGCCAGTCTACTGAGGCTCCTCAGTGAGTGCAGTCCAGTCTCAATGTTCATTTAATCCTTGACCTTTCTGTCAAGGCAGAAAGGCCCTTAGGACAGGGCCTATCACTACTCTGGGTGAGGGGGAGTGCTTGGCTGCAGACACCTGTCTTCTAAAACCTGGAGTGAGACCAGGCTAATTCCAAAGAGTGTATAAATCAGCTGTGAAATAATCATGACTTTTTTGGTTTCTACTGACCCGGGCTGGATTCAGACTGCTGACCCAGAAAAGAAAGACTTCACACATCCCATTACCAAACCTTTGAGCCATTGAAGATATCCCCATCCAATTCTGACTTGCTCTCCTTTACAGCAGTCTTGCTCTTTTTTATGGGAATGTAAACCAAGCTGACATTTACTTACTGCTTTTGTTTGGTTTGCGGATCTAACTTCTCTCATTTAACAGTAGCTTTCCAGGCACAGTGTTTGAATGAATCAGGTCAAATGACCTTAAACTTCACTTTCCCCATGCTTAAGCTCTGTTGCTGAGAAATTATGGGGGCGGAGTTTTAAAGAATTCTTTTAAATATAAAACTAAAAGTTTTTCTCTAGACACAATGTCTCATGATGTTTTTAAAAGCTGGGCATCATTTTTTTCAGGAAAATTAAGTCAGGTTATAATAGTGATATCCCTTGAGTGAGTAGAATCTTTCGAAAATAGCTAAGGGTTTTCTTTTTCCAAAATAAGAAATGTCTGTGTGCCACGTTGAAAGAAAAATACAGGTTGTGTAGGACTGAGAAGTTAGATAACATAGGGGCTCTTTTAATGAAAAAAAAATACAAACTTTCAAATATTAAACAGATGTCTTCATTTGAGTTTTCCAAAAGCAAATTCCAGGAGGAGAATATGGGCACAATTTGCTTACATGAGAAGTGATTCCAGAAGCACCACAAAATGGTGAAGTGGTGACTGAAAAAGGAAGAAAGCCATTAAAAGGGTCATATACAATATGCAATCCGACTCTGAGCAACTGGGGCTCACTTGCGCCATGGGGCCCTCTGGAAGACATTTTAAATCACCCTTCAGGATGCCATACCACGAGGCAAACGCTGGGGTGTGTACTAATCCTATTCCTAACAGACTGAGGATTGTTCCAGGGGTAGTAATTTCCCAGCATTTCTAGCCTTCTCTGTCTTTGCATATGTTCATGGGCAGTGTATGTTCATGCAGCAAGAGAAAATCTTAAGGAAGGGAGAGGCTTAGGTGGAAGCCATAGACATGCAGAGGAACCATCCAGCAAAGCCCCAGTTGAGCTCCAGTGTAAGCATGGGGAGGAGAAGAATACTAGAAAGGTGTAACAGCTTCTCCATTAGATAGAAAATTGAATATTAAATGAATCACAACAAATAACAAATTTTAGAAGATGACAAATATGGTCACTTCATACTCACCGACCTGAAGGTCAGTAGGACAGAGGAGTGTGATGACATTTAGCATAAGCCTAAATGACTGATGCCAAAGAATCTTATTGTTGCAATAGCAAAATAGCACAAATAATAATAATAACACCATACGAACAACTGCTACTGTCTTTCTCAGTGTCTCAAAAGAGATCTGTGTGTGAGTCCTGAAACCTGGGCTTAAGAAACTTCTCGGTAAATTTCCATGGCTGCTATCATGCTTCATGATATTAGTATTACACATACTTATATCCCCTGTATATGTAGCTATGAAATTAAGTTGAACATCATCTGTCAAAGCATTTCTGAACAAGAATAACAACAATGAAAACTGGAAAAATTACTTAGAACAGTTATTTTAATAAATGCATATATTTATGATAATTGATAAGCCACAATTATTTACAGCCTGGTTACCATTACCCCAGAAACCACTGACATTTTGAACTTAAAAAGTCCTTTGGTGGGAAACAGGGGAGCTGTCCTGTGCATTTTAGGATATTTACAAATATTAAACATATGTCTTAGTTTGAGTTTTCCAAAAATAAACTCCAAAAGGAGAATATGGGCACAGTTTGCTTCTATGAGAAGTGATTCCAGAAGCACAACAAATCCATGAAGTGGTGACACGGAGAAGGAAGAAAGCCCACAAAAGGGTCATAAACAATAGGGAGGCTGGGTGCGGTGGCTCAAGCCTGTAATCCCAGCACTTTGGGAGTCCGAGGCGGGTGGATCACGAGGTCAAGAGATCGAGACCATCCAGGTCAACATGGTGAAACCTCGTCTCTACTAAAAATACAAAAAATAAGCTGGGCATGGTGGCGCGTGCCTGTAATCCCAGCTACTCAGGAGGCTGAGGCAGGAGAATTGCCTGAACCCAGGAGGCGGAGGTTGCGGTGAGCCGAGATCGCGCCATTGCACTCCAGCCTGGGTAACAAGAGCGAAACTCCGTCTCAACAACAACAACAACAACAAAACAATAGGGAATACTATTTTCATCAAACTATCCCTGGCCTCTGCGGATACATACACCAGTACTACTAGATACACATCTTCCCTGGTTTAAGAAATAAAAGAAAGTCTCCA
Organism: Leontopithecus rosalia; assembly: GCA_028533165.1. Classification (NCBI taxonomy): domain Eukaryota; kingdom Metazoa; phylum Chordata; class Mammalia; order Primates; family Cebidae; genus Leontopithecus; species Leontopithecus rosalia. The sequence goes on along the minus strand of CM052665.1, from coordinate 11,813,029 downwards.
AACATTAACAAATGTAAATAACAAACAAACAAACAGCTCCTGTTAGAACCACTGATTTAAAAGACAGAAAAAGTTGCACACTAGAGCTCTGGCAAACAAAAACTTTCTGAGATTATTTTGCATGCAGTTCATTGGCTTATTCACCTTGTATCGCCCTGTATGCTACTTATGGATTTTTTTAAATTCTCTAATTCAGTCTTTTTAATATTCAGACAAGAATATTATTGTGTAAATGAGAAAATGTTCTTAATGACTAAACCACAAAATATTGTTAAGGATACGAAGAAATGAAGATACTTGAAAGAGCTACCTATCATTAAAGTATGAAGGAAGTTAAACAGGTCAAGGGAAGGTGAACAGAATTTATTCTACAAACGTCTTGAGAAACATGAGCAAGTGCACAGTTACAACCAGAGGCCCCACTGGTCCCTTGCTTACAGATAAAAGCCTGATATTTTAAGTTCTTCACAAACTGGTGTTTAACCTGATATTTAAAGTTCTTCACAAACTGGCCCAATTTTGGTTATTTTTGGTAGCTGTCATTCCCAATTTTATCTGACACTCCCCTCTTCACATAATCTATGTTCCAATCTAATTAAATTACTCTGTTCAATTAGTTGGGTCTACAAGTAAGAATGAAAATCAGGAATAGATATGTAAATATAGAAGTAATCCACAAGAAATAGTAAATTATTTAGATTAAATAAATCACTTATGTTGAATAAAATGACTCTTCAAAAAATTACTCACAAAACACCTCTGAATATGCTATGATATTTGCAGTAATAATATCAGATATGTGATTTATTGGAATTTATTTACAAGTTGAGGTTTCGACTCTCTGACTAGCTTTGTGAATTTCACTGTTCATCTAATGACGAGCTATATGGCATAGGAAAGGACTTAACTGGTCTATGCCACAGCTTGCTTGAATTTTAAATAAGGATGATGATAAAATGTATGTTTGTTAAGGAGATAATTGACATAATGTGCTCAGTACAAGTTTTGGCATATTACAAGCATTCAATAAATCCTACAACATATTATCATTAAAATATTGACACATATAATATGAGCATCACTACTATGTTTTTCTGGAAAATAGAACTATAAATACATTGAAATCCTCACAAAGGTATTACAAATCTCAGGTGATCTACCCTATGTAAAAGTGCTGGCAAGTGGAAAGTGCTACCTAAGTAGAAAATATTATATTTTATTTAAAGTGCTACCTAATTGAAAATATTATGTTTTATTAGAGTAGTTTGTATTTCCATCTGGAGTTGTTCAATGAGTCAAACTGTTTTCCTCTTCTACCCTGAAGTGTTTGGCATGGAAATTAGATTCCCAGCTATAAGTTTTATTGAAACATCATTTATTGGAAGGGTGTCAATGTAACTCAGATTTGAAGAAAATTCTGAAGGAACCAAGGCTCCTCTGGGAGCCTCGTTGAGTATAAACCAGTTATTTAGTCTGGCATACACTCTCACCATCTTTTTCCATCTCATCTCTGCTTCTTACAGTGGGTCACCTTCATTCATTTAGATTTTTCCTTAGAGGCATGGAAACTGGTGTCTCTGAGACTGCATTGTCCTGATCCAGCACCTGAGAGGAAAGGAGATTTCCCTGTGAACTGTGCTTGTAAAATTCTAGATGAAAGTTTCACTGTGTCTTTGTCACATTTCTATTCTTGTACTGATTCATTCCTCCAGTAATACTGTATAAAGACTTAATAATTTCCAGGTCATTTTTTTCAGCTTAGGTATATAGAAGTGAGCAAGGAAAAATCTCTTTCTTTGTCTATTTTAAATTATAATGTGTGAAGTAGAGAACAATCAAGGAGAAGAGGTAAAAGAAAAGTTAAGTGGAAGTACAGTGAGGAACTTAATACAAAAATACAAAACAGTGTAACATGAAGAGATGGAGCTGAAAGCAGGATGCTTTTAGATTTCTGGAAGAATGGAAGCACTATGATGGGCCCCTCCAATCAGGGTTTTCTGAAAGAGAATGATTCAGAAATATAAAGTTGTAGTGAAGAAGAAACAGTTCTCTCAAAGGAAAGGCTGTGGCTATCTCCCAATTTGTAATCCCTAAAGACATGATATTGAGAGTTAAGGTGTGTCTCTGTGTCCCCACTCAAATCTCATGCCAAATTTTAATCCTTATGTGTCAGGGGAGGGACTTGGTGAGGAGTGATTGAATCATGTGGGTGGATTTCCTCCTTGCTGTTTTTGTGATGAGTTCTCACAAGATCTGATGGTTTAAAACAGTGTGGCACTTCCCCCTTCTTTCTCTCTCTCCTTCTCTGCCATGGTAAGATGTGCCTGTTTCCCCTTCACCTTCTCCCATGATTGTAAGTTTCCTGAGGCCTCCCAGTCATGCTTCCTGTTAAACCTGCAGAACGGTGAGTCCTCTTTTCTTTATAAATTACCCAGTTTCAGGTAGTTCTTCATAGCAGTGCGAAAATGGAATAACACATTGAATAAACACAACACAGATGTCTACTACATTCTCTCCTGTTTTATTTTAACTACCCTAGCTTTAAAACTACATAAAATCAGGCTGGGCATGGTGGCTCATGCCTATAATCTCAGTGCTTTAGGAGGACGAGGGGAATGATCATTTAAGGCCAGGAGTTCGAGACCAACCTGGTCAACATGGTGAAACTCTTCTCTAATAAAATAAAACAAAAAATTAGGTGGGTGTGGTGGTACATACCTGTAGTCCCAGCTACTGGAGAAGCTGAGGCAGGAGAACCACCTAAACCCAGGAGGCAGAGGTTGCAGTAAGCCAAGAATGTGCCATTGCACTCCAGCCTGGCAAACAGAGTGAAACTCTGTATCAAAAAATAAAATGATACAATAAAATAAAGTAAAATAAAATTACACGAGTTGAAGTTTTGCACAAGAGTTATTTAAAAAACTACTTTATAGACAGCTTCTTAGCCATCATAACTAGAGGCTGCATCTACAGAAAATGTTGCTTAAGCATTTGGTAATTTAGTAGTTTATAGAACAATTCCCACACTTTAAACCTTTTATTGAGGAAGTAATAAAACTGTCAAACAATAATCCTGAGAGTCATTGGAAGTTATGGAAAAAAAGTATACCCTCTTAAAATGTATGACAAAATAATATATAGAGTATTTGTTGGAATATATTTATTGCATAACTAAAAATGTGAAGCTAAGTCTTGCGATAATGGCTGAAAGAGTAAAAAATTAATATAATGACCAATCCATACTCAAATTTAGCCAATATTATTGCAAGTTAATTTGTATAAAACTTTTGAGGTTGCCAATAAACTAATTTTATATTTTAAAGTTTATTTTTTGAAATGTTTTATCTTTCTATCAATGAAGGTGCCAAAGTCTGAAAATGACAGATAAAGTACAAAGAGAAATAATCTTTCCTCCTCTGTGCTGCCTGTGATCTTTATGAAATCTTATTAAATTACTTTTATATAACACTTTGTTTTAATGTATTTTATACACATTATTTTAATAGGTTTATATTTGTTTACAGTTCCATCTCTCCTATTGGCCCAGATGTTCATTAAGGCTGGTACTGACTATATTGCAATCTTTATCCCTAATGCCAAGTTCAGTAATGCTTGACATATCATCGCTGGTTAATAAACATTTATTAAATTAACACATGAGCTCATAACACTGATTAACATTGGAAAAGTTATCTTTTTCTTTTTACCAGTTGGAGACTACTGGAATAAAATTGAATGATGTGAACAGGAATGAGGTAATTGATTTACATTGTTCAAAATCTATTGCAGAAAAGCGATAAGCAAAAAGAAAATGGAATTATTTTTCCAACTTTAAGTGGGAAATCAAGGGAGCAAAGGGATGTCCTCAATTCCTTTGTTATAGGAGTCTCTGAAAAGGGTATTTTCTCTTTTGTGGCTTCAGCTAAAACTTTTTTGCCCTAGAGAAACAGACTGGATCTTGCAAACTGGTGATTATTTATTTCAGTTTTGAGCATAATGTTGAAAGAGCCATAAAATTGTTTCCCCTCATCGGGGGAGCAATGTGGCAAGTACAGGGGTAGCCATGCAAACTCAGCTCAACCTTTGCAGCCATTGAACTGGACTCTATTGGGTGCTGTCTCTGTGGACCATTTCCCATAAGGAAAGGAATCTTTTCTGTAACCTTCAATGCAATGAAAACTATTCTGCTTGGTTTTATCTTTTCTAGGAGAACAGATCCAAGGAAACATTACAAAAGAAATGTAAGAGCATTTTTACTCCCTTCTGCTGGAGGGGTTGGAAATATGACTACTTTAAAACTTACCATTTTGCAAAAGCCATTTTCTTCAAGAGGCCATCGGCACTCAAATCAGCAGCACAATAAACTTGCCAGAATCAGACTATGTTGAAAGATGAAAAAAATCGCTGCAATTTTATAAAGCAGAATGACTTGCTTTGTGATATTATTTATTTATTTTACTATACAATGCATGTTAGAATTGAGATGAAATGGGTGTTTCTGGTTTAAGGTCAATGCTTACTACATAATTTGGTGAACTCCAAAGCAGGCACTTTATTATACTTTTAGAAGAGGCAGTGTCATAAGAGGTGACCACTTTGAAACCTCAGCCTGACAACCTAATTCAAACCTCAGTCCTATCACTTATTAGCTGTGTAAAATTATGTAACTTATCTTTGCCTTACTATTTCTCTTTATAAAATAAGATTAATGTATAATGTGTGTGTTTATATATATACACTATGACACAGGCCATTGTGTGTGTGTGTCTGTGTGTGTTGGGGGGGGAGAGGAGAGAGAGAGAGAGAGAGAGAGAGAGAGAGAGAGAGAGAGACTGTGTCTGTGTACATACACTAATATGTCAATCCCAATTATGTTTTCAGGAACGTGTAAATATACAGCAAACTGGTCCAGAGAACCACTGGACCCACTGGACTTTGGGAATCTGGGGGCATTCACGACTCAATTGGTCCATTTGTCTCCCATTCTCCACATAGCTCCATTCTAAGAAGGGGGCCATAATGAATCTTCAGGTAGCCATGTTAACTCACATTCTCTGTGCAATAATTCTTTGTATATCTAAGCTTGCTGATTTTCTCAATAAACAGTCACCTGAGTAAACTTTCACCATGGCTGCGACAATTACCTCTCTCCTTGTTCATGAGCTTATACTTCCTTACCCTTGCCTCAAATAACTGCTTATTAGTGTGTAACAAAAATGTGCTTCATTCTTTATTTCCCCTCAACTCCAGAATCATGGCTACCTCTTCTTGCTTTTCACTCTATTTTCTTTCTTGATTGCAGGCTCCTATGTATTTCAAGCATCCAACCCAACCTTTCCCCCTATATTCTCCTCCCAAACATTCTTTCAGCTTCCCAGTTCCGGCTTTCTCACTGACACTATGATACTCCTTTGTTCATGCTTTTAGTTCCAAGTCCATTCCCAGCAAGAACATCCCACAGCTCCACAGCTGAAATTCTTACTGTTTTTAAACATTCATACTCTCTAATTCTACCCTTCACACAGTTGAACTTATTATTACTCCTCGAAAGTATCAATAAACATTTACTTGTTAATTTACCAAACTAACTTTGTAACTGTGTTTACATTTGATTTTATAAAAGACATGGTCACCTATATTATTGTTTCCTTGCTATCATCTTCTAAGTTGATTGTTTAAGATTATCTTCAACACCTACCCTTTCTTGTTCCGCCAACAAAACAAAAAGTGACTGAAAATTTGAAACAGCGTAACACATTAGCACATCCCCTTAGAAATACATGACATTTCATTCTAGCTAAATACTCATTCTACTCAAATATTTTAAGCCCTAGGATACTCCACTGGGGACTGTCTCATATCTTTATGGTTTTCTGACATTTTACAGATAACATAATATTCACATAACAAACAGGTTTAGCATTCGGATAGCTTCCTTTATAATTGAACTCTTTTTCATTACGAAATTCCTCTCTTTAGATCTAGTTACAAGTTATGACTGGTTTCTATTGTGGTAAGACTGGAAACTCCAGGTTTACTCCTGTTCCTAAGGTATTGTCTTCTCTCTGGGGCTTTTAAGTAAGGGCCTGTGTCACCTTGTCACTGTAAGATTACAGGATATATTGAATTCTGCCCATTAGTAGTTTTTAGCTCTTTTTAATATTTAACCACACACCTTTAAATTTTGGCAAATGCATTGAAATAAAGAATAGGCATATTTGTAAAGAGTCCAATATGTCACCTTAGCCCTGTATGGAAAGCAAATGCCTCCTGGTCTCCTGTTTCTCATTAGTGTACTTCTTTTTTTTTTAATAGGCACAATACCTGAATTCTCAAGCTCTGACTAGCTCTAGTCACTTGTGAAAAAGTGTTCACATGTAAAAAGTAGTGGTATATCCCCAGGGTCAGTTCGCCACTTCCCTTAATGCCATCGCATGCAGCCTCTTTTCTTCTGTTTCCTTACCCTAGATGGAGGCGCCTCTGTTTCTAAGCTCTGTGAGCTGTGGACCACATCACTTATTCACTCAGAATTCAGAAAACAAGCCATATATTCAAGGCCACCAAGTCTCCAATTTTGTTACCTTAGCATCCTATGCCACCTCAAAAGTTCTATGATTCAGCTTTTGGTGCGGCAGGAGCTCATGGCCTGGTGTATGCCCATATCTGCACCACACCAGGACCAGAAAATGCATACAGGGAAAAATAACAGCTGCCAATTGTCAGATTCCTTCTGAACAATTATTTGTTCTCCAGAGGCTCTGTTAGCCCTCATTACTTCCACTGCTCTTGGACACTTTTAAAGTGCAATTTTCACAACTCACCAGGTTTCTCTAGCAGTTTTCAGAGGAAGCATTGTCCTACCATGACCAGCTACACCTAACTCAAAAGCGAGACTTTCATTTTATGTTAATATTCAATTTTCCCTCTTGGCCTCTAGTTTCCTTCCTTGTAAGTTCTATCCAATCCTGCTTAATACAACCTTCCACACTTAAGAAAAAAATGCTCTTTTTGGCAAGGCTCACCTTGAGTTTGTTTGTTCTAAGCATGGAATCAGTCATTCCACTCAGAATTCTGATTCCTGCTAGTGAAGAATAGCGTTAGAGAATTAGAAGCTGAAATCTTGACATTAAGGTTGTATTTTAGATAACTTTATGTGACAGCTACGAAAATGTGTTGATACCTAAGGCCTTCACAGAAGACAAAATTCAAGAGTGATGAACTAGGATATCTAACTAAATAAATTTCTAAGCTGCAAAGCATTGAAGAAACTGTGTGGCTTCTTAATTGCATATGGTAAAATTTGAGAAAAGAAAATGATTTAAAGATTGTATTAGTTCATTCTCACACTGCTAAAAAGATTGAGATTCTGAAATTTATGAAGAAAGGATGCTTAACTGACCCACAATTCTGCAGGCTTAACAAGAAGCATGGCTGCAGGATCTCAGGAAACGTACAATCAGGATGGAAGGCAAAGGGGAAGAAAGCATGCCTTCACATGGCTCCAGGAGATGGGGGTAAGGTGAGAATGCCACACACTTTTAAACAACTAGCTCTCACTATTATGAGAACAGCAAGAGGGAATCCAGCCCCCTGTCATGATCTAATCACCTCCCACCAGGCCCCTCTTCCAACACTGGGAAGTACAATTTGACATGAGATTTGAGTGGGGACACAGAGCCAAACCATATCAAAGATGGAGTTTAAAATGAAAAGAGAAGTAGAATATAAAAATTTGAAACATTGCCAGTCATGTAGAGAATAAAAAACGCTGTTTTGGAGAGATACCAAGGGTGTGTAAACAAGAGAAAATTTGATAAGGAAGCTCATAGCCATAGAAGGAAACCAGCTGCCATTCATCAACACAATAGGAAAAAGACCCTGAGGGCATTTTAGGGATCTTCAGGGTTGCTTTTCCCATCACAAGCTCAGAGCCTTATGCCTTGAGTGCTGAATGGTTATTGGTGAAAGGCCAGGGTGCACATGGGACCTAAGGGAAACCTGTGACCTCAGCTTTCCAAATTTTGGCAGTGCACCTCTCGGCACTCCAGCTGTAGCTCAAATGGGCAAAGTATGGCTCAACCTGCTGCTCTGGATACAATCCATAAACCTTGGCAGCATCCATGTTGTGCCAATTCTGCAGGTATGCAGAACGTAAGAGCTGTGAAGGCATGACTGCCTCCACCTAGAACTTCTCAGAATACATCAGACAGCCAGATATCCAGGAAGAGATCTGCCACAGGGGTTAATCCACCATAAAATCTCTATTAGGTCTGTGCCATTTGGGCTATGGGAGTAAAGCTGCCCCCAATACCCCAGAACTGTCGAGTTACCAGCTGGCAACTGTAGCCCGGAAAAACTGCGGGCAGGAGGTTCCAACTAGTGACACTGCTGTATGGGCCAAGCTTAAAAAAGCCATAGAGGCAGGAATGCCTGAGGCCTTAGCAGACCATCAGCTTCCCCACTGTGTCTAGGAAAAGAGGCAGGACATACAGTCAAGGAAAACTGTTTTGAAGACTTCAGAATTAATGTTGGTTTCCCTCTTGAGGTTTTTACTTACTTGGGACAAGTTATTTCTTTTTCTTGTCTATTTTTTCTTTTTCAAATGGGAATGAGGATCCTATGCTTGGATCGTCATTGTATTTGGAAGCATGGAATGTATTTTGGTTTTTTGTTTGTTTGTTTGTTTGAGATGGAGTTTCGCTCTTGTTACCCAGACTGGAGTGCAATGGCATGATCTCGGCTCACCACAACCTCCACCTACTGGGTTCAAGCCATTCTCCTGCCTCATCCTCCCAATTAGTTGGGACTACAGGTGCGTGCCACCATGCCCAGCTAAATTTTTTGTATTTTTAGTAGAGACGGGGTTTCACCATGTTGACCAGGATGGTCTTGATCTCTTGACCTCGTGATCCACCTGCCTCGGCCTCCCAAAGTGCTGGCATTACAGGCGTGAGCCACCACGCCTGGCCCATGGAATGTATTTTGATTTCACAGGCTCACAGAGAAAAATTTACCACAGGATTAATTGTGCTTTAGATTTAGATATGAGTTTGGGAGTTTGAACTTTTGAATTGATGCTAAAGTAAGTTAAGACTTTTGGGACTATTGAGATGGAATTAATGTAGTTCGTATGTCAGCCAGAACAGAATGCTACAGTTTGAATATTTGTCTCCTCCATATTTTAAATATTATATGTAATGTATAAAGTATCATTTTTAGGGTTTTTTTCTTTTTTTTTTTTTAAGATGGGAGTTTCATCATGATTGCCAGGATGCTCCTGAACTCCTAACCTCAGGTGATCCACCCACCTCGGCCTCCCAAAGTGCTAGGATTACAGGCATGAGCCACCATGCCAGGCCCAGTTTTAGTTTTTAATATAAAAGTCAGTAGTAGATGTCTGTGAAATAAATTACAATCTGCCAAAGTATGTTTTAAGAACAGTAAAAACAGGTTATCACTAAAGTGGTGATTACGTTTCTATGTTCTGCATTATTGTTATGACTAATTTTTTTGAGATTATAAAATAGAGCAATTTGTAAAAAAAATAAAATGCTCCTGAGGACTGGAACAAAACAAGGATGACCACTTTCACTACTTCTATTCAACATGATACTGGAAGTCCTATCCAAAGCAATCAGGCAAGAGAAAGAAAGAAAGGACATCCAAATTTAAAAAGAGGAAGTCAAATTATCACTGTTGTCAATGATATTATTGCATATGAAGAAAACCCTAAAGACTCATCCAAAAGACTCCTAGATCTGATCAAATAATTCAGTAAGGTCTCAGGTTACAAAACCAATGTACACAAATTAGTAGCACTGTTACTAATCAAGAACTCAATCATTCAATCTCTTTTTAAAACGGTTGCCAAAAAAAAAGTCACCTAGGAATACACTTAACCAGGGAGGTGAATGATCTCTACAAGGGAAACTACAAAACACTGCTGAAATAAAACAGAGATGACACAAACAAATGGAAACATACATTATACTTACGAATGAGAAGAATCACTATGGTGAAAATGACCATACCACCCAAAGCAAACTATAGATTCAATGCACTTCCCATCAAAGTACTATCCTCAATTTTCACATAACTAGAAAAAACATTGAAACTTCATGTGGAACCAAAAAAGAGACCAAATAGACAAAGCAACAGTAAGCACAAAAATCACATTTGGAGGCATCACATTACCAGACTTCAAATTATACTCCAAGGTTATAGTTACCAAAAGGTCATGGTGCTGGTATGAAAATATCCATTAATGATACTATTTTTTTTCTTTAAATTTTTATTGCATTTTAGGTTTTGGGGTACATGTGCAGAACATGCAAGATAGTAGCATAGGTACACACGTGGCAGTGTGTTTTGCTGCCTTCTGCCCCTTCACCCATATTTGGCATTTCTCCCCTTGCCATCCCTCCCCCATTCCCCGCCCCGCTGTCCCTCCCCTATTTCTCCCAATAGACCTCCGTGTGTGATGCTCCCTTCCCTGTGTCCATGTGTTCTCATTGTTCATCATCCACCTATGAGTGAGTATATATGGTGTTTCCTTTTCTGTTCTTGTGTCAATTTGCTGAGAATGATGTTCTCCAGATTCATCCATGTCCCTACAAAGGACACGAACTCATCATTTCTGATTGCTGCATAATATTCCATGGTGTATACGTGCCACATTTTCCCAGTCCATAATGATACTATTGCAGCAGGATAGAGAACCCAAAAATAAAGTCAAATAATTGCAGCCAATTGATCTCTGACAAAGCATACAAAAACATAAATTGGGAAAGGACACTCTATTCAATAAAGGGTGCTGGAAAAACTGGCAAACCACATGTAGAAGAATGAAACTGGATTCTCATCTTTAACCTTATATAAAAATCAACTCAAGTTGAATCAAAGACTTACATCTAAGACTCAAAATCATGAAGATAACATTGGAAAATCTCTTCCAGACATTGGCATAGGCAAAAAATTTATGTCTATGGCCCCAAAAACAAAGGCAACAAGCACAAAAATAAAAAAAATGGGACATAATTAAACTAAATAGCTTTGGCACAGCAAAAGCAATAATCAGCAGAATAAACAGACAACCCACAAAATGGGAGAAAATATTTGCACGCTATGCATCCTACAAAGAACCTGCAGTAATCCATTCTCACGTTGCCCTAAAGAACTGCCTGAGACTAAGTAATTTATAAAGAAAATAGGTTTAACGTGGACACAGGGAAGGGAGTACCACAAACTGAGGTCTATTGGGGGAAATAGGGGATGGACAGCGGGGCGGGGGGAGCAGGGGAGGGATGGCATGGGGAGAAATGCCAAATATGGGAGAAGGGGCAGAAGGCAGTAAAACACACTGCCACGTGTGTACCTATGCAACTATCTTTCGTGTTCTGCACATGTACCCCAAAACCTAAAATGCAATAAAACGAAAAAGAAAGAAAATAGGTTTAATTGACTCTCAGTTCTACCTGGCTGTGGAAACCTCGGGAAACTTACAATCATGGTGGAATGGGAAGGAAACACATCCCTTTCTTCACATAATGGTAGAAAGGGGAAGTGCCTAGCAAAAAGGAAAATACCCCTTATAACCATCAGATTTTATGAGAACTCACTCACTATCCTGAGAACATCAATATGAGGGTAACTGCCCCTATGATTCAATTACCTCCTACTGTGTCCCTGCCACCACACCCTGGGATTACAGCAACTACAATTAAAGATAAGATTTGGGTAGGGAAACAGCCAAACCATACCAAATTTTCAGAATCTACAAGGAATTCACACAAACCAGCAAGAAAAAAAAAAACAAATAATCCCACCAAAAGTCAGCAAAGGACATGAGTCGACATTTCTCAAAAGAAGGTATAAAAATGGCCACCAAAAAAAAAAAACCGCTCTACATAACTAATTATCAGGGAAATGCAAGTTAAAACCACAACGAAGTATCACTTTACTCCTGCACAAATGGCCAGAATTAAAATGTCAAAAAACAATAGATATTGACATGAATGTGATGAATAGGAACCACTTTTACACTGCTGGTGGGAATGTAAATTAGTTCAACCTCTATGGTAAACAGTATGGCGATTCCTTAATGAAATAAACCTAGCATTCAATGTAGCAATCCAAATGAAAATTACTCATTATATAAAAAGACACAAGCACACGCGTTTATAGCAACACATTTCACAATTACAAAGATATGGAATCAACTTAAGTGCCTATATATACATATATATATAATCCATGGAATACTACTCAGCCACTGAGGTGTAAAGTGTAGTGTATATACATCATGAAATACTACTGAGTGATAGAAAGAAATAAAATAGTGTCAATTGTAACAACTTGGATGAAGCTGGAGGCCATTATTCTAAGTGAAGTAACTCAGGAATGGAAAACCAAATACTCTATGTTCCCGCTTATAAATGGGAGCTAAGATATGAGGACACAAAGACATAGAGAATGATATAGTAGACTTTGGGAACTTGGTGAGGGAGGTTTAAAGGGAGTGAGTGATAAGATTACATAGTGGGTACAGCTTACACTTCTCAAGTGATGGGTGCACTAAAATATCAGAATTTATCACTACAGAATCCATTTACATAACCAAAAATGACTTGTACCCTAAAATCTATTGAAATTAAAATAAATGATAAAAAAAATCTCAAATAATAAACATGTCTCTAAAAATCCCCCAAAGCAAACAAACAAAAACCATTAACCAAGATATGAAAACACCTTAAGTGTTTACTGACAGAAGAATGGATTAAGAAATTGTCAGTGTTGAGAACCAGAAACAAGGAAGGGCAAAAAATGGGGAGAAGCATATTAAACAGTACAAAGTTTCAGTTATGTACAATGAATGTCTAGATTATCTAATATATCTAATAAACAGCATGAGGACTATAGTTACATTATATACTGAAATTTTGCTAATACAGTAGATTTTAGAAGCTCTTACTGAAAACATACCTGAAAAGAAAAGGATAACTATGAAAGTTGATGGAAAGCATAATTGACTGAAGTAATTATTTTACTATGTATATATGTATATCAAAACACCATGTTGTATACCTCAATATACACAATTTTTAAAAGGGTTCTTCATAATTTCAATAAATATTATAATTATAGATACAAAACCTAGTTAATGATTTTAAATGATATTTTTTATACATTATATATTATTTTTTTCTGCACAGATTGTTTTATTTTTTCTCAAAAATATAACTTTAGGTTTCTATAGAAACGTAACCACCATTTCAGTGATAACTGTTTTTAAATTAATTTTGGCAGATTATAATTTATTTTGCAGCCATCACTTTTATATTAAAAACAAAAAAATTACGGATTATATTGAATATATAATATATATAACATTTGCTATATTTGGTTTTTAATTCTGTAGCCTATGTTAGATTTACTGCAAACATACTGATTCCTAACTTTAATATTAGTAATGACTTTGCCACACTTATGATTATTTGAGAGATCACCTAATCAAAGCATTTTCCCAGCATCTCCCAAAGAATCATAAAGCATTTGGAGGAGTTATTTTTTTCTGTATAATACACATGAAGACAAAAAGATGAATTATCCAATTATACTATGATTCATAAAAATTTCATCATTATAATATCTAGGAGCTGAGGTAGATGTATAGATTCTATTAGTGATAAGATTACATGTAACTTACAGGTGCCATGATAAATATTTTATTTTATAAAAAAATACCTTTTCCTTCCTACATTAATTTCTTTCTCTGTACCTGAGGCAATATTTTCATTTTATCCTACATAAGAGACGTGAGAAAAATACAGTATAACCAGCCACAAGTTTAGACAGGACTAAACTAATAATGATGGGTTCTGATAAATACGTATTTTCTTTTTTTTTTTTTTTTTTTTTTTTTTGAGACGGAGTTTCGCTCTTGTTACCCAGGCTGGAGTGCAATGGCGCGATCTCGGCTCACCGCAACCTCCGCCTCCTGGGTTCAGACAATTCTTCTGCCTCAGCCTCCCGAGTAGCTGGGATTACAGGCACGCGCCACCATGCCCAGCTAATTTTTTGTATTTTTAGTAGAGACGGGGTTTCACCATGGTGACCAGGATGGTCCCGATCTTTTGACCTCGTGATCCACCCGCCTCGGCCTCCCAAAGTGCTGGGATTACAGGCTTGAGCCACCGCGCCCGGCCAAATACGTATTTTCTTTAGTTGTCCCATTCTTCACACTAAAATATTACTTCATTTGTCAATTAGGACCAGTGAAGGGAACCACCTCTCTATAACCACATCATAAACTTTTTTTAGTACATACAGAGACAGCTGAAACACTAACATGATGATTAAACCTATATTAAGGCCGCGCTCGGTGGCTCAAGCCTGTAATCCCAGCATTTTGGGAGGCCAAGGCGGGTGGATCACAAGGTCAAGAGATCGAGACTATCCTGGTCAACATGGTGAAACCCCGTCTCTACTAAAAATACAGAAAATTAGCTGGGCATGGTGGCGCGTGCCTGTAATCCCAGCTACTCAGGAGGCTGAAGCAGGAGAATTGCCTGAACCCAGGAGATGGAGGTTGCGGTGAGCCAAGATCACACCATTGCACTCCAGCCTGGGTAACAAAGAGCAAAACTCCGTCTCAAAAAAAAGAAAAGAAAAAGGAAAAAGAAAAAAACCTACATTAATTAATGAAAATATGTAAACTTTACTCCACAGATAAAGCATAAATGTGTATAAAATTAACCTAAAACAATCATGGGTAGCTAGTCTTTAAATCTCATTATTTACACAAGTATATTCTCATTACAGTGTTTTTAGAACATAGTAGGTTTTTTAAGGTCTTTGTGTCTCTTACATGGACATGGGGACAAGCAAAACTTACAGAAGTGTGCAAATATACATTTTTGCCTCTTCTGCCAAGACATACAAATCCCTTTATCTCTGACCAAGTATTTAGTGTCCTTTGTCAGTATTGATGAAATTGGAACAGGCTAACTTGCCAGCCTTTAAGTAGACTAAAATCTCAAAGCAATCACAGATCTTGGAAATTCTAGCTATAGGAGTAGAACTCTAACAGACATGTACATCTGTTATGAATGATGAAAGATACAGGTCCTGTGTGTGATTCAAGTTTATAAGACTCCCCTAGGATTTTGCTGCCAATGTCCCTGTCCAAGCTGTATGTGAGGTATTTGAAAAATAAGCATCCTTCACTGCCCTACCTTCTAATGAAAGGTCTAAGGCTAAGTGGGGAGAGGTGGGATTGAAACAACTACCCAAAGGTTACTTTGTTTCCTATATTTTTCTTACCTGGGCTGGTGGAGAAGGAAATTCTATTATGATATAGCACCCCATGTTTCATAGCTCCAGCTAAAATGCAATGTGATTGTGGATGTTGAGTTCCCAAAGCTAAAATAAATGTTCTCTGTGATGAGGACCTTAATATTCAATGTAGAGATTTTGGTGGAACAAATGTTACACATTCACTTCATAGAGCAATAGAAAGCAGCAAATAAAACCCGTAAAAACAAAGCCAATACAGAGCCTTGCTTATGAGGCCAGAGCCTCTCCCTCCCTCCTCCCACTTTTACTTGGATTAGCTGTTTTAAAGGGATTGATAATTTGGGTTGGGTTTGACATCTTCCTGATCCCAAGGAAGACTAAAGGACACACACACTGATCCATACATGCTTGAAACTTTTAGGAGTTACTCAAACTTTTATGACTCCGTAAAAGTGTCTGTCCTACCTGTTTCCATGTGGGCTAAGAGGTGCTACCTTGGCTAGGTTCACAATGTGAAAAAGGTGAGAATATGACCTTGTGGGCTAAAGCATTTTGACCAATTCATACAACCACTGTTGTTGCTAAACTGGAAAATCCAGTGCGTTTTTAAATAACACAAATGTTAGCTAATATAAATATTTAATATATTGTTTGCTATATTAATGACCTCAGTTAATTAACTCATTTAGCAAATGATTGTTTTTAAATTCCTACCGTAGCACAATGTTGTGGTCATAAAGACATGCTGTATATCTTAATACCTGGTAACTAGTAGATACTTAATGATTTATTAAATTAATTTAAAGTAAACAAGTTTTATTAAAAAGCTCCTATATAATGGAGCTTGCAATGTATTGGGTAAGAGGTAACTGCCAGTGTTAAATATAAATCCATCATTCTGAATATATTTGTTGAAGTTCTATGGATGAGGAAGAAAAACAATCAATAAATATTTAATCGCAAAGCAAATAATTATCAAGGAGGTAAGAGAGACAGTTCTAGGGGGACTTTTATGACTCTTTGGGGGAAGTGAGACTTGGAGGAGGGAGAGAAATTTAAACAACACCACCTCTACCCTTAAGTTCTAATACTATATTTTCTGTCTTCTTTCGTCAGCATGAAATGTGTCTGTGATCTAAAAACCACTTGATTTGCACTTTGTAATAATATATATATATATGAATAGTAAAGGAGGCAGAGTGCAGAGTACTTCACAGGCTTTTCACAGTATTCATAAACATTTTGTATACAGTGGCCTGAAGAAAGCAGTCTCTTAGAGAGGAAACATATACCACATCTACTTTTCCCTAAAATATTTTAGTTACAGCAACTAGAACTTTCAGAAACTCACATACAAAATAGAGTGAAAAATTAAATACTAATGATATATAAAACGAACAACATTTAATACCCAAATCAGTTGTTTTCTAGATATTAAAGAAATCAGATCTTTTGTCCCTAATATACTAAATTGTTTCAGTGACAGGTATTTTGAATTAGTCAATATAATAGAAGACCAAGCTTGGTCTACATGTTGTTTGAGTAATTTAATTGCAGAAAATAAATTTTGTCTAAATTCTCTAAGTAGCTACGAAAAACTGAAGAATTTGCTTTATTTGTCCCCTATAATTACTCTTACATTAATTATTGCTATAATTCAGGCAAAAGAAAAAATTGTTCTTGAATTATGTACTTTGAATTATTCAAATTTTCTCAAAGTTTTCTTTATGATAGGAAATACCAGTTCTTATGATTCTAAAACTTTTATGGTCCAGCTAGTCTTCCTATGAAAGAAAAATAACTCTTATAGACGCTCTCAGCACTGGCATTGGCAAGAAGAAGGAGATAATTAGATCTGCAAATGTTACAAAGTGAAATCACTCTTCCCAAATGGTTAGCCTCAACCTTGGGGAAAAAGTTTAGGTCAGCTCTTAATTTATCCAGAGTAGGTAGCTCATCTGTAATGTGTTCTAATAGGACATTAGTATGCTCCTACAGTTAAACTTCGATTTATTCTCTGGGAACAACTATTAAAAAAAAGAAAAAAAAACAATGCCGTAGCTGCAGAGTGCAATGTGAACTTTTCAGGTTTCTGCTTAGTTAAAATACACTAAGGCATTCTTGGGGTATAAAGGCATTTTCTAGTTCTGCTACATTGCCTAAACACAATGAAAACTAAGGATTTACTTAATTAAGCCAATTTAATCATAAGGTATGTCTCATTGAATTAGTCACTAGAAACTATATGTTTATCTTTCTATGTTTTATGTTTGGGCAAGAATTCTCAGCTTGCATTAACTTTTTTTAAATATAGAAAGTTAGCAAACTTATGAAACAACGTAGTTTATTTCATTATACCATCAAATAATTGATACAAAGATATAAAACCATTTTGAGGATTTAAAGTTTTATCATACTTTCAAAAGATTTGAATATATACATTTATGACCTGATTATTATTTCTCAATAGCACTTTTAATAAATGACACCCTGTCTGCATAACAACAGATTGTTCAATATAAAGAATTAGTGCTGAAAACCTAATAAGGAAATTATAATGCACTTTTAAATATTTTATATCAGAAACAAACTTTCATTGGATTCTGGTTCAAGATGACTGACTAGAGACATCAGACATCCACTCTCTTCAGAAAGAATAGCTAAAATAATAAACTTATAATCATACCTCAAATGGATTACCTGGGAGATAATATCAGAGTCCAGTGGAGAACTCACAGGGAATGCCTGAGGCACAGAAGGAGAAGAAAGCTAGCAGCCAACTTGGCTGAGGTTGGCTGAGAGCCTGAGGGGCTCGGTGTTGCAGGAAAGGGGCAAATAGCAGGGCTTAGGTGACTTACGTATCAGCTGCGTACTACTGCAATCTGAACCGTGAAGAAGCTCTTTCACTCTTACACACACAGACACTGGAGTTGGTGGTGATTTGAAGACCCTGCAAGGTCACTGCACCAGATAACTCACACTGGATCACTTACCCACCTATTGAGACCTGAGAGGCCGCAGCAGGGCAACATTTTGGGAGCACAGCCATTAGAGGACTATAGCTAGCCCTGGGAACCAGAGCCCCCATATCTTTGTATTCTGGGAGCTCCCAATAACATTCACCAGTGTCTGTCTGGAGAGCTGCAGTGGGTGGCACAGTGCTAACCAGATCCAAAGATGCTACGAGGTCCCCAGTACTCTAGCCCACAAGAGTGCTGCTCCCTGAGGAAAGGATGGTGCAGCACAACAAAGAGGTATCCCTGGGGATGATAGAAACCAAAGTGCTTGTTTTGCAGAGAGTGAAATCCCCTCCTACAGGCAGAACAGCCTCTGTGCTCAGACTTTTGTGCAGTGAACAGGATCCCTCCTCTTTCTTCGACTCTGTATTTCTGCATTTGTCAGAGGCTGGAGCAGGTGAACTGGAGGTCTGCCTGTCTGGGCTGTAAGTATCAACTGCAACTCCCCACATGGTTTGGCCTCTATGCCCAAGCTCCTGTGGGAAGGGCAGGGTCCTACCCTCTCTGTGTGGTACAGCAGCACTGCTGCCATAGACAGCAGGAATGCCTGAGAGCAGTTTGTCTGAGAATGTGGGTATCAACCCTGTACTGCAGCCACCACCAACACCAGCCAGTACCACTAGGAGCCAAAGGGACATCCCATCACTGCTACTGCCATAGCCCACACCACATTACCTACCCAGGGATGCAAGAACCTGCTTACTTGCTGGGCCCACTGCTGCCATATCAGCATCTAATAAAGCCACCATGAGGCTCAAGACTTGACCCTTCTGGACCCAGTAAGAACAAGGCCAACATACACCACTCTGGAGCTCAAGGACAGGCATGCTCAGCACCCCCTGCTGCCCCTGAGACCTGAAGACTGGCCCACCTGCCATCTTTGTCCCAAGCAAAACTTACCACAGTTTACACTAATAATTGCATCCTAAGCCGCTGAGGGTTTTACAGATATTGATACTATTTATAACAAAATAGATCATGCAGAGACAACAAAACCACATTTCCCCAAGAATTGAAGCCAAGTGCCATATACAACTGACACCACAGATATATCTTCAGGAAAAATTCCTCTAGTACAAAAGTAAATTCAAAAATAAAAAGAAGCTAATGCACACACTTTAACATAAGGACATAGGAAACGTAAAAAAGCAGGAATTATGACATCTCCAAAGGAATACAATAATTCTCCGTTAATAGATTTTAGTCAAAAAGAAACTTCTGAAATCCCAGATAAAGAGGTCAAAAATGAATTTAAAGAAGCTTAATGAGAAACAAAAGAATTCTTTTAAAAATGTAGAATATGACTGAAACATTTATCAGTTTTTTTAAAAAAAACAAATTTTCAGAATGAATTCATTGAAAGAAATACAGAATATATTTGAAACCATCAGCAATAGGCTAGATCTGACAGAAAAAAAAAATCTGAGAAGTTCAAGACAGGTCTTCTGAAATAATCCAGGCAGAATAGAATAAAGGAAAAAAAGAACAGAAAAGAATGAGCAAACTCTTCATGACATTTGTGAGAAAACAAAGAGATTGTATATTAAAATTGTCAGCATCCTGGAGGACAAAGAGGTAAAGAAAGAATTAGGAATTATATTTAATGTAATAGATGAAAAGTTTAGCAAAAAAGTAAAAACAAGTCTAAGTCTAGAAAAATAAGAATTAACATTCAGACACTAGGAGGACATAATGCAAACGTGTCTTCTCCAAAGCACATTATGCTTAGACACTCTACAGTTAAAGATCGGATACATTCTAATAAGAGCAAGAGAAAAATATCCAGACACCTACAAAGGAAACCCCATTAGACTAACAGTAAACTTCTCAACAGAAATTTTACAGCCAACAAGAGAATGGAATAATATATTTAAAGTACTGAAAAAAAACAACTAGTAGCCAAGAATACTATTTTTACAAAATTATCCTTCCTAAAAGAAGAAACCCACCAAACTATGACAACAATCAATAAGAGAAGAGGGAAGGAATAAAGACCTTAAAACAACCAGAAAACAATTAAGAATATGACAGAACAGAGCTTCACATACCAATAATAGCCTTGAATATAAATAGATGGTTATCCACTTACAAGATCCAGAATGGCTGAATTGATTAAACAGCAAGATAAAAGGCTGTACAGGAAGCACAGCTAGGGAAGCTTCAGGAACCTTCAATCATGAAAGAAGGGAAGCAGGCCCCATCTACACATGGCGGAACAGGAGACAGAGAGTGAAAGGGGAGAAGCTACGCACTTTGAAGCAACTAGATCTCTTAAGAACTCACTATCGTGAGAACAGCAAGAGTGAAGTCCACTCCCATGATCCAATCACCTCCTACCAGGCCCCTCCTCCAACACTGGGGATTACAATTTGACATGAGATTTGGGTGAGGACACAAATTCAAACCATGCCAGGACATAAAGACAGAAAAAATTATTGATAAAATACTAGTAAACTGAATCTAATAGCATATTTAAAAATAACACTCTACAATCAAGTGGGATTTATACGAGTCATACAAGAATAGTTCAACATATGCAAGTTAATAAATATGGTACAGCATATCAGTGGAATGAATGAAGAAAAAGCATCTGATCACCTCAATAAATACAGAAAAAGCAACTGATAATTCTTAACAAACCAGTCATGGAAGAAACATTCCTCCAAATATAAAGACTTGTATGACAAGCCAAGAACTAATTTTATACTGACTCCAGAAAAATTGGAAATCTTCTTTTTTAAGAACTGGAAGAAGAAGTTATGCTCACTCTCACCACTGCTATTCACCTGATCAATCAGGTAAGATAAAGAAATAGAACATATTCAGATTGGATAAGAGAAAGTCAAATTGTCCCTTTTTGCTGATGATATGATCTTATATTAAGAAAATCTAAATACTCCACCTGCCAAAATATTCTCAAATTCACAACAAAGTTTATTACAGTTGCAGAATGTAAAAACAAGATAAATATCCACAGTGTTTCAATACACCAATGAGGATCTATGTGAAAAAGAAATCAAGAAGTCAATTTCAGTTATAATAGACATAAATAAATAAATTATCCCAGGAATAAATTTAACCAAGGAAGTGAAAGATCTGCAAGGAAAACCAAAAAACACTGATGAGATAAATTGAAGATAACACAAACAAATGGAAAAACATGCCATGCTCAAAGATCAGAATAATGATTGTCTTTAAAATGGCCATATTGCTGAAAGGAATGAATACATTCAATGCAATCCTTATCAAAATACCAATTTCATTCTTAAGAATTATTAAAACTTATCTCTATAATTTGTATGGAACAGAAAAAAAAATAAAGCCAAAATAGCCAAAGCAATCCTAAACAAGAAGAACAAAGCTGAAGGCATAATGGTACTTAACTTTAAAATACAATGCAGGCCTCTTTGGCTGTAGTATACAAAGCCACATGGCACTGGTATGAAAACAGACACATGGACTCACATGGTTAGAATTTGTGTTCCTGCCCAAATCTCATGTTAAATTGCAATCCTCAGCGTTGAAGGAGGGGCTTAGTGGGAGGTGACTGGATCATGGCGGTGTAATTTTTCCTTGCTGTTCTCATGATAGTGAGCTCTCATGAGATAATGGTTATTTAAAAGTGTGTGGCACTTCCCCTTCACCCTCTTGCTACTGCTCCAGCCACATAAGACAAAACTTGTTCCTCATTGCCTTTTGCTGTAATTGTAAATTCCCTGAAGCCTCCTCAACCATGATTCCCATACAGCCTGCAGAATGAGCCAATTAAACCCCTTTCTTCATAAATTTTAGTCTCAGGTAGTTTTTATAGTAATATGAGATATTACTCTTATATTACTCTTATAGTAATATGAGAATGGACTAATACAGTTGGTACTGAGAGTGGGGAATTGCTTATCTTTACATCTTTGTAAGACACCTGAAAATGTGGAAGCAAATTTGAAACTGGGTAATGGGCAGAAGTTGGAACAGTTTAGAGGGCTCAGATGAAGACAGGAAGATGAGGAAATGTTTGAAACTTCCTAGAGACAGTTTAAATTGCTTTGAGCAAAATACTGAGATGTGGTCAAAATAGTGATATGGTCAATGAAATCTAGGTTGAAGGTGGTCTCAGAGGAAGATAAGAAACTTATTGGGAACTAGAGTATAAGTCACTCTTGCTAGCAAAAAGACTAGCAGCATTTTGCCCCTACTCTAGATATCTGCGGAACTTTGAAATTGAGAGTGACGATGTATCGTGTCTAATGAAATAAATTTCCAAGTGACAAAGTGTTCCAGAAATGGCCTGGCTGTTTCTAATAGCAGATGGTCATATGCATGAGCAAAGAGATTATCTGAAACTGGAACTTACATTTAACAAGGAAGCAGAGCATAGAAATTTAGAAAATTTGCAAACTGGCCATGTAGTAGAAAAGAAAAACCAACTTTTCTTGGGAGGAATTAAAGCTGGCTGCAGAAATTTTCACATGTAAAGAAAAGCAGAATGTTAATAACCAAGACAATGGGAGGAAATGCCTTGAAGGCATTTCAGAAACCTTCACTTGTGCCCAATAAATTTGTACAAATAAAAAAAGTAATAAACTATCATTATTTTAGACTTAACATCACACCATTTGTTTTATCTACCTTGTACAGTTTAGCAGTACAATTGCCGTAAGAGTAAGTTGAATTACCTGTCTTGCTCTATAAGTTTTAAGCTTCTTAAGGACAAGGAGCATATAATTCATCTTCTACAAGGTTGGGTTCCCCATACACAGCACAGCACCTAGAACCAAGTAGGTTTTTAGTAACTATTTGATACATCGAGTTAAAAAGAGAAATGAGAGCAGCCCTTCCAGAAGTCTCCCAGTTTCCACTTCTAGTGTAAGGCTCTCTTAGAAGCCTGTACCATTAATGTTGATAGATATGAATTCCTGGTGTCTAAATTTTAGGCCAGTGTTCACTCTGATTTTTAAATCAAAGCTAGGTATTTCCTAAAACCTTATTTGTGGAAACCTCATTTTTAAATCCCACAACATTTGAATTTGGTGTAGTTATTATTTAGAATTGTTTTTTTTTCAAATTAGCCTATCATCTGCTAATATTATGCAATTTTATGTGATACGTAAAAAAAGGATCTAATTTAAACTTTCTCTTCAATATTAGGTTAGTGCAAAAGTAATACTTGTTTTTGCAATTAGTTTTAATGACAAAAACTGCAATAATTTTTTCACAAACCTAATATAAAGATATTTCAATTGATTATTAGAGATCACAGTACTTCTAAATAATTTTGCTTTGAGGACATAAAAAATATCTAATCAAATTCTCAAACAATTAATTGGAAGCTATTGGTTTTCATTGAATAACTGAAATTTTATTGCTTATTTTGTCATTTTATAAGTTTTCTTAACTTGAAACTCATTTAAATTTTAATTTTATGTGATTAAATTGTAAGCACATCTTAGCCTTTTAATTATTGTTTACAAATTTGTTCTGCTTCCTCCATTTTAGTCTAATTACTTTACTATATATAATGGGTGTTACTAGTACGATTTACAACTGGCATTCAAGTTTAAAGAATAAAAGAAAAACAAATATTTTGGTTGTAAAGGTAGAGGTATGTGTGTGTGTGTGTGAGAGAGAGAGAGAGGAATCATCTAGAAAATCATTTATTAAACAGCCTTTTTCTGGTCAATTTTATTCTTCTATTTTTCTAATAATTGCCTTAATTCTGATCAATTAAATTATTTTTATCATCTTTTAGAAACAATTTATTGTTTCTCAAGAATGTTTCTAAAATATTACAATTGTTCTTTGATATAGTTGATAAAATCTCAGCTCAACTTCTTTCCATAGCCAGTGTTTTGTGACCTTTTATTCTTATGTGTCTGTCATAACTGGTAAAATAATGCATACCATCTTTTGCTGGAAGCACTCATTTTATCAAACCTAATTAGTGCATTCTCTCTGGTACCTTAGATACGGAAGAGAGCTTATTCTGTAAGTACCCCATTGCACATTCTTGTCTCTATGATAAAGAGCTCTTTATGTGACTTTATGCCTTCCTGAAGTTTGTGCCTCTAGGTACAATCCCAAAACAAATTCAAACATAGGGGAAAAGGGGATAGTCATTAATTCAATCGACAAGTAGTTCTTGAGCACATACTCTTTGCCTAGCAATATTCTAATCTCTAGAGATATATCAGTGAAAGAAATAGACAAAAACCCAGTCTGCATGGAGCTTTTTCCGTATACTGTGATGTCCAATAGAACTTTCTGTGAGTATAAAAATGCTCTACAGATGCACTTCCAATACTGGAGCTGGCCACTATGTGGTTATTGAACACTTAAGATATAAGTAGTCTGACTAAAAAACGAATTTGTAACTTTATTTAACTTTAGGAAGTTTATCTTTAACTCACCACATGTGGTTAGTAGTTTCTGTGTGGCACAGCATGGTCCTATAGTTTGGAATAGGAATTTTCAGGAGTACAGAGGGTGACAGGAAGTTGTATGAATATGACATAAGAGATTAAAATAGGCAAGAAAGAAAGAGGTCAAAAGAGACGTCTTCCTTCAGACTTTATAGTCCATTGAGAGACTTAGAGGCTAGTTGAAGTGATTTTGAGAGCTATGAGCAATATGAGACCCTGAAATACATAATTAAGCACAAAATGGTCTTTTTACTGACAGGCAATCATGTTGATGTCACAGTTAATGCCTGAACACCAGTAAATGTCCACATACAGAAGAATAATTACAAAAAGTCATTAATTAGGGCCTTTTTACTGTTTCATTATAAAAACTAATTGCACGGAGTAAGATGTTGCCTCTTGATTCATGGATTTATACAGGCAAGGCCAAATCTATGAAGGCTAATCTCTGTTTCTAGGCAAAGTACTTAGATTTTTGATAATAGTTAACAGCCATATTTTGTGTTCTGGCCATCCAGGTCAGGCCTTACTGCTACAATAAGAACAGTACATTGAATTTTGGGCACTAAACAGAAGATCCACCAAAATACCACTTATTTTATAACGGTACAATTCTTTTTTTAAAAAAAGAACCTCTGATTTGTTATCTAATTATTGCTTTTGTTTTGGAAACTTCAGCCAATAAGAAACATGGAATTATTGTGAAAACTATAATAACCTTTTTTGTTCAGGTTGCTATGTGTATTCACTGCACAATTCAACAATTTTATCCACCTTCATTCAGTTTTAAGTTTTTGTTTGGTTGGTGTGGTTTCCATAGAGTCCAGACTATACTGACTTACTGGAGTCTTTAGTGCTGGAGACACAGAAAACAGCTATATAGTTCATCAGTGAAGCTTTCCTGATCTAGTTACAACTAATACACCCTTCCTCCAAGCTTCTAAAGTTTATGCTTTATTCTTCTTCTTAGCACTTAGAACATGTTTTCTCTTGAATGATGGCCTTTTTTTTTTGAGACTGAGTCTCTCTCTGTCACCCAGGCTAGAGTGCAGTGAATGGCATGATTTTGGCTCACTGCAACCTCCACCTCCCAGGTGTGAGCGATTCTGCTGCCTCAGGCTCCCGAGTCTGCCACCACCCTCAGCTAATTTTTATATTCTTCGTAGAGTCGTAGTTTCACCATATTGGTCAGGCTGGTCTCAAACTCTTGACCTCAGGTGATTCACCCGTCTAGACCTCCCCAAATGCTGGGATTACAGGTGTGAGCCACCATGCCCCATCAAATAATGGCATTTTTAATGCTTATTTGTTCCATAGAACAACTTGAGACTTGAGAAGTTTTACTAAACTTCAAATCTGTCCAAATTCAGGAATTCAATACAAGCTTATTGAATAAATGAGGGAATAAAAGCACATTCAAATCTCCTACGTTTTGTATCTTTATAATAATAAATGGAAGCTTAATAACAATTTTACATACTTTTATTCTCATCAACATATTATAATGATCATCAGTAGAAATGTAAATAGCCCTAATTTCACAGTTGAAAACGTCTTTCCCTGATAGTGGCAAGGAATATTATTCAGTATTTTAGTCCTAAATGTTTAATATTTATCATCAATTTGTAGTAGTGGGAAGGATGATGGATATAAAATCCTTTGGTGGAGGGGAGTAACCCACATTTGAGAATAATTAACAAAACCATTATCCATCACTCCATTGTGATAAATAAAAATTGAGGACATTATGCTATATGGTTCATTGTTTGTGGTTTTTTAAATTTTCATTTCATTTTATTTTATTTTTCAGTTGATGTCTGCCTCTGTTGCACAGGCTAGAGTTCAGTGGCACAATCTCATCTCCCTGCAACCTCTGCCTCCTAGGCTCCAGAGATTCTTTTACCTCAGCCTCCTGACTAGCTGAGATTGCAGGCCCACACAACCACACCCAGCTAATTTGTGTACCTTTAGTAGAAACAGGGCTTCGCCATGATGGCCAGGGTGGTCTTAAACTACCGACCTCAAGCGATCCACCTGCGTGGACTTCCCAAATAGCTGGAATTATAGGCATGAGCCACCATGTCCAGCCTGCTGTGCTGTACTTATAAGAAAAAGGGTTTCCTAGACCACTTAAAAAAATCCTTTTGAGTCTTCCAAGCAGTTGCCAAGAGTTGGATATATAAGAGATTGTCTCAGAGCTGACTGAGGAGGGTAAGGCCTCTAAGTGAAAGCTAAAGTAAATCTTGAATGTATGGCAATTAGAGATTGTTAGCTAAGTACATCTTCACAGCAGGTCCTCTGTGTAAAGGAGGTCTGAATGACACATTTCACAGCCACTACAAACTTCAGTCACCCCAAGAAGAGGAAGGGTGGATCTGCCATCCCCAAGTATTCCCACTTATAAAATCTTAGTAACTACCATTATAAAAGTCTATGTTAAAACCATTCTGGACTAAAGGAAACTTAGGGGACATAACTAAGGGCATATCTATTCCTTGTATAGATGCTGGTCTTAACAGTTTAAAATAAAAACAGCTAAAAAATTTGCTGGACAATTGGTAACAACTGAATATAGAGTAAATATTCACTGAATTTAGAAAAGTATTTTTAGATGAGTTAATAATATTGTGGTTATGTAGGAAATATTTATATTTATTGTAAATGTGTGCTGTAATTTTTGTGCCAAAAGGCTGTGATACCATTATTTATAAATATATCAGAAAAATGTAACAAATTAAGTTCAAATGGTAACCCTTGTTAATCAAAAGTTATCAGTACAGATTTGGTTATTAAATATTGTATCCAATGCAGTGAATGTTTGGATACTTCAAAATAAGGATTTTAAAGAAAAATGAAAGCAAAAATATTTCAACCCAAAGAAGAAGCATAACAACGTGTCCTTTGTAGGGACATGGATGAATCTGGAGAACATCATTCCCAGCAAATTGACACAAGAACAGAAAAGGAAACACCATATATACTCACTCATAGGCGGGTGATGAACAATGAGAACACATGGACACAGGGAAGGGAGTACCACACACTGAGGTCTATTGGGGGAAATAGGGGAGGGTCAGCGGGGGGGGGGAGCGGGAGAGGGATGGCGTGGGGAGAAATGCCAAATATGGGTGAAGGGGCAGAAGGCAGCAAAACACACTGCCACGTGTATACCTATGTAACTATCTTGCATGTTCTGCACATGTACCCCAAAACCTAAAATGCAATAAAAATTAAAAAAAAAAAACAAAGAAGATTTAAAAAAAGTAATAAAGACAATTTTCTTTTCTTCAACTTTTATTTTCAGTTCTGGGATACACGCGCAGGATGCACAGGTTTGTTACACAGGTAAACATGCGCCATGGTGCTTTGCTGCACCAATCAACCCATCACCCAAGTATTAGTCCCAGCATCCATTAGCTATTCTTCCTGGTGCTCTCCCTTCCCCTCCCCCTCCCTTTACCCCCCACCTACTGGGAACAACACCTACTGGAGTGTTGCTCCTCCTAATGTGGCCATGTGTTTTCATCCTTCAGCTCCCACTTACAAGTGAGAACATGAGGAGTTAGGTTTTCTGTTCCTGTGTTAGTTTGAATAAAGATAAATTTTACTGCTCTTGATTCTCAGCAAACTTCAAATAAATAAATTCAGAATCTGTAGATGAAACCATTTAAATGTTAATTTTCTTTTCAACAAGATAATCTTTGTGAAACAGGGATTAATTACTGTTATAGAGTGGTCAACAGAATAACAGTTCCTATGTTTCCAGATTTGTGTATTACAGAATTATAATCTTTGGTTAGTTTTTCAGTATTAACATTTTCCTGCTTAGCCTATATAAACACTCAAAACATTTGATTAAGGTAAACTATTTATAAAGTTTTACAACAGATTAAATAGTAAAAGAATAATTTTGACTGGTACGTCTATCAAGAAAACAGCACTAACTAAAAAAGATGCTATTCTAATCAAAAGTTACTATGGTGGTTACAAAGAGTGGCTTTATACACATAGATTTACATATGTATCATATTAAAAGCATCACCTTTCCACTCAAATGAATGCTTTCAGTAAAAGGTCTGAATTTACAAGCACAGTTTGAAATCACTGAAAAATGATGATCATGTATAGGAAAATACAAAAGTTATCTGAGATTCTACAGGGAAATTAATGTGGCCAATAACAAAACAGTTTTACTCCTCATGTGCTTGTTTGCAGAAGCACTTTGTTTACCACAAGGAAGGGATTTTGCTCGGGCACCCTGCTCAGAATGATGAAGCTAAATGATCAGTCCTGCCTCTAATAACTAACTTGAATTTTCTCTTCCAGGTAACATGATAGATTTTCAATAGTAGCTATGTTTCCAGCTTTGCAGAAATCCCAAATACCATTTGAATTGATGAAGATGTAACTACTTAATAATAATATAAAATGCCTATTTTATGATACTTTAGCTATTATTCTTTGCCATACTCAACTCAACTCTGCTTTTATAAATTAGATCCTTATCCCTTACGTAATGCAACCTAGTAATCAAATAGTCCCTAGTATCTCAATGCCTATCAAACATTATTTTCCCCTCCACTAGCAGAAACAAGTATGAGTGTGATATATTTATTCATTTATTCATTCTCTCATTCACACATGCTTTCAGCATTTCAATATTATGCTATATTCTAAGAATCTAAAAACAATCAAGATACTCTTTCTTATGGAATTACATAAGGAGAAAGACAAACTATTGATTTTTAACACAAAACAATAAGTACTATCATAAATATAGGCTGAGCCCTCACTTGTTGCATTTCCCCAGTTATAGGGTCATCTCTGCCTGCCAAGAAATTCAATATTTTTAGATCCAAGCTTCCTAGAGTCTATGACATTTGTTATTATTTTTTCCAGGTCATTGCATTGAAACCATGATCAAGTTTGGTAGGTCCATGCTACAAAAGCAAAGATCAAAATGTCCACCTCTATTGTTACTCCTTTTAATTCTGGCTTCCCTGCTTTTGTACAAGGTCCCACCTGCTCGGTTTCTATTCCTTCTGAAGGGATAGGAAAGATAGCATATTTTCATGTCCCTTAACTTGCTGTATAATGCTCTGTGCATGGAGGATATGTTCTAGCCTATCTTCTCATTATCGTTTTCTGTCTTCCCCCACACTCATTTCTAACCAAGCCTATCTTCTGTTTTCAGCGAATATTTGTTTTATATGTGTCCATATTCAAGGAAACAAGAAACTGTACAATACACTAATGTCTACTGTAAATTTGAACAAAGAAGTCATAAAAGGCAAGGAGACCAAAGCTCCTTCATAATAATATAAGAGTGGAGGGACAGATGTTTGGGACATTAACCATCCCCCAGCACTGTGCATAGGACTATGGTAAGAAAAAGGACAGACAACTTTCAGCACTTTTTAATAAACTCAGGTAAGGCTCTCTCTGGGATCTAAGGAGGAGTGTATTGTACAGCAAAGGACACTTCTAGAAGATAAAATGACTTTTTCTTATAAAGACAGACAGAAAGTGTTCTTATTGAGAAGGACACATAATTTATTATAGTTGTAGTTTAACTTTTGTTTGAGAGTTTTAAGAAATTCATCCAGACAAGTGGCAAGTACCAGCTAATTAAGGACATTGGACCAAGCAAATAAATTTAGATTTTATGTTATGTATGAAGATATAAATAATTTTAAGCAGAAAACTAACATGATTCAAATTAGAATTTAGAAAGATCATCCTTACTCAATAGCAAAGGATGAATAGTTAGTTCAGGATCTGTGAAGATTACAGTACCTAGAATTGAGATAAATACAATCTGGAAACATATGATTTATCTTATTTTTACTCTCACAATGTCTCTATTAGATAGAAACACAGAGACTGATTTATGCATGTCTCAATAGGAAAGCGCAGCCACAACAAAACCAGTGTGATGACGGTAGATGATTTTTTAAACGTGTTTGTTTCATAGTAATTGTCTAGCAGATCTAACATGCTGACTTTAGACTTTCTCCACAGCACATTTCCAGGCAAATCTGTGTCTCTTTCCTGCCAGACGTCTCACCAGCAATCTGCCAGCATCAACCCAACTGAGGATCAATGATGTTCACTCTACCTACTCTAAAACATTTCAACTCTTAATATACCCTTCAGGTTTTGTTTAATAAATATAATAAAGTATGATTTGTAGGTAAGATTTGTTTCTAAGACACATTTTATATTTATTTTTGCTTTTCAATATCCACTTTACTTACTTATTTAGTTGTTTATGTAGCTGGCCTAATCCCACAACATATGAGAAAAACTCAATATCAAGAAATGTATAAAATTAACTATAAATTTAAAAGTCAAAATGGGCATTGAGACATGTAAGTGCTGTAAGATGAGAGGAATCACAGTATGCAAACGCGTAACACTAGAAAGCCAAAACACCTGCTAGAATTGATCTACACTTTGGATCTTAGCTCCCTGTTAACCAAACAGAAAGAAAAATATTACTGGTTACAAAAATGTTCATTGCCAATGGATCATACTCCAACTTCTCAGGGAAGCAAAGCTTTTGTTAATATATGGCTCTAAAGTTAACTTCTCTTATATAACTAGAATGAGACATACCTTAAGACATTTGTTGGCTTTTGATATTTCACTATGGTTTTATTTTCAGCTTATAACATTAAGTAAAGTTATTCCTGGCAAATTAATTCTTCCAAGAGAAGCTAAATTACATGTTAAAGGGCAAATGTTTAGCCTATGGTAATTAAATAACTCTTTATTTTTCAAGGCAAGATAGAGAATATGAAATTAGTATCACTTGGATCACCAGTCTATATATATTATAATCTACCCCAGTTACATACAACCAATGAAGATTTATTGACCAAGATTTATAGATAGAAAATAATCACTTCACCAGAAGCATGATTTTAAAATAGAAAAAATAAATAAATTGAGGATCATTGTCAAAAAAAAGTGTGTGTTTGTACATAAATATATATATAGCTTTTGTCATCACACGTGGCAAAATATATAATTTTGTTGATACAAGAAAATAATCAAATTTCTCATCTCTACATGAACAATATAAAATATCAGCAAAACACTCAAGCTGGTGGATCTAATTCTGATATGTACTATTGAAGAAAAATATATATATAAATATATATTTCAAATTTGTATATAGTCCCTAATAATATATAATCAGTATTTCAGAGTATATGTCTGAAATTTTTTATAAACTCTTCTTACTGTTCCTGGGTCATTTGTTGAGAAACTTGTATGTTCCGCCTTTTTGCAGGTTTGTGTATATGTGTGTCATATACATAGAGTATAGGAAGACGTGTTTTGAATTTGCCAGAGAAGCTAAATTATTCTCTGTACATAACCTTTCAAAAGATAATTACTAGAGATACATCTAACTGAACACCCAAGGCAGCTGAAAAGCACATCTGCCCTTCTGTCTGAAAACTCTTTAAGGAATTGACTCATGCTGATGCTTCTTCCTGCCTGGAGAATGGTATTTAATGATAGTGGAATAGTGCTGGTCATCTGAATTGACTAGCAACAACGAAAAAAGTGTAGTGGAAATACCAGAGATCTAAAAACCAAAAGACATGGTACCATCAGAACCTCCCTGGACCTTGCTTCCATTGCTGTACATCAATAACTTTTTGATTTAACAATATTTTACTGGCTGAATTTTAATTTAAAGAAAAACTGATTTCTCAAGCTGTTACTGGGAGTACCACGACAAATCAACTTATAAATTGTGCTAATCTGATGAGTACGATCATAGTAAATCTGTGAAGTCATGCTTTAGACAAACCAGTTTAAATGCTTTACTTCCAAATCTCTAGAAGCTTCAGACAATTTTTTAAAATTTCGCTCAGAATTTTGAGATTTTACCGAATTCAATTTGGGAAATAAGGTGCTAAATTATACATAATGTTCCCCCCAAGAATAAAATCATAGTCATTTCTCAAAAAGACATACCAATGTTCAACAGATACATGAAAAAGAACTTAACACCACTCATCATTAGGGAAGCACTAATTAAAGCCACAAAAAGATCTAACTTCGCACTTGTTACAACAGCCATTATCAAAAAGACAAAAGATAAGAGTTGGTGAAGATGTGGAGAAAAGAGAACACTTGTACACTGATGAGGGAATGTCAATTTGTACAGACAATTTGGGAAACTGTAGAAGTTCACGAAAATAGTAAAGTAGAATCATTATAGGACCCAGAAATCTCACTTCTGGGTCTCTATGCAGAGGAAATGAAATCATTATGTCAAAGAGATTGCACTCCCATGTTCAATGCAGCATGATTCACAATAACCAAGACATGGAATCAACCTAAGTGTCTCAACAAAAGGATGGTTAGGGAAAATATTGCATATATGTAATAGAATAGCATTTAGCTATAACAATGAAGGGAATTCTACCATATGTGACATCATGAATGAATCTAAAAAACACTGGTAAGTGAAACAAGCCAAATACAGAAAGACAAATAAGTGCATGATCTCACTTACATGTGGAATCTAAAATGGAAAGCTCATAGAAGGAGAGAGTAGAGTAGTGGATGCCAGCATCTAGGAAAGATTGGGAAATTGAGACATGTTGGCCAAAGTGTACAAAGTTTCATTAGGATGAAAAAAATTCTGCAGATCTATTGTATAGCATAGTAACTATAGTTAATAATTATGTATTTTATACTTGGAAATTGCTAAGAGAATAGATGTTAGACATTCTCACCACAAAAAGAGTTAAGTATATGAGATGATGCATATGTTGATTAGCTTGATTTAAACATTTCACAATATGTATATTTATATCAACACATTATGTTGTATGCTGTCACACAATCTTTATCAATTATACACTTATAAATAAAAAATTAAAATAATTATATTCGCTTAGAATATTTAATAATGATCACAAATATATAACAAAATATATAAAAATATGGGTAAACAGCAAAAATACAAACAAAATTATAGTTTAAAAGTTTGAATATTTGGAATTAAATAATTTGAACGGGTTTACCTGAATAGATTATGCAAACTAAGTAGAAAAGTTATATCACTATTATTTTTCAACCCAAACTTGACACAGTATTTCACATCTAGCCATACTCTGGCATGATATCAACTAAGGAAGATGGCACCTTCTCATTCATAAAACAAAAAAGCAAAAGAAAAGTTTTCTCCCTGCAACTTTTTTTAAAATGTATATTTATTATCTGAATCTATTGCTGAAAATTTATTAGAATTATAGTCGCTATTTCTCACCCATCCAACTGAAAATCATAAAAAGATTGTTTTCTATAAATTGTTCTAAAGCAGTGTTAACAGATACACTGAATATTTTAGAGTCAAAAATTAATTATTTTCCTGCCCTCCTGAAATATGCCTGAGCCCAGAAGATACTGCCATACAAAGAACTTACTTAATTTATACCAACTTTAAAATAACCTGGCTGTGGCAAAGCATGACCAGACAGCTGCCTGGAGTCACAGTTTTACATTCAGCTTATGTTTAATGAACTATTTTGCTCATATAATGAGTATCTCTCAGCTTCCCTGGATCTGTGCTTTCTTGAACAATTTCCAAAGCTTTGAGAGTTTAAGCAAAGAAATAGTATGAGGTAGAAAAAATAAATGGTTCCTGATAATTGCTACCTTTGGCACCAAACAGAGGGAATGGTAGACATTAGTGAGCTGACTCTAAGTCTGCAGAACATATGCTCACCCGGAGTCAGAGGCAGCAAGCAGTACCTCTTCAGTGTACACATTTTTCTTCTGTTTTCTGCTCTGTTAATTTTTTATTTAAATGCAGAGATCTGACTGGAACATCAAAGAATTGCTTTCCATGGAGTGGATATCCAATTATTATGACAATAGTCAGCAAAGAAAAATTAATTTCATGTGAAAAGTGACAAAGCTCAAACAAAATGTGACCTTGAATACAGATGCATTTATACTGGGAAAAGAAACTGCCCTTTCTTCTCAGTCACTCACAAGTTAGCTTAGTAACATATGGAATAAGATTGCTAGTAAATTTATTTGAAATTTTCAACATTTAAAAAACATATGAGTACATTATTTTCCACATTAAACCTGAACTTTTCCATCAAAATGTAATAATAGGCCTGGAACGGTGGCTCACTACTATAATCCCAGCACTTTGGGAGGCCGAGGTAGGCAAATCGTAAGGTCAGGAGATCGAGACCATCCTGTCCAACATGGTGAAACCTTGTCTGTACTAAAAGTCAAAAATTAGGCATGGTAGTGCATGCCTGCAGTCCCGGCTACTCAGGAGGCTGAGGCAGGAGAATCGCTTGAACCTGGGAGGCGGAGGTTGCAGTGAATCCAAATCGTGCCACTGCACTCTGGCCTGGCCATGGAGCCAGACTCAGTCTCAAAAAAGAAAAAAAAATGTAAAAATAAAAGATGTTATTAGACTTGTTGGCCACAGTGAATATTCCTCTTGTCATTTAAAAGGCTTTTAGTTAGGGAACAGAAAATATTTCATTATGAGGAAAATGCGAATATAACCTCTAGAAAGAGAAAGAAAGAAAGCTGATGCAAATGTGGATAGGCAGTGTTGGGGGTGGAAGGGAACCGATTCTATAAAGAACCGCTAGCAATGTCCAGAAGTTTGTTTTTTTATTCTAATGCCAATAAGTCACTGTAAGTTTTATAAACAAAGGATATCAGGGGAGAAACCACTTAATCTGCTGTCTGAAAAATAGATGTCAGGGCAGTATGGAGTGATGGTGTCTTGCACTGGTACAGAAGTACCAGAAATGAGAGAAGTAAAGATATACAGAATACAGGTTTAGTGATGCTGAAAGATTTGCTCTTGGGTTGGATGTTGAGGAGTAGAGTCAGTTGTTAATCAATTATGATTCCCTAGACCATTTCCTGTTAGATTCCAAGACTGTATGGTGCTAAGGGGAAATTACTGAGCTAATAGATTAGAGATAGTTATAATATTCTTAGTTCTTCTACTGGTGCATTGTGAAGGCTCCCGACACCTCTTTAGTCCTTTGTAAAATGGCCTCCACTTTCCCTTTTTACTTGAAAATGCCATGAATGTTACACACCTCAATCTGTTACTGCTCATTATTTTCATGCAATCCCTTTCTCTGTCTTAATTGCATTGCACCATACTTGCTCCTGTTGAATGTCAGTTCCATTTCTTTTTCATAACTTCTTTAATTTATCAAAGTCAACTGAATCCAATCCTATCCACCCAAGGTGTTGACCTTCTCTTTTTTTCCCTTTTTATTTTCCTCCTGTGTACTTTTAGTGAGGCATACTTTCTACTCTATCATTTAGATTTTGGATTCTTCTGTCAGCATCTGCCTCCATTATTTACTGGCTTTTTCCATAGCCCATTGACAACGATGCTTACGGAATACCTCCCTTCCCCATGGTGCTGTCTTTGAAATGGTTTTCACTTTTAAGATAAAAGATAGAGTTATGCTTCCTAATGATACATTACAGTCAACATTCTCCACAATATGCTATATCTAAAACACTGGATTCAAGATGGAATAAATAGAACATTACTAGAGAAACCAGAGACTTCGTAGTGTATATTATTCTGGCCATTTGAACACATATTTCACATTGTGATAAATCTTTCACATGTTGGAAGTAAATTTGCAAGTGTGTAATTCCAGGTTCTGCAGGTAACAAGCATAGATGGGATAGTTCAAAAATCCCATATATAATATACATCAAAATCATATATATATATATTTAAGACATCTTTTATATATAGCACTTTATCACTTCTGATACTGGTTTGACAATTCTCTCTCTCTGCTTGTTTTTACTTAATGCCCATTTAAAAATAGAGTCAGAAGTGAAAGGAAAAAAATCCAGCATTAAAATGTCTATTTTTTACAGTGCCTTAAAGTAAATTTATTCTCATTTTTCATCTCATAGATACACATATATAGGTATATCTTACATTAGGACTATAAGTTAATGTACAATGCCCTTCACTTGTGTTTAATACATGACCTTTAAATACTAAGTATTTTAATCTTGCAAACTCCCATCTGCAGAGAAATAAATGTCTAACTAAGTGGGAAAAATAATTAAAATAGGACTGACCTTTGCCTGTGATTGCATATTGTATGTTTTTAATTAGAAAATTTAATATAAACTTGTTAATACAGATAATTATTTAAAAATATCAGTGTGTTCAACTTAATATGGTTTACTTTTCTGAGTCAATGACTACTTTCTCTTTATTAATCCTAATGCATCTAACTGTAAAAGTATGACATTTTATATCAGTGAGCAATTTTTAAATTTCTTATTGTAGAACTAAATATGAAAGTTTTAGACTGAATACTAAAAGAAATCTACTAAACTATCTACAAATACAGCCACAACATGGAGCAACAGTACAGAATCCGGTTTTTCTAATGTTTCTTATACACCTTATATGAAGGTTTATTTCTAGCATTTCTTAATATTTTTTAGCTTATCCATGTCCAAGATAATACATATATAAAGTATTATATATATGTAAAATAAGATAATACATATATAAAGTAGTTTATATACTTGTGTGCTGGTTCTTAAGGTACATTATTTAAACTAGGAAATATAAATTCTTCCAATGTTAGAGTCAACTTTATTTCCTTATGCAAATAAAATCATCAATGTCTTTACCATGACTAAAAATAGCAATTCTTCATCTGATAAGTATCTTTAATCTGACTAAAAAAGTGATTCTTTATATTTTTTCAACTTTGTGTCAATTAGTTTATTTTCTTTTTTTTGTATTTCTAGCTTACAGAAATAGAAACCTTAAAATTTATCACTGGAATAAAACAGTGTTGCATTAATAACATGACTACAATGAGCCATAAATGATAATACAGTTTCAAAACTCTGAAAATGAAATTTTAAATTCTTTTATTAAATCTAAGATAACAATCCATCACTAATTTAGGGAATATGCTCAAATAACAGCATGCCAATTACTCCGCCCACAGTTCAGAGGCACTTTGTGACAATTTTGTGACTGGAATTTCCTTATATACACAATAATAAATATCAGAATTTTGTGACAGGGTTTATACATTATTTTAGCTATATAAAATCATGACTGTCATTCTCAAAATACCAACAAATGAAACATGTATTTTAATCAACTGAATACTTAATCATTAAAAGCCTTGAAATAAATGAAAACTGTGTTTCAAAAGCAGTCATTCAGTGAGAAGTCAATTGGTCCTAGAAAGTGTAATGAATGTCTTTGTGAAAAATCATTTATTTATAAAGGGAATGTCATTAAAAGTTGAAAGTAGTGTTCATATAGAAGAAACAATTATGGGAGAAAATTATTTTGGGTTACATAATTATATGTGTCCTAGGCTCATCATCCTTTGAGTCACTTATTTGAAAATAGAACTTTGATACTAAAAAAGAAGTGTTTTAAAAGTTTTCATACTATATAGTTCAAATTGATCACTTTAAAAAATAATAGTGCTGACAGTTGTATTCCCTTTAATATTGTTTTATATGCTAATAAAACTGTCTGCATAGTTTTAGAAAAATATCAAGAATAACAGGCATGCCAGATAGTTGATGTATTGTTTTGTATCTGCATTATCCTATATGGTAGTCACTATTTTAATAATCAAAACTATTTAAATGTAAAATAATTAAATTAAATTTAAAATTTAGCTTCTTGCTTGCACCAACATTTCAATTAATCAATAGATACACAGTGCTGAAGCTATAATGTGGGACAGTGAAGGTGTAAACATTCCAACTGTGTATAATGTTCTCTTGGACAACATCAAACTGAACTTTCTGCATATCTTGATTTTTTTAAATAAAGTGAAGACTTTATTATTGAATGCCTAGAAATAAATACTTGAAAATGTATTTTTAAAACTGACATTCAGCAGGAAGTCAATTGATCCTGGAAAGTATAATGATGCTTTTTGAAAAGTCATTTGTTTATATAAGGAATGTCATTAAAAGTTGAAAATAGTCATCATATAAAAGAAACAACATTAGAAAAAAATGCTTTGGAAAGGATAAATATATGTGTCCTTGTGGGCTCCTCATCTATTTGAGTCACCTATTTGGCAACAGATTCACAATCTATTTTTTTTCATGTTTTTCCTAAAACTTTCAGACACAAAACGAAATGAGATAAAATAATGTCTTTTTGAAGGTGAAAACAATTGAAACCCAGTCCGTTTGGATGTAAAGCCTTTTCAGAAGGCCAGAAAACAGAAGGCCAATGCTAATGTGAAATATCAATGATTTAAAATTATTCACGGGAAAGAAGTATTTATTTATGTTGAAGAAACATAGCACATTTTTCAAAATTTTTCGAGTTTAGTATCTACCATTATGTGACTTCAGAATGTTTGCTATTTTTACTTTAATAGAATATATCTTACATATTGTATTTTACTTTTACCCGTTAATTTAAAACTAGATAATAATTAAGAACAAGAAGGAAAGTCCCAGGGTAATGAGGGAGAAGAGCATAATCAGCCTAGAATCTGAATCTTTTTAAAAAAGTAAAATTTATTGGAAATCATACTCATGTTAATAATTGATGGTTAACCACTAAATTTTTGGCTGCTTTTGTTTTTCATATTTACTTAGAAATAGCAATATTATAGTACAAATCTACTTTTGGAGAATGAAGAAATTGATTCTTTATAATTTTATACAATTAATATTATGTGTAATTAGAATTCACAGTTTTACCAGATGTTTCTCCTTTTTAAAAAGTAACTTGATATAAACTTAGTAACTTTGAAACAAAGATTTTTCTGAACATGTGTATTTACAAAGAAAAGGCATAAACATTTTGTTTTGTCATCATAGGAGAGAAGTAAAAACTTCATATTTATCAGATTTTTGTGATGAGCTAGCCTTAAAGTGATATTTAGAACTACTGAGATGCACTGAAGAATAATAAGAAACACACTACCAATTGATAATGCTAATCCAAGTTTCTCATTAGGTTTGAAATACAGAATACATTTGCAAAGAATTATTAACAAAAGTCCTCTAGGAGACTGGCACAATAGCACATGCCTGTAGTCCAAGCTACTCAAGAGGCTGGGTGGAAGGATCTCTTGGGCCCAGGGTTTTGAGTTCAGCCTAGACAACATAGCAAGCTCCTGTGTCTAAAAAATAATTAATTAACTACATGAAAAAATATTTGTAAAAGTTCTCTAACCAAAGTTTTGCTAAAAGAGATACAAAACACAAATCATAAACTTTTAATAAGTGAACACTTTTTATGGATAAATTCAATACCAATCTAATTCTATATTTCTTATCCCCTAAATCAAAACTGTTGAATTAACAGGTGGTAGCATTTGATATTCTATGTACAAGCAAGCCGAAGTTTTCAGAGCGTACTGTTTTCATCTAGAAATAACAGAAACTAGACAATCACATAGCAAATATATGAGCTCTCCCCTCTTGGGGTGGGAGAAAAATAATTTGCTTAGAGGTGACCTTTCAAAAGCATAAAACATAGCTTCTAGTCATTTTTCACATAAGAAGATTTAAAGCAAAGAATTATATAATTTAATTACTTATTTTATTTAGAGACAGGATCTTGCTTTGTCTCCCAGGCTGGAATACAGTGGTGCTATCACAGCTCACTGTAACGTCATATTCCTGGGCTCAAGCAATCCTCTGGCTCCAGCATCCCTAGTAGCTAGGACCACAAGGGCTAATCACCACACCTGACAATTTTTTTTTTTTTTTTTTTTTTTTGCAAACATGGGGTTTCACTATATTCCCAGGCTGGTCTCAAACTCCTGGCCTCAATCCATCTTCCCGCCTTGACCTCTCAAAGTTCTGGCATAACAGGCATGAGTCATCATACTGTACTTAGACAGCTGCACACATGGAATGGAGAAATAGGATGATGATCTTCTTCATATGCCTAGAAACTAGATAACCTACTTTCTATTATATTTGATTGTACTTCCTAGGAAAAAATTTTTGAGGCAGGGGCATTTTCTTACAGAATATAATAATAAAAATTATTTATTTGTTTAATAGTCATCATGACTTCTATAAGGACTCCCAGTTAATACTGGATTTGTCTCAAGAAGTGTGCTTCAATGTCCAGAACAGAACAAATCTAAGTGTTCCCCAGACTTGAGGCAGACAGTCGAATTAATAGTAAGCATATGTTTCTGTTATGTAGGAGACAAGAAAAACATGTCTGACTAGTCTCTGAAATATTTCAGGCCTGGACACACTAATGAAAATGTTCTCCTTAAAAGGAGTTATTTGGAGATGGCATATAGCAGAGAATATTTAAGAAGTATCAGTTAGAAGTAACATGTGAAAACAAAAGAAAAAGCCAAGCTAAACTGAAAGATAGTTTTCTATGCCTTAGGCAGATTAAAAAAATCTCTATTTAATATTGCTGGTTAATATTTTAACTTGAATGTTTGTTTTGAAACCTTATCAAATATAAATTTGGTCTAAGAGAGTTAGCAAGATACTGGTTGGATATCAATGTAATTATATGCATTTAATTATGTTTTTAAAATAGTTTTTCCAAGTAATTTTCTGGTTAAGAGAAGTTTGAAAATAGAACTCACTGGTTCTATTTTTTAAATATAACATGAAAAAAATACTTTGAAATATGA
Organism: Leontopithecus rosalia; assembly: GCA_028533165.1. Classification (NCBI taxonomy): domain Eukaryota; kingdom Metazoa; phylum Chordata; class Mammalia; order Primates; family Cebidae; genus Leontopithecus; species Leontopithecus rosalia. Next base: position 11,771,620 of record CM052665.1, on the reverse strand, counting down.
ATTAGTTTGTTTTTTTTTCCTTGAGTATCAAAGTACTACTGTTGAGTCATGACTTCTACACTTGAACAGATATGGGTTCAAATTGAGGCTTCACTCTTCACTTAGTACCTGAGCTTATATACTATACTTACATTTCTTACTTGGTAAAAGACTAAAGCAAATGTTTCTAGTCATCCAGGACAGGATGGTAGGGTGAAGTGTGAAACATGAGTTGGTAAAGGAGCTATCTTCAATTTCTCACTACCAATATCATGTAAATGCTGCTTTTCAGTTATTTGCAAGAAGCAAAGAGCATGCAAGATCAAACATGGAAGTTGTTTCTGTCAGTCACATACTACTTCTGCTCATTATGCCACTGGATACAATTTAATTACATGATCACACCTAACTTTAAAGTAGGCTGAGACTCTGTTTAGCTAAGCGGCTAGAAATAACAAATATTTATTTGTTGAATAGCTAGAAATATTTGCCATAAAGTGATGTGATGCTGCTTACCACATAGAGCTATGTTATAGATAAAATGACACAAGGTAACGTTCAGTATTCTCCATGTAGGGGTTAAAAGAATATTTGCTATTATTATTAATGTCAGTGTTACCATTCTGAGCTTCATTTCTCATTATAGAGCTTCCAAGTTGTGAAAGGAACTGTAAATTGGTTAAATATTTACTTTTTCCCAGAGAGTGCCTGAAAATTTCTTTCTGACACTCTGATACAACTTTTTTTATTTTGATTTAATGAAAAGAAAATGAACTTTGGAATTATACTAACTAAAAAGTAAACCTCTGCTTTCCCATTTAACACTTGGGTAACTACAACCAAATAAACGATTATTGACTATCTGCAAAGAGTAGTTGACCTTGTGCTGTGTTTTAAGAACATAAAGTAAACTGAAGTTTGATGGAATAAACATTAAGATATGACAATATTTTAAAATAAGTACAATTATAGTGATAAATTCAGAGAGTGAATACATTCAGTGTGAAGTTTAGACTATGTCATGGGATATCATATTAAAAGGTTATTGTGCTAATCCAGGCAAGAAATGATGGGACTTGAACTTAAGCAGTGGGTGGTGGTGGGGAGGGGGAGAGAAGAGGAAGAAGAGAAAAAAAGAAACCCATTTGAAAAACATGCTAGATGGAGGTTAACAGTACTTAGTTAATCATTGTAAGCTGCAGAAATAAAGCAGAATAAACTGAAGTTGTTTTCAGGATTTACCACCTGATGAATGCATATTACCTGAGGAGAGAACACATATAAAACTAGGTTTAACAGAGAAGATGGTAATTTCAGTCTCAGGTACATAAGCTTGTTTCTAGTATGAATTAGACTGAAAATCCCTTGTTATTAATTCAAAATTATCTGGAAAACAGAAGCAATTCATGTTTAGAGATATTTACTTAAAAATAATGAACAGGAATGTGAAATACTCAGTGAAAGATAATAAGAAAAATCAAGAAAAGAAACTTTGGAAAGTGACTACGGGGAGCTCCTAAGAACTAAGAAGAAAACTGAGAGAGCGATGAGGATGCAGAATCAAATAATGACCAACACAAGGAGGAAATGATCTACAAAAATGCCAGCTGCTATTTTTGTTTTTATGTTTATGTTGGTCAGGTATTTTGGAAATGTCGTTTTGCACAAGAACCAAATCAACCAGAGGTCTATGTTGCAATTGGTTGAGAAATGAAAGCAATCAGAGAAAATTGAGGCTCTAAGTACAGACAAATCATTCAATAACTTTCTTGGAAAAAAGAAGGAAAAAGAAACATATGGCAGTAATTTCACAAGAAAGCAGGTCAGAAATGTTAGCATTTTAGGATAGAGGATACCTCAATATATTTGAAAATTGAGATGAAGAAAGTCAGTGAGAAAGCATGATTTACATTTCAATAGGGGGAAAAGGCAATGCAAAAATTATAAACTTGAAAAGAAATTGAGGTGTTGAAGAGAGCGATGTCAGCAAAATGACTGAATAAAAGCCTCTGGCACGTATTCCTTCCAACAGAGGCAACCAAAACAATAAATGAACAACTACATTTCGATGAAAATAACAAAAAGAGAGAGTCAGAGTACACCAAAGCATTCACAGAAACCCTGTGGAGCACAGAAATTCAAGATGGCCACCCTGAGACTACGAGGAGAAACATCCCTTGCCCTCCTGTTCCGCAGGTGGGATCAGATCAGAGCCAGGAGTGACTTCTTCCTCGGGAAAAGGTAAGCACGAGGACAACAGGAACTCTCATTACCTCCTTGGACACTTAAAGTTCTCACCACTGGGGACTCCTGCAGTTCTCATAGGTACTAAGCCCAGCTGAGAGAGCAGCTTGGAGTCAACACAGCTGTGTATCCCCCAACCCCGAAACCGAGGATGGAGCTGACGCTGTTCCCTACCCCCTATGACCCATGGAACTACTGTGCTACGTCATGCTGGGAACAGGACCACACTGAAGTGTGTTCTGCACTGCAGAGTGAGTAAGCACATTATCCTCCCACCCCTGAGGCTTTACTGATACTTAAACACACCTGCCTGGTAGCCCACCATTCCTAAGCAGAGCTGCTGCTACACCCTACTTCATGGATCCAAGCTGCTACATAGCTGTTCTATCTATGCCAGTCACTGCTACACCCAGCCTCTCAGGACCTGAGATAAATGGAAGTGGTGCCTTGGCTGCCTGGAGCAGTCACACGCCCCAGCACCTAAACTGAAGCAGCATCCTGCCTCTCAGAGAAATCATGCCTTGACTTCCCAGAACAATCATGTCCCTCAGTACCTGAGCTAAAGCAGCTCCCTGAATTTTGGGAAATTAGTGCCTTGCCCTCTCAGAGCAGTAATGCTCCCCAGGTCTGAGATGAAGCTAAGCATAACCTATAGGGAACTGATGCCCTAGCTGAGCTGAACAGCTGCTCATCCCAGGAATGAGCTGATGTGGTACCTTCTATCTCAGGGAAACAGAACATCGCCTGAGCTGAGAACACAGCCCTATAGGCCAAAAACTGTAGTACCCTACTTCCCTGGAATAGGGCTAGCCCCTTAAAGTCTGAGCTGATGAGATACCGACATCTCCCTGGGGAAATAGAATCCTACATGTGCTGCTCCCTGACCCCTAGACACCAGGAAACATCTATACTCCAACATCCTGGGATTTTGCTACCACTATACCTCACTTCACAGTGTCTGGGGTACTGCTGTTTCCCACTATCCCATGGTCCAGGGTCACCACAAGGTGTTTCCTCATTCCCCAGACCTGAGTTGCCACTGTTCCCACTGTGCCCTTTTGGCTCTGTTTCCCAAATTGCAGGCACATCCTGCTTCCCATGCCTAAATGTCCAAAGCATCCCTTCTTTCTCAAAGTTAAGCCAGTGCTGTTCCCTTCCTCCCAGGGTTTGAGTCACAGCAACCCAGAAACCAGGGGGTGCTTCAGCATCACAGATGCTGGCTTTGTGGGTGATCTCCATCCAACCCTGCTTTAAAGAGTAAACCTTCATTCCAAGACCCAGACACCAAAATAGTTTCATAAGAGCCACAACCCAAGACCCTGTCTTCGGAGATGCTCTGAGCACCTGTGCCTCGGAGCTCATCATTGCTGCAGCTGCTTGTAACCTGCATCAGACCCAAAACTAAGAAGAGTCCTCTCAGCTAATATTCCACATTGTGAGGAAAATTCAAACAGTAGGACTCCAAAAGCCCATTTCACCAAGGACCTTAACAACTTATGCTGCCACCACCATAGCCACAAACTCCTACAGTCTAGGCCGGTAAGACAGCCACAGTCATCACTGATGTGAATTGCAGCCGAATCAGCTGTATTAAAAATATACAATACCCACTGAGAATCAGAGCCACTGCACCCTTTTCAACTAGCAAACTGATATTCATCTACCGGTGCAAGATTTTCCTGAGAAATATACTCTGTAGAGTTCTAAAGTGATTATTGTTTCATCAGTTGTGCAGACATCAATGCAGGGACACAATAAATATGAAAAAGCAGGAAAAGGGCACCATCAAAGGAACATAATAATTCTCTGGTAATTGACAACCCAGCCTGAAGGAAAAAAAATTCAAATGATCTTAAGGAAACTCACCAAGATATAAAATAATACAGATAGATAACCAAACAAAATCAGAAAAACAATTCATGATCTGAATGAGAAATTCAAGAAAGAAACAATTATCATAGGAAATAACCAAACCAAAATTTTGGAGCTGAAGAATTCAATGAGAAAAATAAAAATATATAATAGAGAGCTTCAACAAGAGACTAAATCAAGCATAAGAATCTCTGAACCTGGAGATACATTTTTAAAAATTACCCAGATTGAAGAAAAAAAGAAAAAAAAAGAGTGAAGACGGCCTGTGGTACTTATGGAACACTACTAAGCAAACAAATATGCACAATATTAGAGTTAAAGAAGAAAAAGAGACAAAGATAGGGACAGAAAGCTTATTGAACAAAATATCATTTAAAAAGTTCCCAAGTCTTGAAAGAGATATGGACATCCAGATCCATGAAGCTCAAACATCCCCAAATAGATTCCATTGAAAGTCAAGTTATAATTAAGCTGTCAAAGTCAAAGATCCAGGAAAAATTTTTAAATGGCACAGGAAAAGTGTCAATGATATATACAAGAATTTCATCAGAATTTTAGTGTATTTCTCAGCAGAAACCTTACAAACCGGAAGAGAATGGGATGATACATTTCAAGTGCTAAAAGAAAAAAATAATCTGTCAGTCAAGCATATTATACCTAGAAATGCTATCCTTCAAAAATGAAGGAGAAATAAACTCTCAGGTAAGCAAAAATTGAGGAAATTCAATACCACTACACTTGTCTTACAGGTTCATGTAAAAACAAAAGAATCCTATTTCATAACATGAAAACATAGAACAAAATTCACTAGAAAAGGTAAACATTTCATCAAATTCAGTCTACTCTAATACCAATATGGTGCTCTGTAAATCATAAATATAGAGATACATAGACAATAATAGACAGAGTGAAGGTTAAAAGTCAAAATTTTCAAAATAATGACAGTTACAATAAGTTGTTGAGAAATATATAAGACAAAAAGATGTAAATGTTTAAATCCAAAAAGAAAAAATTTTGGGTGCATGGGGATGGATCCAGGTTTGGCATGCAACTAAAGTTAAGTTGTTATCACTGTAAAATAGCCTGTTATAATTATAAGATGTTTTACAAAAGCCTCATGGCAACCATGATGCACAAACTATAGAAGAGACAGAAATGATAAAGAGAAAGGAATTAAAACAGTACTATAGAGAATCACCAAATTACAAAGATAAAAAACAAGAGAGAAAGAAACCAAGAATCTATAAAATAACCAGAAAACCATCCATAAAATGGTAGTGCCTTAGTAAATCTTTCATTATCAATAATTGCTTGGAATGTAAATAGTTTAAATTCTCCAATCAAACATATCAAGTGGTTTAATGGTTTAAGAAACAAGATGCAAATATATACTGCTTATAGGAGACACATTTTAGCCTAAAGGACACACATAGGCTAAATGTGAAGGAATGAAAGAATATGTTTCATGAAAATAATAACCAAAAGAGAGAAGTGGATATTTTTATATTTGATATAATATTATTTATGTCAAAACTGTAAAAAGAGCAAAGAATACAATTATTTAATGATAAATACTCAACTTGTCAAGAGGACATAATTTTAAACATATGCACCCAAAATTGGAGCACCTAAATATATTACATATCTATTAGTGGACATACAGAAAAAATAGCAATAATAATAAAATAAAAATTAAAAAAAATAATAGTAGAGAACTTCAATACCCTGCTTGTAACAATGGAAAGATCAAGCAGAGAGAAAATTAATAAGGAAATAGTGGAATTGAATTGTACTTTAGACAAAATGGAGCTAATACACACAAAGAAAATTTTTCATCAATGATGGTAGGAAACACATTCTTCTCTGGTACACACAGAACATCCTGCAGCATAGACCATATGACATACCATAAAACAAGTGTGAACAAGGTATTGTTTCTGAGCACAAAGGTGTGAAAGTGGAAATTCATAACCTGGATAAATTTTGGAAAATTCAATAATATATAAATATCCAGACACACAGAGGTATTTATTATAATAAATTGGCTTACACAATTTTAAGGACTGGAGCTAGCAAAGCAAGTTCAAAATCTATAGAAATTCCCGACTCTCTTTCTCACAAGCCCATGCTTTTAATCCATACAGATGATTAAATCAGGCCTATGCAGTTTATCCAGTCTCTTTTACTTAAAGTCAAGTGATTGGGGACTTTGATTATATCTACCAAATCCCTTCACAGTAGCACATAGTGTAAGTTTGATTGAATAACCTGAAACTGAAGCATAGTCAAGTTGTTGTATCATAAAAACTATTACAGTTGGTAGATGGGAAGGAAGATGTAGGCTAGGGACTTACTTTGGACTTACCAGGTTGCAGGTAGTACTTTATATCATAAGATTACATGATTTATCCAAGATAAAAAATATAGAGTGAAATATTTTTAAAATGTCTCAATACATTCTATTATTGAAAACTAATTACCACATCATGCATCTCACACACACACACACACACACACACACACACACACACACGGTCATTTCTGCAAACACATGTGAAAGGGTAGAGGTAGGATTTTAGGTGTGCCTCTTCTACTTAACTTCTCATTGCAAACTCAGATGGTATCATATAATGATTGATAGTCTCAGGGTCACAAAAGAAGGCCACCTTCTGAGGTCACTAGGGAAAATGTCCTCAGGTTTAAACTCTCCTTTTCCACCTGCTGTCTCAAAATCAAGCGTCCTTTTATGCTCCCTATTTCTTTCACAATATCTTATTTTGTAACTTAATTTCACTGTATTCCAAGACATATATGTGATAAAGACAGAGGAAGATAAGAGGAAGGAAAGAAATCTTATGCAAGAAGCAGAGATGAAGAAGAATGAAGAGATCATGTTGGTGGAGCGGTTTCAATGTGTGGAGAAAGGGCTTGAGAAGCGAATTAGAGGTAAGTAAAGTAGGCATCTCGTGGAAGACTCTTCTGAGAAACAAGAACATCTACTAAAAGGGACAAACAATTAAAATCTGAGAAAGAATGACATAAAAGTCTGTTGATGTGACCTTGTTTAAATGCTAAGTGAGGGAACTTTTTGAGTTAGAAAGAGGAAGCGTAGAAAGCGGAAGTAGGATTGAGAAAAAAACAATGAACTCAGTAAGGGAGTGGAGAACCAGAAAAATCTGGGCACCTCCAACAGGCCCCTTGACAGTGGGATTATAGGGAAATGCAATGCCTGAAATGGAAAGATTTACGAAGGTACCAGTGTTAGGGACAAAACCTTCACCAGCGTACATGTGGAAATAAAAGGAAAGTAAAAGGCCTTGAGATGTTTTCTTGGCCTTAGGTATAATGGTAATAATTTGGATTGAATGATAATATATGATCACTCGGAGTTGGAGGATAAATGGAAAGGATATAGAAGACAATTGGGCCATGTTTTTTTGTTTTTTTGTGTGTTTTTTTGTTTGTTTGTTTGGTTGGTTGGTTTTTTTGAGACGGAGTTTCACTCTTGTTACCCAGGCTGGAGTACAATGGCGCGATCTCAGCTCACTGCAACTTCCGTCTCTGGGTTCAGGCAATTCTCCTGCCTCAGCCTCCTGAGTAGCTGGGATTACAGGCACGTGCCACCACGCCCAGCTAATTTTTTGTATTTTTAGTAGAGACGGGGTTTCACCATGTTGACCAGGATGGTCTCGATCTCTTGACCTCGTGATCCACCCGCCTCGGCCTCCCAAAGTGGTGGGATTACAGGCTTGAGCCACCGCGCCGGGCCCTGTTTTTCTTTTTTTTTTTTTCTTAATCTATCATCTTGGTATGAAGTTGTGATGTTGTAATTAATTCCATACCCTGCACCGTATTTTTAGCCTATTGTTTTGGTTCTGAGCCACCAAATAAAATGAAATGGACAGAGGCAAGAAATGGGCACCAGATAGCCATTGCCATAGCATTAGAGCTATGAGGAAAGAGCAAATGTCAAGATTTCCCAATCTAGTAATGATTACCTTAAAAGGGCTCTGATTATCAGCTCAGGGAGCTGCAACCCAACAACAGCTTTCTGTATAGTGCTTAGGTTTACAGAACCTTTTGATCACTCTATCAGGGAGTCACTTGAAAACTAGGGACATAAATCAGTCAGTAGGTTTCATATACATTTAGGTTTCGTGGGAGAAAATGTTCTGATTCTAAAAGAAAAGAAAGGGAGAAAGAAAGGAAGGAAAACGGGGAGTAAAAGAGGAAAGATGAATATAATGCACAATTCTTTATCTTGGTACACCCATAATTTTTTTAAATGCCACACTAAAAAAAAAATAATAAGATTGCATTAAATTCCCAGTGCTGCCTTAACAAATGATCATAAATCAGGTCTATTAAAACAATAGAAATTAATCCCCTCAAATTTCTGGAGGTTAGAAATCTGAGATTCAGTTGTCAACAGGGCCACAATCTTTCTGAAAACCCTAAAGAAGAATCTTTCCTTGTCTCTTTCCAGCTTCTCGTGGTTGCTTTCCATTCTGCATTCCTTAGCTGCATCATTTCAATTTCTGCCTCTATGTTCACACAGTCATCTTCCCTCTGTGTGTGTCTGTGATTCTGTCTCCAAATTCTCCCATTTTATTTTATAAAGACATCAGTCACTGGATGTATGGCACACCCTAATCGAATATGACCTTATTTTAGCTTGATTACATATGAAAATATCCTATTTTAAAACAAGAACGCATTTCTGGGTTCTAGGATTTAAGACTTGAACATACCATTTTGGGAGACACAATGTAATCCACTACAATCATAAATACTTAGCAAATTATTTTTTCTCTACCTGAAATCAGATATTTCAAGTTCTAAAATTACTATCATTCCTTTCTGCTCTTACCTCTATATGTTTACTTACCTATAAAATGAGGGCACTAATAATTTCTATCTTATCAGATTGTTATGAGGATTCCAGCTATTAATAGATGTCCAGTGTTTATTTAGACTAGCTCCTGGTACAAACACTTGGTAGGTACGTGATGGGCAGCCTTGAGACACCTGCTAGCACTTCCCACAACAATGATTCTGCCAAGACTTTACCCTGAAGAAATGAAAAGATTAGCTAAATCTTATTGTCCAGACAGCCTGGGAAGAAGTTAGCCTATTAGTGAGACAGCACTAATTAGAGTGTTTTTATCATGTTTTCCCTATTGTTTCTGCAACCTACTCTGTAATTGGACAAGTTACTCTATTAGACAATGACCTTGGGCATTGCGGTTGGTTTTAGCAGCCCATTCTAAGTCAATTTTCTAACACAGGCAGATGAACTATCTTAATTGGTGTGCCCTAGGAGAAATATAAACATGTCAAATAAATAACCATCAGGTGATACACAGTGTTGGATGACATTCACTTTCCTTTTGCCAGCTTCCTTTAAAGTAAACTTGGTAACAAAGCAGGACAAGTTTTGCTTGTGTTACACAGAGGTAAGATTAGCTTATTTAAGAGGTGTAGTAGGGAAGGAAGGCAACCTAAAGTGAACATTATAGCCCAGCAAGCACCAATTCTCTTCATGTAAGCATGATTAAAAAATAAACCTTGGCTATAAAACACAATTGATGTGCTAATAAAGTTCATTTTTTCTTTCTACATGTCAGTCAAAGTCAAAAGTCTCTTTCCTAATTTTTAAGTATCACAGAAATAAGTGTCCTGACTCTCTCCCCAATAATCTGCCCAATTAAATGGTGGTACTGGTATGCAAGTAGCTAAGTTGGGAAATTCTACTACAACATCTCCTCAACCTGCATTATGTGTGCTGTTTTTTCCCCCAAAAGCACAGATAAATGAAAAATAAAAATAAAAAACAATAATTCTCTTCTAATTTGTGATCCCATAAATTGACATGAACCATGCATCTCAATATTGTGAGCAATTTCTTTTCCATAAGAGTTTCATGAAGCAGAAAGACATAACTAAGGAGTTGTAATAGACACATTGAATCCTAGTCCTTTGTTATTTGGGGTTAGCTTGGCATGTGGCTCATTGACCATTGGCAGCAGTCAGACTTTTGAATTCTTTATTTTCACATTGTGGCTACAAAGGAAATGAAGAAAGACGAGAATCCAGAATTAGTCTGAATATTTCAACTGTGAAAAAAGAAAACTGATATTCTCTCTCTCTGATTCACATACATACATACATACATACATACATACATACATGCATATATATACATATATATAGAGAGAGAGCAAAACGGTTTTCTAATTTATTGTCCTAGTTGCCATAATTGCATTTTCCTCAAACAGGTGCACTTTGGTGCTTCTTTAACCTGGTAGGTCATTAGCATCACCTGAGTGGTCCTAAGGACTAGTGATGCCTTAACTGGACCTAGACCAATTAAATCGGAACAGAGTCGAGTTATTGCTCTACAGGCATTTTAAAACAATTTCCTGAGTGACTTTAACACGTAGGATTGTGAACCACTTACTTACTTTGCTAGAATTTGACATTTTAGGTGCTGTGGTTTGTTCATCTTCACATCCGTTCCTTGTTATTTCCCCAACATGTAGAAATCACTACCCAATGCTAATAAGGCTCTCGTATTGAGAAAGCTCATTTCCTTCTTCATTTTTCCTTCCCTCTGGGATTTTCTGCATTTGGTTGTGTAGGTATTAACTTCTTGACCTTTCTAAGACATAACCACGTAAGGTTAGTTTTACGATCATATTAATAACAAAAATGCCTGTTAAGGATTCTATTTGTTTAATTTTCTGACAAACAACACAAAGTCAATTTATAACAATGTAAACTTAATAAAAAATTGTTAGCTTTAAGAAAGTTTCAAGTCTGTATCAGAACATCACAAGAAACATTGAGATACTTAGCCGTAGCTATGCCAGTTTTCCTAAAGCATTCCCCTTCTTGCTGCTAAAATAGGCCTTTAGGCCGGGTGCGGTGGCTCATGCCTGTAATCCCAGCACTTTGGGAGGCCAAGGTGGGTGGATCACGAGGTCAAGAGATCAAGACCATCCTGGTCAACATGGTGAAACCCCGTCTGTACTAAAAATACAAAAAATTAGCTGGGCACGGTGGCGCGTGCCTGTAATCCCAGCTACTCAGGAGGCTGAGGCAGGAGAATTGCCTGATCCCAGGAGGCGGAGGTTGCGGTGAGCCGAGATCACGACATTGCACTCCAGCCTGGGTAATGAGAGTGAAACTCCGTGTCAAAATAAATAAATTAATTAAATTAAATAGGCCTTTAGGTGTTATCGGTCAGATTACCTCTCAGCTTTTAAAAATTGTAAATAGTTTAGTAGAGTGAGGAGGCGAAGAACAGCCTCACCCACAAGAGAACTGTGTATTATTCTGTTTTTTAAAGGACAGTGGCCGGAGGAGTAGCATGCATTATAAATAAAATGTACTTCTGGAGCAGTGTAATTTCAATATTTATCCATTTATTTCCACACCACAATGGGAAAAAACTTACGTGTATAGCCAACGGCAGTATACATATTTCTCCCATTATAGCTTCCAAAATGTCCCATACAATGCTACTTTTAAAAAAGCATTCATTTGCAAATCTGGTAAGCTTTGTTATCTATTCCTAAAATATTCTTAGCAACCTCAAAAACTGAGAGGCAGATGTATTTATTATGGCAATACTATCTGTGCCTGGCCAGTATTGTAAAACTACAATAAAATATTAGTATTTGACAGGAAGTAGTACAAGCATTAAAGGGACTGACTAATACTACAAAATTACCTATGGGGTAAAGCCACAGAAAAGCAGACCTACAGATAACTTCCCTTTGTGACACCTCACTCAATTTGAGCATTGATTTGATTTCTTTCATGTATTTACACTATAGATATCAGAGTTACAGAATCAATTGTATAGGTTGCCCCAAAGACCACTTTGTTAAATTTATGAGTAGCTGCTTAGGATCAACAGTCAGAAAATCAATTTCCTCCTATTCTGTTTCTCATTAGTGTACAAGTTTTATTTGTTTTTGTAGGATTGCCTAACCCATTTGAGAAAGCAATTTAAATAGTCTGTCCTTGCGCTTACTGTTCAATTCCAATCAAGTCCCCCTATTGCAAACAGGGTTTTGCTTACAGATAAAATAACAACAAATAACAAAAGCAAGTGGTTTATTTAATAATTGTTCTTTCCATTGAACTAACTCAGTGAGGTCCTTCACACATGGCTAAAATAGGAGGGTCATTTTCATCTTGACTCTGTTTGGAAGAGAGAGTATTTGATAGGATTTAGTTGTGAAGACAGAAATAGAATGTTAGCAAAAACTAAAATCTTCTGGATATTTAACTCAACTGTTATGGGTTCTTTATTGTGGAGGCTGTTCTGCCTGTTTGCCAATAAATATGTATTAGTTACCCACAACATCCCAAAAGTAATTAAAAATTAAATAGATTCTTCATCTCTTGGGCCTACAGTTCACCATAAAATCATAATCATCAAAATTCATTCTTATTCACTTGGTTCTCTGATATTTTCAATTCAGTCCCATAAATATTTATAGCATTCTGCTTTCTACCATGGAAAAGTTTACAGTCTTGTATGCAAGATAACACAAACACATATAACTAGCTACCCGAAGAGCTAAGTGTCATGAGACAAGCATGAGTGAAGAACTGGGTCAAAGTACAGGCAGCAGGAGCCCATGTACCAAGGTGAGTACTAATATAGGTCAGCCAATATCAAAAGAAGATAATTGAACATATGTAATATTAGAGACTATATGTGATCTACAAAATGATGATGTACCAACTTATGTCAAGAATGACATCAAATGTCTTCCACTTCCATTCATAATAAACTATCTAACACCAGGGAGCTCTCTCACTATAGATAATAAAATTTGGTCAAAATATACCTAATATTGTTTTAAGGCACTGGGTAACACAGAACTGTGACTTCTAAAAAAATAAAAATAAAAACTCCACTATTATCCAATCCTTCTACATGATGTATTTTTTATACCATGGCACAAGGAAGAGAAGTCCAAACAGAGAAAAGTAGTCTTGCTGAACTGAAAAGACAGATTAGAAGTAACTGTACACAGAAGAGGTGTTCCCAAAATTCACATAACAGTCCCTTTGCATTCATATTGGAATACTAAACTGCATATGAAAAAGGTTACAAATGATAGAAATACTTCATTTTTTCATGGGCTATGAATTACACAACTGTGTGTATTTCTGAAAACTTACCCACTCTACACTTACCATCTACGCATTCTACTTTCTGTAAAATATACCTCACTTTGATAGAAAGTAGTGACATAACTTGGCTAGGCTTTTAATGGGAACAGTCTGGCTGCTTTGTTCAGATTTAAGCTATGTGTGGAGACACATAGTGGCATGAAGAAAACGTAGGAACTTTTTGCTATAAGTTGAGTAAGAGATAGCTCAACTTGGAGTAGGGTTTTATTTGTGGATAGGGTATAAATTGTTACAGTTCGGGTTATATTTTGAGGCTACACTCATGAGATTTACTACTGGATTGAAAGAGGAGTGGAAGACAAAGAAGTCAAGAAAGCAAGTGTTTGGCCTGAACATACAAGGGTGAAATAATAATGTACTGATATTGGGAAGAATATGAGTGGAGCATGTGTGAAAAAAAAGTCAGAATTCAATGACAGTTGTGTTAGAAGTTGTGTGAGACCATTAAGGGATCATGTGTAGATTAAGAACTGTGCGTGGCTTAATCCCTGGGACGCTCTAACTTTAAAAAGCCAGGGAGTTAAGAAGCAGCCAGGAAAAACTTAGATGGAATGGTGAATGATGCAAAATAAAATTCAGGAGAGTGCAACATCCTATCAGCCATGTTAATTATGTACACTGAAATGCTGGAGGTTAACTTCTCCCTATCAGCTGCATCCTTATTCTTTTAAACACACTTTGTCTCTACTATTAAAGCAAAAGTTTTCCCTTAGATCTATTCTTACTTGCTCTTTCAGGACTACTTGGCATTCTCTACTTCTTATAACATTTTGCATTAATTTACAAGACCTCACATCTGGTCATCTTGTTTTCTTCCTACCTTTTTGCATTCTCCTTCATAGTTGTATTTGTGAGTGTACCTACTTGCCTTTAAATGTTAGGATTTCTAAAAGTTTAATCAAAAGTTCCTAATTCAATCTACATTTTGTTTGTAAGAAACCTCATTCACAAGAAGTAGTATAACATGGTAATTAAGAATAAATCCTCCCATTCACAATTGTTACAAAGAGAATAAAATACCTAGGAATGCAACTAGAAAAGGATATAAAGGGCCTCTTCAAGAAGAACTGCAAAAAACTGCTCAAGGAAATAAGAGAGGACACAATCAGATAGAAAAACATTCCATGCTTATGGTTAGGAAGAATCAATATTGTGAAAATGGCCATACTGCCCAAAGTAATTTATACATTCAATGCTATCTCCATCAAGCTACCTATGACCCTCTTTGCAGAACTGGAAAAAACCACCTTAAACTTCATATGGAACTAAAAGAGAGCCCACATAGCCAAGACAATCCTAAGCAAAAAGAACAAAGCTGGAGGGATCACTCTACCTGACTTCAAACTATACCACAAGGCTACAGTAATCAAAACAGTATGGTACTGGTACCAAAACAGAGCTATAGACCAGTGGAATGGACAGAAGCTTTGGAGGCAATGCCACACATCTACAACCATCTAATCATTGACAAACCCGACAAAAGCAAGAAGTGGGGAAAGGATTCCCTGTTTAATAAATATGGTGTTGGGAAAACTGGCTAGCTATGTGCAGGAAGCAGAAACTGGATCCCTTCCTGACACCTTACACTAAAATTAACTCCAGATGGATTAAAGACTTAAACATAAGACCTAACACAGTATAAAAATACCAAGAAGAACACCTAGGCAAAACCATTCAGGACACAGACATAGGCAAGGACTTCATGACTAAAACACCAAAAGCATTGGCAACAAAAGCCAAAATAGACAAATGGGACCTAATTAAACTCCAGAGCTTCTGTGCAGCAAAAGAAACAATCATTAAGAGTGAATTGGCGACCAACGGAATGGGAAAAAAGTTTGCAATCTACCCATCTGACAAAATGCTAATATCCAGAATCTACAAAGAACTAAAACAGATTTACAAGAAAAAACAAACCCATTCAAAAGTGAGTGAAGGATATGAACAGATAGTTTTCAAAAAAAGACGTATATGAGGCCAACAAACATATGAAAAAACACTCATCATCACTGGCCATCAGAGAAATGCAAATCAAAACCACATTGAGATACTATCTCTTGCCACTTAGAATGGCAATCATTAAAAAGTCTGGAGACAACAGATGCTGGAGAGGATGTGGAGAAATAGGTACACTTTTACACTGCTGGTGGGAGTGTAAATTAGTTCAACCATTGTGGAAGACAGTGTTGCGATTCCCCAGGGACCTAGAAATAGAAATTCCATTTGACCTAGCAATCCCATTAGTGGGTATACACCCAAAGAATTATAAACTGTTCTATTATAAAGACACATGCACACATATGTTCATTGAGGCACTGTTTACAATAGCAAAGACCTGGAACCAGCCCAAATGTCCATTAATGATAGACTGGAAAAGGAAAATATGGCACATATGCACCATGGAATACCATGCAGCCATAAAAAACAATGAGCTTGTGTCCTTTTTAGGAACATGGATGAATCTGGAAACTATCATTCTCAGTAAACTGACATAAGAACAGAATATCAAACGCCACACATTCTTATTCATAGGTGGGTATTGAACAATGAGAACACATGGACATAGGGAGGGGAGCATCACATACTGTGGTCTGTTGGTGGTGACTTGGGGAGGGACAGCACAGGGTAGGAGGGTTGGGGAAGGATAAAATGCAGAGAAATGCCAGATATAGGTGATGGGGGGATGGAGGCAGCAAACCACATTGCCACATATGTACTTATGCAACAATCCTGCATAATCTGTACATGTACCCCAGAACCTAAAGTACAATAAAAAATATATATATTTTAAAAATTATAAAAACAACCATTTAAAAACATTTGTAAAAGAGACCAAATATTAAAGAAAAACAAATATATATTTAAAAAAAAGAATATTAATCCCTTTTCCAATCTGCCTTGGTTCAAAATTTAGCTCTAACACCAGTTTTGCCATTGTGGCAAAAACTCAGCCTATCTTTGTCTCAGTTTTAAATTTAAATTTTTAATTTAAAATTATAATAGTCCTTACAGAATGTTCACAAGGAAAAATGAGTCCATGTTAATAAATCATAACACAGATGAGAACAGCTTTAATTACCATATATAAGTGACTAGCTCACACTTCATTTTCTCTGGCCTAGACCTCCTTTCTAAACTAGCAACCTACATATTTACCATTTCCCTTTTTATCTTAACTTAAATTTTTCTAAGGTATCTCCAACTCAACATGTCCAAAACAGAATTCATAAATCTTGAACAATCCCAAGGCTCCCCATCCCAGATAATGACACAACTCATAAAACTGGGTGATATCCTCCACACAGATTTATCCCCCCCACCACATCCTTCATATCCCTAACCAATCTATTCACAATGTAGTGATATAGCTCTTTACATGTTTCTTGAATCTGTTTTTATTTTCTTGCCAATGAATTATATACCCACTAACCTATTCTAATCTACTTTTTTCTCTAACCTTCATGACTGCAAAAGCTTGCTGTCTGGGCATCCTGTATCTTTTCTTTTCCCTATTCTCCATGCTGCACCCAGAAACATCTTCTGATTATATTCCCCAAATTCAGCATAAAATGCTTCATTGACTTACTATGATTCAGGGAAAAGCCCTAAATTCCTAACATGGCTTATTAATCCTCCCATGTCTGATTTCTATATTGCCTTATTTCTATCAGTTTCTTCATCTTTTGCTCTGTTACTGCTTCTGATAAATTCTTAAATAACTCATGCTTCCTTCTACTAAAGTATATTTGTGCATTCTTTTCTCCTCCATTTATTTAATTCTTACTATGCATTCAGAGCTCTGCTCCATTATCATTTTTTTCTTGAAGCCTTTCCTAGTCTCCAGGTGCCGTGACATCTGCTAATTCATGCATACTTGTCAATATACACTTTTCCATATTCCTCATATTATTTTGTAAAATTTACATGTCACACTATAAAATTTGGTGAATGAAAACTTAAAGAGGGCAGGACCTTCACATGTTTACCATTGTAAGCCCAAGATAGATAGATAGATAGATAGATAGATAGATAGATAGATAGATAGATAGATAGACAGATAGATAGATAGATAACATGGTTCTTGGTAGAAAGCAGTCAATAAATATTTGCTCAATGCATAATTAGGTAGTAGTACTTACAGTAGTGAGAAATGACTAAAAAGATTACGTAAGCCATGTGACAAAAGAAAGCAATGAAGTTTAAGTAACCATCAAGGTAAGAACAGAGCTAAAATCTGTCCACCCGTTGGCCACAAGGAATATTGACAAACAATCATTTCAGTCCTAAGACTGCCAAGCAAACATCAGTCCTTCTAGAAGACCTCTCGGAAAAGGCAAAGCAGAGATCTAACAGATTTAATGATCTTTAGACTTGAAAAGCGGTGACCGCAGTCTTTGCTTTTGTATGTCCCATGTAAGGGAGAGGAGTTTTTTGTTTTTTGTTTTTCTCATTCAACATTAGGTTCATGGTTGAGACCCTTATTCCAAGAGAATTTTATAAAAGAAAGCATGCGCATTTATTTAATGCAAGTTTTATGTAACACAGGAGACTTTGTAACTGCCCAAAGGGTTCCTCTTGCCTACTGACCAGGTAGAGCTAAGGGTCTAATGCAGGCAGAGCTGGCTAAATGGGAGGATGAAGTTTGAGTATTCAAGTCAATCTCCCTGAAAATTTTGAGACTGAGGTTTTTAAGGATAACTTGCCAGGCTGAGGACTCGGGAGTGATAGTGCTGACTGTGCAGGCCCGAAGTGAAATCACAATGAGGGTCAAAGTGGAATATTTTTCTGTCTTCTGTTCCTGGATGGGATCACATAACCAGTTGACTCAGATTATTTATCTGGGTGGCACCAGCTGATCCATCAGAATGCAAGGTCTGAAAAATACCTCAAACCTCAGTCTTAGGTTTTACAGTAGTGATGCATCCACAGGAGCAAATGGCAGGTTAACGATCTTGTGGTCTCCAACTGCGTGACTCCTAAATCATAATTTCTAATTTTGTGGCTAATTTGTTAGTTTTATAAGGATGGTTGTCTGCTCCGTTGGTAAGAAGGGGGTTTGTTTCAAGAAAGTGCTGTTATCATCTTTGTTTCAAAATTAAATTATAAACTAAATTCCTCTTATAGTTAGCTTGGCCTACACTCAGGAATGGACAAGGCCTGTTTGGAGGCTGAAGGGAAGATTTTGAGGGTAAAGGGACAGTTACATCAGATTTCTTTCACTGTCATAATTTTCTTCCTATTATAATTTTTGCAAAGGTAGTTTCACCTTCAGGAAAGAATACCCAAAGAAACAGTGAAACCTATGTACTCTTATGGACAGTCACTGCAGAAGTACAGCTGGAGGATAAAGGAATGTGATCTCATGGTGATGATAATAAACTGCTGGGAACCAAGCAAGGCCTTGGTTCAGATTCTTTCTGGCATCTCTGTGTCTTAGAAAATAAAGAAGTTATTTTCCTCTGTGTTATAAAGAGAGTACCTCTAGAATTAAAGCCTACAACCTACTTTAGAGGAAGTTCAGAAAATTCTTTTCTGCCTTGCTTCAGGGAGAGGGAGGAAGGAAGTTAGAGAGACTTTCTGCTGTTTCTCAAGTGTCAAGGAGCTGCATTTTGGAACACTGTGTCCTGAATTCCATCATCTGACAAAACCAAATTTACTCACAAAATGTTAGGAGGGGAAAAAATCGGCAAAACAACTACAACAGGCATGTTGGAGCCAATTAGGAGCACATGGTGGAATGGGTTCAGCATTAGGATGTTTCTCTCCAGAAATCAGTTTGGTCTGCAGACACTTGTAAGCCATTGACTATACTTTCTGTAGGCTCTCTGATTATGGAAAAGGAGATTAAGAGGAAGCAGACAGCAGGAGGCAAGCTATCCTTTATCAGTCTCAGAGATGATAATGTCCATCCCAGCATGGAGCTGATTAGAAGGAGATGCTGAGCAGAGGAAATGCCATAAATTGAGCAGCATTCTAAGTCTCTCCTGAGTCAGCAGTTCCCCCTCTAACTTCTTTATACACTTTGAATTAATATTAAAAGAGCATAAAGGTATACAGAGTAGATAGCAGGTCACATTTATGTAATACTGAGACCAAATATCTTAGTCACTCCAAATATCTTCCTTATTAAACAGTGAGTTTTAAATCTCTACCATGGGGCCATTGATTAAAAACTGGTCAGATATAGATACATTTAACCCACTTAAAAATATAACACTCTGTAGGTGAGCAAGAAGATGGCTAACTATCATAGTTAGCTTTTCTAAAAAGAAAAAAATGAAGACGTTTGTGGCAGAAACCAGAGCCATAACATTTAGGATTGCATGAGTTTTGGGAGAACAGTACCGTAGTTTTGGCTGCTGGCATGTGGGGAAAATATTTAACACTGAATCAGTTACTTAATCATATAAACAGGCAAAGTGAGATAACACGAGTGAGTTAATGACACCTTGAATAGAAGACAAGCAAGGTTTAGCTGCATCGAGAAACAACACTGCACAGTTTTTTTCTAATCACGGGAAATGAGAGTAAGATAACTACCTTGGATTACCTAGTTCATACTAAATTACCCACAATGAAGCCCTCTACTCATCTTATTTCCCTATTTATGTTTCAGTTCCAGAAAACAAACAAAAACAATAAAAACTCTTATGGTTTCTATGAGGATTCCGCATGCATTACTGAATCAATCCTGGTCCATCTGAAACTCCCTGTGTTCCAGAAATAATCCCTGTGACATGACTGATTCCCATAATTTCCCTTCTAATTAATTGTAATCCTTCTACCTATTTTTGCAGATTTGAGGTTAAGGCACAACCTCCTGTAAGCATCTCTATAATATTTGCTTCAAGAAAAAAAATATTTCTCTTAAATTCTATTTGTCTTCTTCAAGCAGGTGAACCTCTGTTCCTCAGTTTCACAAATCAAAGGATCTGCATGGATGCTCCTGTTATTGTACCTCCACACATGATGTCCTGTAATAGCTATTGGTACATATTGAGCTCATGTTTACAGCTTTACCTGGCTGAAAGGCAGCTCTAACTTCTGCTTCGGGTGATTTTATATTTCACTTATCTAAGGGAATGCTCTGCAGCCATTCAGAATTCAAGAACATACATTGTCCCTCAGTGAACATAATGGAAGTGGAATACATCTCTTCCCAATCACAGACTGAGATTAATTTGACAAATACCCGTTAGACCAGCCAACAGCTTGCTCAGTTACTCCTATTTGCTTTAATTTATTTAGGAAAAGACCCTGATCTATCAAGTTAAATGCCTTGATCATTCATCAGTATACAGATAGTCAAGTGCCCTAGTCCATAGCCAGGTTATCAATCTGTGAAAGGTGAACATTTGGGTAACTCATTTAACTGAGCAAGGTCTAAAGCTTCAAATATTTTAAGTTATTGGAGGTCATGGCTGAACTATAATCTTTCCCTTGTCAAATATTACAAACTTAGAAGAAGACATTTGTTTCCATGAACTAACTGAGCTCTAAATATATGTATTTTCCCCTACAGTTAATTTCTGACTAGGTATTTATTCAGGAGATCTTTCTATTGTTATATTGGCTATGCTTTGGTTTGTGCACAGAAATTATGCTGTTCTGACAGCTCTATTATTTTTACTGGTTGGCTTGCAGCGATTTATCTTAAAGTACACCAGGAATTTATTTTTTATAATTGGCTCTGCCTTTTGTTATGAATGTGCTTATGAGACACTATAGCAGTTCAACATTTTAATGTTTCAATGTTTTCCACCAATTTGGTAATCTTGTAAACAGCAGGGTTTCTGAAGGGTCTCTAAGCAATTCTGAAAACAGGATTAATAAGAAAAAGCTGGTGAATTTAGTTTTATCTTTACTGCTTTTCTGATAGTGCTACCATGGCATTGCCCTTTGCTGTATATAAAAGAGGTAAAGATATTTGGGTTCAAGGTAAAATTATATGTAAAAATTCGGATCAAAAATAAGACATTTTAAATTGATTCTTTAAAATTGCACTAGAAATTTACAAGACTTGCTATTAAAGGAATAGAGTATTAGTTTTATATTGCTGATGTTACCAGATGAGCCTATGCAACTAATATCCCAGCTCATTACATCACAACCAAAGTTATGACATCTCAGTATTTAACTATTACCTCAGAATGCTTAACTCGGGAAACTGGAATGAACTAGCTTTCAATTGCTGAGCCAAAATTTAAAAGTTAATCAATTTCACAGATAGGACAGGTTTTTAGGCTCATTAGTTTTTATAGTGTTAAAGCAGATATTGCTTAGTCAGTTAAAGGCATCTTTTCTTTGTAATCTAAACCTATTTAATAATCACCTCCAAAATTTATTGCAATTGTAAAATAGGTAATTCAAGCATTTACTACCATTTTGTTTCACAATAGCTGAAAATAAATCACATAGCTACTGTAAGTTAGATCTTGATATAATTTAATAATACATAAAATTTCATCCAAAAAGCCAACTACTTCTAACACAGGCAAATGCCACTTATTAGACTCAAAGATACATTTGCTCATTTGGTAAATATTTAATAAGCACTTTCTGAGTGCAAAATACTATGTTAGGAGTTTTAGGAGATTCAAAGATAAAATTTAATATCCTCAGTGTAGATTTTCATTAAGTCTGTTTATGTGTACATTAAAACTGCAATTTGCCATAGAAAAAAATGTGCTTTGAGGTAATGTCTATAAAGTGCTTTGGAAATCCATTGGAAACAGAGAATTTCCAGGACGTTGGTTTAGAGATCATACACAAGAAATGATTGAAAAGGCAACATAGCAGGAGGAAACAGCCTGAATAAGTCCTATCTGATGTCTAACAAAATGTACTTATGGCTCTTAGGTGACATGTCTAACCAGGTGACCACAAAGTATCTGGAGGAGGAAATGTCGCAACACATGGCAGAATGAGGTACAAAGTGACTCTCTCACTAAGTTAAAATCACATATCTTTAAGCTCCACATCATATCAATTAAATGAAGATTTTTGGTGAAAAGAACTGGTTTAGGCATCTTTTTAAAAGGCTCTAGGTGATATAAGAATGTACTCATTGCTGGGAGGCACCAGCTACATTAATTGTAGCAAGCACCACGAGCTGGTCAAGAAATGAAGTTTCAGTTTCAAGCATTCCTGCCACTGAGTCTTGTTTGGCCAACAACAGGCGTCTTTACAAAGAGAAAGAAATTTAATTCATGTTGTTCAGCCATCTCCTCGTTTCCTCTTCACTAGTACAACCCTGTTAAACCATACTTTTCTGTTATTTAACTAAAAATTTGAGAATGAAAATAATCTTCTTTCTCATTTCTTGATTCTACCATGGTTCTTAAAAAAGGCCAGAATCTTCTCAAATTCCTTGAGTTCTTTTTTTTTTTTTTATCACAAGTCACCTTTCCCTTCCCTTGTTCTCATGGCCACACTCTTGGGCTGTGTTCTTACCACTTGTCTCACCTCGGAATGATGAATTCAACAATCCTAGTCTCTAGTGGAAACCTGGCCTTTCCACTTTCCCAAGTTCCACTGCAAGAATTTTTTAACTTCATATTTCATATACTCCAGTGACCTTCTCATTTTTACCATCTTCACCGCTGTTCATGTTGAACTATAACATCATAATAAACCTGTCCCATCACTGCCTAACATATACCTCAGCTTCCCAACACCCTTTCCCCTTCTGATTACCAAAAACAGCACCACAATCTGCCTTCTTCATGACTTACTACAAGGTAATCATTACTGGAGAAGACACATAATCAGTGATACTGGCATCATTACATTTCATGATCTCGAACTGGATCCAGGATTTCAACAGTGTTTTACTAGATTGGTCTGGTAATATTTTTTCCACCCATTCTCTGTGATAAAGATTTCATGAAATCAAGATGATTCTTTTTTTTTCTTTTTATTGCATTTTAGGTTTTGGGGTACATGTGCAGAACATGCAAGATAGTTGCA
>CM052665.1:11718419-11747840 GCA_028533165.1 Leontopithecus rosalia | reverse complement strand
TTTCTGATTTTTCGACTGGGTCAATGAGTAGAGGCCCAGATTGTTAATGATGAAGTATTTCTGTTTCTTAGTTTTCCTTCTAACAGTCTAGCCCCTCTGCTATAAGACTGCTGAGGTGCACTCCGGGCCCTGCTTGCCTGCGGTACACCTGTAGCAGCTGCGGAACAGTGAGGGATGCTACCAGTTTCTTCTTCTATCTTTGTCCCAGAATGATGCCCGCCAAATGTCAGTCTGATCAGTCCTTTTTGAGGTGATTCTTTGGGTATACAGGGGTCAGGGAGCTGCTTGAGGAGATGGTCTGTACTTCATAGGAGTTCAAATGCTGATCTGTGAGCTCCGTTGTTCATTCAGTAGCACTAGGCAAGTACGTTTAAGTCTGTTGTGGCCGAACTCCTGAAACCCCTTTTTTTCCTCAGATGCTCTGTCTCGGGGAGTTAGGGCTTTATTTGTGAGTATCCATTGTGGTGTCTTGCCCAGCTAGGAGGCAATCTAGTCACTATTTAGCTGCTGAGGCTCCGCTCTGCTGGCATGAGGTCCGCCCTTTTGCTGTGGGCTCCATCCTGCTGTTTTGGGCTCCGCCCTACTGACGTAGGCACCGCCCTGCTGACGTGGGCTCTGCCCTGTTGGTGGAGTCTCTCTGTTATGGCGGGTTGCCTCAGCAACGCTGACTGCGTCAGCAATGGGTGGGTACCTCAGTAGGGGCCGAAGCTCTTGGCAATGGGGACGCCCCTCCCCCACCAAGTTGCACAGCTGTGGTTTCAGCTGTGCCCCCAGTGGAACTCTCAACCCGGGCACTCTGAATCGCCGTATTGCTTGTCCCTGTGGGGGTGGGACCCATCGAACCTCATCACTTGGTTCCTTGCCTCCGAGCCTTTTTGCTTTTTGCTTTTTTTTTTTTTTTAAGTTGTAGCATTGACTCTCTCCCAGGTGCCTCAGCCACCAGCAGAAAGGGCACGGGGATCTGTGTGATTTCCTGTGCAGCAACCCGCTGCACTGGTTCACGGTTCACCTCCCAGAAATCTCCTGGTCTGGCTCACCGTCCAAATCCCATTCAATCAGATGAACATGGCAATCTGCCCTCCCAAGTCTCAAATTGCTGGTTTAACAGGGCACCCAGACCCGTGTGTTTTGTGCGCAGTGCCACTGCGCTGTGGCGCCAGCTGCCTGGCTGCGCCAGAGGAGACCGCTGTGCTGGCATCCTGAGTCCTGCGTCCTGCCTCCCTCTTACACCTGGGCTTTTCCCCACTCTGTGGGCTATAATGATCTGTCTGGAAATGCGGTGTGAACTCACCCTCTGCGTCTTGACTGAGAGCTGCAATCGTGAGTTGCTTCTAGCGTGCCATCTTCCCACTCCCTGTGTCCAAGATGATTCTTAAGCTTTACTCTTCCCCCCTCACTGTCCATCTCAGCAAATGACTTTTCCTCATATGTCAAAAATAATTTTTTCACTGACTTTTCTCCCCTCTCTCTACATCGTCAAGTGCCCCATCTGTACTGGACATTTTTATGAGCATAAATATGGCGATTCCATTTCCCTTTTCATTTACCTGTCCTTTTGAAGATAAATTCTACAGACAGTTGTTTTTAATTTCTTCAGCTTTATTCTCTCTTGAGCCCAAACCATTCAAGTTTTCACCAATTACATTCACTTAATTAAATCCAAAGATCCGTTCTCAGCATCTCACTACACCTATCAGTGATGGTTGACGTTGTTGGTTCACGTCTTCCTTTCCTTCTAAAAACACTTTTGTATTTGGTTTCAAGGGCACTACACTGAACTGTTTTTCTTCCTTTATGAAATCACTGCTCCTTTTCAGTCACTTTGGTTGCTTGGTACTCATTTCCTTGACCTCAAAAACTTGAAGTGCCCTACATATCAGTCCTTGAATTTGTTCTGTCTACACATAATTTCTCAGTGATCTCATCCAGTCTCATGACTCCAAATGCCTTCTACACAATGCCTTATAACGTTTATATTATTTAGACTAAAACTTCTCTTTAAACTCTTGACTAATGCACACAACTTGATACTTTACATGTTGACCCAAATATCTAATTGATATTTAACAAGAGAATGCATGATCCTCATTCTCTCTCCTGCATCTTCAAAATCCTTTATCTAAATTATGAAGTTTCCATGCTTGTTATTCAGCCTAAAATATCAGTCATCCCCAATCCTATTTTTTCTCACTATCATCACTCAATTACCTAAATTCTACACACTTTACTATTAAAACATACCCATAATGTTGTTTCACACATGCTAAAACATATCCAGAATTCCATTTTTTATTAAATTTACTACTGTCACTCTGGAGCAAGCTCGGATTATTTTAATTTTTTAAATTCATTAGTACTTCCAATCCAAAAATCCTAGTTCTTCTTTAAATGGTCTCTCAATTCCATCCTTTCCTACTTCAGTGTATTTTTAATATGGCAGTCAGAGGACTTCTGTAAAATATAATCAAAACCATGTTGTTCCTCTCTCTTCATAAACTTTTCATGTCTTTGTGTCAGTTTTGGTAAAAAGAGCTCTTTATGCTGGAACTGCAGAACCTCCTGTCTCCTATACTTCAGACATATTCTCACATTAGGGATTTTAGACCTACTTTGGTCTAGAATGTCCATCCTCCAGATATTTGCATTACTCTTTATCCCCCTCAAATTTCACATTTTCTGAAACATACTCTGATGATCCTATTTAAAAGTAAACTTCTGGCCAGGCACAGTGGCTCACGCTTGTAGTCCCAGCACTCTGGGAGGCCGAGGCGGGTGGATCACGAGGTCAGGGGATCGAGACCATCCTGGTCAGTGTGGTGGGGCCCCATCTCTACTGGAAATACAGAATGTTGGCTGGGCATGGTGGCTCTTGCCTGTGGTTCCAGCTACTCGGGAGGCTGAGGTGGGAGAATTGCCTGAACCCAGGAGGCAGAGGTTGCGGTGAGCCATTGCACTCCAGCCTGGGTAACAAGAGTGAAACTCCGTCTCAAAAAAAAAAAAAGTAAACTTCTAAACTTCTCTAACCTCACTCCTGATTTTACTTCTTTCCATAGACCTCATCATCTAAAATAGTACATATTTTACCTATTTATTTGGAAGACTATGTGTCTTCCTATGTTCCAATAGGATATAAGGTAAAATTACTAATCAAGCTTCTCTAGAGGGACAGAATTAATCAAATATTATATGTATAAATTGAAAATATATGGGATTTTATTAACTCACATGATTACAAGGTCCTACAATAGGCCTTCTGCAGGCTGATAAGGAAGGAGAACCAGTCTGAGTTCCAAAACAAGAACTTGGAGTTCAGTGGTCAAGGGTAGGAAGCGTCCAGCACAGGATGTCAGCTGGGAGGCCAGGCCAGTCTCTCTTTTCATATTTTTTTGGCTGCTTATATTCTAGCCATGCTGGCCACTGATTAGATTGTGTCCACCCACATTAAGGGTGGGTTGCCTTCCTCAAATGTTAATCTCCTTTGACAACACCCTCTCATGTTCCATGTGAGAACATGCCATGTTCGGTTTTCTGTTCTTGTCTCAGTTTGCTGAGAATGATGGCTTCCAGCTTCATCTGGGGTATATGTGTAGAACGTTCAAGTTTATTACATAGGTACACACGTGCCTTGGCAGTTTGCTACATGTTTTCACCCATAAGTGGCTGTCGAATAATGAGAACACATGAACACAGGGAGGGGAACATCACACACCATGGCCTGTTGCGGGGTGGGGACGCTGGGGGAGGGATAGTAGGAGGTGGGGGGATTAGGGAGGGATAACATTGGGAGAAATAACTAATATAGATTATGGAGATGGATGCAGCAAACCACCAAGGCAGGTGTGTACACTCTTAATATTCTCATTCTCATTGACTCTTCAAGCACTTTTATTCTTAATTCTGCCCCCCAATTCCACTATATTCTTTCTACTTGAAGTCACAAATAAGCCTTAGTATACAAGTTTCAGTAATTATTAATATAATTGTGACTTTACCATCTATTATTATATGCCTAGTCTGTTCTATACATTAAGATTATTGGGGAAAAAAATTATAAACATATACTCCTTCTAGTCATATCATTAATTTTGTGAGATGGGCTGTTGGGAAAAGCTGCAAAGGAGAAAAGGCTTACAGAGTGCCTG
This sequence comes from Leontopithecus rosalia, assembly GCA_028533165.1. Lineage (NCBI taxonomy): Eukaryota > Metazoa > Chordata > Mammalia > Primates > Cebidae > Leontopithecus > Leontopithecus rosalia. Next base: position 11,743,698 of record CM052665.1, on the reverse strand, counting down.
CATAAATGGGTTATTAGTAACACATAAACAAGGAACCACAAACTGTGGAAGGCTGCAGGAGGCCACTGAGGAGGAAGCCCTCTCCATTCCTCATGTTCTGGTGCAGAGTGACTTAGGTTCTGTTACCATAGACATCATGCTCCAGGACGTAAAACCCTTTTTAGCACTATGACGTAACCTGACTTGTAAGCTCCTTGTAAGGCCCGAGTTCCACCAGCTGCACATAGATAATAAACTCAAGATAACCACATGTTCTTGTTTTGTGAAACTCCCAAACTGCCACTGTGATCAATCCTTTGAATGACACACCAGTTCCGGCTCACGGTTTCATCCACCATCACTCTACTCCTATCCCATAGACCAAAGTGATTGTAATCAATAAACAGTGTGGATGATCAGAGCTCCAGACCTTCACTGTCACCTCCAGAGTAATGAAGTGATGGCTCTCTGGTCCCACTTTTTCTCTTAATCTGCCTTTCTCTCATTCCTTTGTTGCCACTGAACTCGGGGTACCCACGGGTGACATAGAGCTGACTCCCTACAGTGGGCAATTTGGTTGTCACTGTTTATCGTTGGAAACCTGCTGAATAAAGGTATTAAGTAACCTTCTTCACTTTAAACCTGTATTCAGTAAATATGAAGCCCATTATTTGTATCTAAGTCATTTAATTTCAGAGCACTCTTAGAAACGATAGTATATAAGTTCTTCCCATTAGCTTAGAGTATTTCGATTTGGGGAGTTTTTAATCTATTTCGCTGGTTTGTTCCGCACTACCCATCCTATAAATGCTGGAGTTACTTAAAAATTAGTCCTGGACTCTCTTCACATTCTGGTACATCTTACTAGCTTTGCTTATCTCTGATGACTTGCAATACCATCAAATTTCCAACTCCTCAGTGCAAATGTTCTAGACAGACCTCTTCTAAACTAATGTAACAGTAACCTATCACTCTCTTTCAGATATCCTAAATGTATTTTCAAAGTTTAATTTGTGATCTCCGCCCACCATTTAAATCCATTTTATCTCTAATATTTCCCATCTAATTTACTGTCACCTCCACCCACCCACATTCTACAGAAAACTGAGTCTTCCTTGACGTCTCCTTCTCCCTGTTTTTTCTCCTCCAATCTGTTAAAACATCCTATTTATTCTAATCCAAAATATATTTTGAGTCATCTCATTCTCCCTGCAATTCCAGCAATTATCTCTTTAGCCACTTATTCTATTTTTCTTGATTTCACTGTTACTTTTCTTTCATCCATTCCTTACACAGAAAGCATTCTCTTACTTAAATTGTTTGATAGTGCCACATTTTCATTAGCATAAGATTCTTTTTTTTTTTTAATTTCAACTAGGCTTACAAATCTTACATATCTGGTCCCTGCTTACCTCTAGACTTACCTAGTTCCATTCATCTCTTCACTCACTATACCCAAGTACACCAGCTTTAGCAATTCCACATGTATTCCATTACTCCAGTCTCACTGAAGCTATAACTATACTTCCTGGTTTATCTGAGTAACTGGCCTTATATATGAGGCCTTAGTCCTCAGGAATTTTATTTGGGTGAATAGTTGGCCCTGAATTATTATTATAATAACTGGAGAGACAATTTCATGGAAGCAGAAAAAAATAAGCCACAGAGGCTTTCTTTGTCAAGAAATAAAAGTATTTGCAATTAATATTCAAATACATGATAAAGGTAGAGTATCTGTAGGTACACAATGATTCTAAAATTAATTGACAATTAGCTGTAATTGTGTGACCCTATGAATAAATTTTTAATACATAATATTGCATAAATTAAACTTAGTAGATACTATTTTTGCCCTATACTTATTAGTGAATTTAATCACTCTCTAAAATTAGAAAGAAAAGATATCTAGTCTCTATATAACTTCTCGATTTGATAAATTCTCACTTATACTGGGTACATGAAGGAAATAGAGATTGGGAATATTATAATTCAATGGATCTATAATATTTACAACTTAATTACTTATATTGCTACTATAATTATATGTGGAATATGTGCAACTTTTAAAAATGTATTAATATTTTAATATTAAGGGAGAAGAGGAGATGTTATTTTATCTTTAATATTAGAATACATAACACATTAATACTAGTCCTATCCTTAATAGATGGGATATATCTATCAGACACGGAAGAGAATCACCAGCACTATAAAATATAATAAGCTACTTTCGAAATAAGAACTAATTTGTCAGTTTTTCGTAAGTGGTCAACAGATTTCTCCCATATAAATTCTTCTGTTACAATATGTTGGAAGCTGTGAAGAATACACACACACTAAAAAGCTGTATTATTCATATTTGTTGTTATAACCTGAATGTTTATGTCCCCTCAAATTCATATGCTGACAACTAATGGCCAATGTGATGATTCAGAGGTGGGCCACTGGGAAGTGATTAGGTCACAGGTAGAGCCCACATGAATGAGATTAGTACCTTCTGAAAGAGGTCCCACAGGGCTGCTTTTCCCCCTTCTACTATGGGTAAGCATGGCAAAAAGGCACTACTTATGAACCAGAAAATAGATGACATCAGAGACCAAAGCTGCTGATGCTTGATCTTGGAACTTCTCAGCCTGTAAAACCATGAGGAATAAATTTCTGTTGTTGATAAGACACCCAGTCTAGGGTATTTATTGTGATATAGCAACCTTAACAGAGTAAGACAACATCTTGTGACAATATAGTATGAAGATTAATGATTATGCTTTACAAAGTAAGTTTAAAGATATATTAATAAAAATAAACGTGACTTCCTGAGAAAAGGTGAAAATGCAAATATTTTATTTAAAACAAATTTACTCTAAATAATAAATCACAGAAAAATGTTACAAAGAACTTATTTAAAGTTTGGAATGGAAACTAGTGGGTACATGAAAGGTAATAAATAAAACAGCCATCAAAGTAGTAATGCTCCACCACCCCACTTGGTACCCAGGATGTATAACTGAAGGACAGAAAAAAATATAATTTTAAAATGACAGGTTTATCAGACATTCATGTAGGATTACTGAATTTAAAATGTATAGGCAAATCAAAACTTTAAAATAGGCTAATAAATAATTCAAAAAGCCAAAATGATTTCTAACAATGAATTAAGGTTGGAATTGGATATCATCTATAAAATAATGATAAAGACAATCTTTTCAAAAGTATGTTTTAAATATAAAAGTAGTGCAAAGAGGAAAAACTCTTTGGTATTTTCCGTTAGAAGTATAGAAAAAAATATAGCAAAGAAACAAAATAAAAGAAGGATCCTGATTATCAAAAACTGCAACCCTTGTGAAAATGAAATAAATAATAATACACAAATAATAAAAGGTAAAAAATTTGTATGATTTAGAAGAAAAAATGAAGGGAGTTTCATTAAGATCAATAAATGTTTGGGATTATTTTGCATTTATTTCTAATAATAAACAGGGCATATGTTTACCTGTTCGCTCACTAATTTTTTAAATATGTATTTATTGAGCACTATCCATTGCCAATATTGCTTGATGATAAGGTCACAGAGGTGGAACACAAAATTTGTAGGGTTAAGGACTCATAGCCTAGCAAGTAATAGAGTTCAGGTTGGAGAAAAATGTACAATTTTTAAAATATTATGAGAGGTATTTGCAAATTAGAAACACTTCAGTGTCAGCAGAAAAGATAACTTTTGGGATTTAGAAGTTTGGTAACTGTTTTTAAAGCCTGGAAAAGGCCTGCTGATGCCAAGATAATTGGTAGATATTAAAGATAAGGAAACTTGAAAACTTTTTAAATTATTGATGATTTTTCTCCTGGATTTCAGTATAGGGTCAGAGATTTGATAGAGCATTATATTAGTGATCATTGCTATATAACAAATTACCCAAAATTTAGCAGCTTACAATAGCAAGCATTTATCTCACAATTTTTTTTTTATTTTTTTAAAATTTTATTATTATTATTTTTTATTGAGACGGAGTTTCGCTCTTGTTACCCAGGCTGGAGTGCAATGGCGCAATCTCGGCTCACCGCAACCTCCGCCTCCTGGGTTCAGGCAATTCTCCTGCCTCAGCCTCCTGAGTAGCTGGGATTACAGGCACGTGCCACCATGCCCAGCTAATTTTTTGTATTTTAAGTAGAGACAGGGTTTCACCATGTTGACCAGGATGGTCTCGATCTCTTGACCTCATGATCCACCCGCCTCAGCCACCCAAAGTGCTGGGATTATAGGCGTGAGCTACCGTGCCCGGCCCTATTATCTCACAATTTTAAGGGTGAGAAATACCCCCAAAAGTCTCACCCAAATAGAGATGTCCCTCACAGTCCATCATGTCATTATTTAAAGCATGCTCAAAGGGAATAAGTTACCTCAGACAAAATCCATAATTTTTTATCCTTGTATAGCATTCCTTTAAATCTGTGCAACTATGAAATAAAGAACGTGTTAGCTGCTTCTAAACATGAAATGAGGGTTGTAAAAACATCACTAGTCTATATCAATTTTTAAATTCAAGCAAAAAAAGAATGTTGAAAGTTTTCTGGAAGTTTTCTGATTAGATCTCATTATCAAGAAATAGTTTTCCATAGCTCTGAGTTACTCTCTCTCTTTATTTCACCCTCTGAGCAAACCTCCCTTTTGCAAGAAAGGAAGCTCTGGTGTGCGGATGAGTAGTTTTCTCAGTTAGCTTGCTGCCAATAGAACTTGGAGACATCTTCTGTTTTTTTCGTTTTTTTTTTTTCCATTTTATACTGTATCTTCCCTTATCAGTTTAAGCTGACAATGTTTCTCCCAATATAATTTTCTCAAAACTTCCTGAACTTCCTATGTATATCACACACAGGGTTTGTCTCATTAGACACAAGCTATAGCCACAAATATTTTCCCAATGAGCTTTTAGCTTCTTACAGTCCACATTGCCTGAGTGAGGGACTATATGAGTCAGAAATTTTTCATCATCTCTAGACCAGACTTTCTGGCAGTGCTCTAAGTTTGAACTTTGTTTCAAAGGCATTTCTTAGTTTTATTGTCTTTGCCATTTGGAAATTCTGAGAATTTTTAAAACCATAAAGTTATATCTTTTTAAAAAATCCTTTACAAATTTTCTCTCTCTTCTCACATTTTACTAGAAGCAGTAAGAATAAACTAGGCTGCACCATAAATACTTTGTTTATAAATATCCCTAACTATCACAACAAATTATTTGCTTACATTTTCGGCTGTCCAGGTCCACATTGTTGTAGACAATAGAGGTGGTAAGCTTTTTGTTCTACAAAGGAAGGATACTTCCTCCAGGAAGTATCCAGTAATATGTTATTCACTGTCTTTCTGGTTCTCACCAGCATACTAAAAATCCATATTTCTCATCTGTCCAATGTCATTTAGAATTTCTCTAATATCCTCTTAAAATCCTTACAGCTTTTGCTCACCACCTAGATCTAAAGCCATGTCTACATTTTTCAGCATTTGTTAAAGCAGCTTCCTACTTTCAGATACAAAAATCTGTATTATTTATCTATTACTATATAACAAATATTCCAAAACTGGGTGGCTTAAAACAAGAAACTTTTTCTTAATTTTCACTGTTCCCATGGGTAAGAAATTTGGTCATGGCTTACTTGAGCACCTCGTTCATGAAATTTAAACTCTGTCTCTTATAAAACTGCAACCAAGGTATTGATCTGAGCTACAGTCATCTCAATCCCAGTTGAGGAAGATTTTACTTCTAAACTCACTCATATAGCTCTTGGTAGGCTTCAGATTTTTAAGGTATTTAGCCAGAGACATTAGTTACTTGCCCTGTCAGCCACTCCATAGGGTAACTGACAACACCACTGCTGGCTGACCTCAAAGCCAGTGAAGAAGAAAGCAGCAGATTAGGAGAGGGCACTCAATATAGAAGCCACAGTCTTTGTATAATCCAATCTCAGAAGTGAGATTTCATATCTGTTCTATATTGCTCAATGGAAGTAAATTCAACTCACATTAGAAAACAGAAGGGTGGAGAGAAATTACAAAAGGATGTGAATAACTGAATATAAAGTTTCATTTTTTATTTTTCTGAGACAGAGCCTTGCTCTGTCACCCAGACTGAAGTGAAGTAGTGTGATCTCAGCTCATTACAGCCTCTGCCTCCCAGGTTCAAGCAAATTCTCCTGCCTCGGGCTCCTGAGTAGCTAGGATTACATGCCAGGCTAATTTTTGTATCTTTAGTATAGACAGAATTTCACTATGTTGGCCAGAAAGGTCTTGAACTCCTGACTTCACCATCCGCCCACCTCAGCCCCCAGAAGTGCTGGTATTACAGAAGTAAGCCACTGCACCCAGCAGAATGTGGAGATTTTTGAAGGCCATTACAGAGGCAGCCTACCCCAGACATGGAAGGAGATTATGAATTGGTTTAACTCTATTTTCTAAAAAAAGAAATAATAGAGTACAGACAGATAATCTAAATGTTCGATAGACTTGTGTAATAGGCATAATAAAGACCCTCAAAAGGTATTCATATCCTAATGCATAGAACCTGAAAATGTATTACATTATATGACAAAGGGGAACTAAGTCTGCAGATGGAATTAAATTTGCTTATCAACTCCCTTAAATGGGCAGATTGTCTTGGATTATCCAGGTGGACCCAATGCAGTCACAGAGGTCTTTAAATGTGGAAAATGGAGACAGAACAGTAGAGTCAGGGAAAGAGCTATGGCAATGCAGTCGGGGTCAGCGAGATGCTATGTTGCTGGCTTTGACGAAAGAACAAAGGGACCACCAGGCAAAAAATGCAGAGTCTTTATATTTACTAGAAAATCCAAAGAAATTGATTCTCTGCTAGAATTTCTAGAAAGCCATGCAGCCCTGCCAAGACCTTGATTTGAGCCCAGTAAGCCTGTGTTAGACTTTTAACCTAAAGCATTATGAGGCTACAAACTAAAGAATTATAAGGCTGCTAAATTCATGTTATTTTAAGCCACTAAAGTTGTGATCATTTGTTATCACAACAGAAAACGCATACAGTTTATATTTAGACATGTACTTTACCTAGAGAAACGAAAACTAAAAATCTATAAAGTTCAAATTGGCTTGTGCATTTAGAAGATGAATATACAGTAAAAGATAATTAAGGTGTTTAACAATACTGAAAACAGGAGAGTAATTTTAACACTGAAGCAAATCTTACTTCATCAAGCCAATGAGATGGACTCTCATATATATAATCATTAGATAGGAGACAGATAGATAGACTGATACATAGAGGGATATGGCTTTGATATTTTGTCCATTTCTAATCTCATGTTGAAATGTGACCTCTAATGTTGGAGAAGGGCCTATTGGGAGGCATTTGGGGTATTGGGAGTGGATCCTTCATGAATAGCTTAGTTCTATGTCACAGTAATAAGTTCTCACACTGTGAATTCACATGAGCTGTGGTTGTTTAGAACAGCCTGATACTTCCTTCTTCTGTCTCTTGCTCCCTCTCTCACCATGTGACACACCATCTCTCCTTTACCTGCTGCCATGATTGTCAGCTTTCCAATACCCACACAAGAAGCAGATTCCGGCACTATGCTTTGTCTACAGCCTGCAGAACCATGAGCCAAATAAACCTCTTTGCTTTGTAAATTACCCAGTCTTTTCTGTATTAGTCTGTTTGTATGGCTATAAAGGAGTACCATTATAGCCAGGGCACAAAGCCTGGGTGCCTAGGAGTACCTGTATAGCCACACATACAGACGAATACAGAAAACTGGTATCCAGAAGCGTGGTATTGTTATAACAGTGCTTGAAAATGTGGAAGCATTGGAACTGGGTAACAGGCAGAGGTTGAAAGAGTTTCAGAGTCTCAAAAGAATGCAGGAAAATGAGAGGAAGTTTAGAACATTTTAGAGACTGGATTAACGGCTGTGACCAAATGCTGATGGAAATATGAACAGTAAATACCAGGCTGGTGAAGTCTCAGATGGAAATGAGAAACTTATTGGGAACTGGAACAAAGCTTGCTCTTGTAAAATCTTAACAACTAACTTAAATACATTGGTGTCCACATCTTAGAGCTTTGTGAAAGGTTGAACTTAAGAGTGATGATTTAGGGTATCTGACAGAGGAAATTCCTAAGCTGCAAAGCATTTGAGATATGCAATGGTTGTTTCTAATAGCCTAAATTAGATATGGGAGCAAGAAAGACTTAAAGTTGGGATTTATAATTTAAAGGGAATCAAAGCATAAAAATCTGCAGCCTGTCCCCACAGCAGAGAAAGAAAAAACCTTTTCATGAGAATCCAAGAGGGCTATAGGGCAATCACTTGCTAGGGAGATTTGCATTACTAAAATAGAACCAAGTGTTAATATCCAAGTAAATGGGGGAAAGGCCTTGAAGGCATTTCCAAAATTTTTAAGGTAGTCCCTTCTATCAAAGGCCAAGGGTCCCAAGAGCAATCAATGGCTTTGAGAGCTAGGCCCAGGGCCCTGTTGCCCTGCAAAGCCTTTGAACTCTGCTTCCTACATGCCCACTGCTCCAGCTCCAGCCATGGCTCAAAGAGCCCCAAGCACAGCTTGGGCCACTGTTTCAGAGGGTGCAATCTGTAAGCCTTGGTGGTTTCCACACGGTGTTAAGCCTTCAGGTGCACAGAATGCAGGAGTGAAGCTTAGCAGCTTTTACCTAGATTTCGAAGGATTTATTTCAAAGCCTGGGTGCCTAGGCAGAAGACACTGCCAAGGGGAAATGTGGGGTTGGTGCTCCCACACAAAGTCTCTATCAGGGCTCTGATTAGTGGAGCTGTGGGAAGGGGGCTGTCACCCTCCAAATCCAAGAATGATACAGCCTTGAAAAGCCCCAGGCACTTAACACTAACCCATGAGAACAGCCAAAGGTCCTTTACCCTGCAAGGGTGAAGCTGCCCAAGGCATTGTGAGTTCACTCCTTGTACCAGTGTAGTTTGGATGTGGGACAAGGACTCAGAAGAAATTATTTAGAGCTTTAAGATTTAATGATTGCACTGCTGGGTTTCAGATTTGCATGGTGCCTGTTGTCCTTTTCTTTTGGCTTGTTTCTCCCTTTCAGAAAGAGAGGTTTACCCAATGTGTGTATCACCATTGTATCCTGATGTAACTAGCTTGTTTTTTGTTTTATAGGTTCATAGGTGGCAAGAACTTGCTTTATGTTTCAGAGGAAACTTTGATATTTGAAATTTTGTAGGATGCTGAAATGAGGTAAGACTCTGGGGGACTGTTGGGAAGGGATGTTTATATTTTGCAATGTGAGGAGGATATGAGATTTGGGGGTTTAAGGGCAGAAATATATGGTTTGGATGTTTCGTCTTCTCCATAGCTCCTGCTGACACGTGACCTCTAGGGCTGGAGGTAGACCCATTGGAGGTGTTTGGGTCATGTGAGCAGATCCCTCATGAAAGGCTTTGTGATGCCTTCACAGCAATTAGTGAGTTCTCCCTCTGTGAGTTCATGCAAGTTCTGATTGTTTAAAGGAGCCTGCCACCTCCTCCCTCTCTCTCTTGCTCTGTCTCTCACCATGTGACATGCTGGTTCCTGTTTGCTTTCCACCATGACTGTAAGCTTCTCAAGGCCCTCACAAGAAGCAGATGCTGGAACAATGCTTTGTGTAAAGCCCACAGGCCCATAAGACAAATAAATCTGTTTTCTTTATAAATTACTCATTATGAGGTACTTCTTTATAATAATGCAAAGGGACATATATATACACACACATACATATATATGTGTATAGTATATACACACATACACATACACACATGTATACATATGTGTAGTACATATACATACACATAGGAATTCACTGTATCCATTTGAAAAATATAGTTTTAGGACTGAAAAATCTACCTTGAACATAGCAGAAATATATGTATAAACTGTTCAACACTGTATTTCAGTGTCAAAATTAGATAAAAGGTTTTTCTGGAGGATTTTCATGATTTTTTTTTAGTATTTTCTGTAATTGAGAGTTTTTGTCTAATCTCAAAGTGTTTTCTGAGTAGTTTTATAGACCAACTATAATCTTTCAAAATAGTCATTACTTTCTCTCCTTTTCAAAATGTTTTTTCCTACTCTACTTCCTCTTTCAGATTATGGTTTCTATCCACCTAAGCATGTAACCTGGAAAACAGTCTCAACAATGTCACCCACAAATAGACATATTCCTCTGCACACTTTTTATGTCATTACAGTTCAGATTCACACCATCATTTTCCTGAACTCTAATCAACGCTGAACACATCTGCTAATCTATATTTTCCCCGTTGCTTCTTGTGCTTTCTCTTATGCTTTGTCCACACTGCAATCTAAGTTCTCTCTGCAAAAGGCAAATCTGATCAAACCTTCCTTTCTAAAGTTGTTAGTGATTTTTAAAAATCATATGGAGCAATTTGGGAGCCTCATGAAACAACTTAAAATATTACATTTCATATATAAACATGCATGCTAACATTATTTTGTCAATTATAATGTGAAACGTTGACTTTTACTATTGCACATCATTTTGTAAAAGAAATAAATTGTTAAATGAAAGTAGAAACAACAAGATCTCAGAGTATAGAATATTCTCAAGAGGGAACACACCATACTTTCAGAGATATAGAAACAGAAAGGCAGAAAGTAGAAATATAAATAGAAGACAGGAAGGACAAAAAGGACACATTTTAAATTTTTTTTCATGTTGAAAAGAACACCTCTGACTCCAAAATTACCAGTGAGCAACGTAGATCTCTGTTGAATTTTTTTGCTGATGAAATGTGTTTGTGTGATTGGGAAATGATGTGTTAGCATACATGGGAGATTGTCATAGAAATATATTGTAGAAGGCATAAGAAAATTTCTCAAAGATCCTCTTTATTAAAGTTACAGATATGTAACTCTCAGCAATTCTGTATGTCTCTTCCTTACCCATTCACTTCCTCTACTGTAAATAAAACTGTCTTGGAGTCATCCAGTCACTTTTTGTGTATATTTAATTTATATTTTTCTCATTTCATTTCTTCTCTGATCAACAAAACTGAAAAGTAATTTTTGACAAATCTATACATGTAGAAGTTTAGGATGAAGTGAGGGAGGGTGAGAAATAGCAAATGTAAATATGGAAATTTTTCTCATCAAAAATTGTTTTATTTACAGATATTTGGAAGTTTTGAAAATAATATTTAAAATCTCTTTAAAAACTTCAATGTGTCCTGTTACTATTTTGACACTGTCCAAAATCTTGGGCCAGAAATTATTAGGTTGGCTTAAAAGTAATTTTAGTTTTTGCAATTACTTTAATAACAAATATCTCTAATATCAAGAGCTGCACAGTTCTGGCACCTGATTTGCTAATGAGAAGCTTTCTGGAATTTATATGAAAGAGTATCAGGACCAAGAATTCTGATCAGCAGCAAGGGGCTCACTCTCTGATTATAAAGAAGGGTAAGAGTGCACCTATGGTGCTTTGTTTTGAAGCTACATTTGCATATCAAGCACAGTTTTATCACTTGTGCTTATTTGAGAAGGCTTTCCCGAACGATTAAAGCCTTGGTGCCATCCTCTGCTGAGTCTGTTGTTTGTAAGAAAATGTGTTATGAAAACCACTGATCTTCAGAAAAAGATTTAAAATCATTGGTACGAAGTTCAGTCTGTCGTAATTCTATTATAACACCTTTCTTCCCTCAATCATTTCTACTGCATTCACAGTATTTCAGACACAATCTCTACTACCAACAAACGCTATGCTCTTGTTTGCTGCTTGACTTTGGCATTGCATGCGTTTGCTTGAAAAGCTCCAGATGTTAACCCACATTATCCAGTTACCATAAATGTAGCACTATCCATATTGTAATTTAATTACACATAATTATTTATGGTCTTTTTCTTCCCTGGATTGTGGGTTCCATTTGTGTTATACTTCTGTAAAAAGTGCTTCACAGTCAGTCAATTACAACATGAAAGAACTCTTGTCGCAGTAGAGTATCTCAAAATGCCTTTGCCTTCAACCTGATTTGAAGAATTTCTGGTAGGTTTAGCCTGGTTGTTTATGTAATGGTGCAGTGAAGTGTGGTGTGCTAGTCTGTGGTACTAATTATTCCTGGCTAACTGTTTATCTGAAAAGCTATAATATTCATAATGGCGACTTGAAAGCCCATTTCTCAGTATACACATTGACATGCAAGTTTTTCATATTTTTTAGTCACCTAATTATTTAAACAGCGAAAACACAAACTTTATTTTTGCCGAATTCTGTAAAATATTATAGTTCAACATTGTTTTATTTCTATTTCTCAGTGCAGGTATTGCCTTACTCTATTTCAAAATCAATATATCTGACTGGGTTTTAGCATTGCAGTAGTCTGAAAAATGTCCTTTCCCTCCCAAAGGATTTTCATATCAAAACCCTGGAATCTATGACTTCTACTTTATGTGAAACGAAAGGTCCTTGCAGATGTGATCAAGCATCTCCAGATGAGATAATTCTTGATTATACAGGTGGGATCTAAATCCAATGACAAGTATCTACAAGAGAGAAAGGCAAAGGAAGGTTTAAGTTAGAAGAGGAGACAATACAAAAGAAGAATGCCAATGGATAACAGAAGATGAAAGACCAGTTGTGGAATCTCCCCTAGAGCCCATGAAAGGAGCAGACGCCTACTGATACCTTGATTTCAGACCTCTGACTTCCAGAACTGGGAAAAATACCCTTCCCTGTATTCTAAGCCACCAGGTCTGTGAGAATTTCCTACAGTAGCTGTAAAAATCTAATACACCTTGAAAGTTTCAACCTTCCCCCTACACACACACATATCTCCAATGCCATTTTCTGATTTGTGCTTCTCCATAGCATTGATATTTTAAAATACTGCACATATGATTCATTCACCTTGCTCTGTCTCTCCAGAGAGAATGTAATATGGTTGTAGGTAGCATTTTCCATAATGGAAATCTTGGTCAAATAATAATAAAGTCAAAATACTAAAATACATAATATTTCCTGAATAATAAAACAAAAGGGTAATTATTACTTTCAGTTTGCTCTGATGTAAAAGTGAGGTGCCACATTTTCATTATTAGCACGGAATCCCACTGAAGTTATAGCTTTAAAATAATATGGTTAAGGTTATTGAGAAAAATTAAATGAAATAAAAAGCAGATTGTTCAGTTAGTGAGGTAAATAAATAGTTATATGGGATAGCAGTTTCTAAATGTGGTACTTAGAATCCATAAGGTAGTCAACTTATCACTGTCAACTTGATATTTCATGTAATGGAAATGAATATAAACTCTTGATATTTCCAATTGGATCTGCAAAGATGCCTATAAATGAGGCAAAAAAGCACAAAATAAATCAGCCAGTATATAATGCACTGATAAGGACACCACAGGTTTACAAGAATTTTATTGATGAATGACAGAAATGTATTATATTTTTCTAAGCCATTCAATTAAATAAGGCAAAACATTTGTGATGTAAAATAAAGACCTTTAAAAGAATACCTGATGTACTAAAGTTCTATTTACCAATATGAAAATTCTAGTGCATTTTGTGAAATTTGCTTTTGCTCACTGCCAGAGATAGAATGTCAAACATTTTTATTTCATCAGATAAACTTAATTTCTTTGGCAATGGAATTGTTTAGTGGCAATGGGTATCTATTGGAGGCTAATATCAACAACTACACAACTACAAATAAAATGACAATGTCCATTTTATATTAAAAATAAACCTAAATTACTTAAATAAGAGAGCCATTAAAAGAGCAGACAACATTATTCTATAATTCTTTTTCTTTTTTTGGAGGGGGGAGGAATTTTGCTCTTGTTACCCAGGCTGGAGTGCAATGGCGCGATCTCAGCTCACCGCAACCTCCGCCTCCTGGGTTCAGGCAATTCTCCTGCCTCAGCCTCCAGAGTAGCTGGGATTACAGGGCACGCGCCACCATGCCCAGCTAATTTTTTGTATTTTTAGTAGAGACGAGGTTTCACCATGTTGACCAGGATGGTCTCCATCTCTTGACCTCGTGATCCACCCACCTCGGCCTCCCAAAATAATTCTTTTGTTTTCTTTGTCTAAAGTGAAGTTCAGTGCTCACCATCATATTTAAATGATAAAAACAATCAGATATAATTAAGTATATATATATCTCACACATACACTTACATACACATACATAAACTGCACACACATATACACACACATACACATATATCATACAAACATGCACATATATACACACAAGCACCCTTTTAGTGAATATTAAGGTTATCCAAAAGATTTTTTTCCAAAAATGTCTACCTTTATAGTTTTAAATCTAGGACACTTGAATAGAAATATTACAATATCCTCTGTCATTTTTAAAGAATGTAAAGTGCATTTGAAATTCTTAGTTAACTCCCAATTCGTATGTGAAATCCTACTTCATTTTATCTTTTATTACAAAGAAAATTTAGATTTATATTCCAAGATTCAGTAAAGGCTTCAGCCTATTTTTGGACTTTCTAATCAAAACTAATGCATCGACAAGACACGTGCTCTCACAAAATAAGAGTAATGTTACAGCTTCCACAATTTTAGATATTTGATTTCATGAATATGTATGACTGATCAAAACTTTAAAATGTACATTTTAAAGCATTTACCTGAATCTCTACAGAAACCAGTAATAAAAGGTTATGGAATAAAACTGATTTTTATTTTTAAAAAAGAACATTTAAAACTACTATAGGATGGTAGCGATTCTCTGATAATACCAAGTCATTTTTACAAATTACTGAATAATCCACCATTGATAATTGGACCTTGTGCCAAGGTATCATCAATATATTAGACTTTGTTTCATCTGCTGTGATTAAAGAGATAAATGTAATATTTACTTTCAAATATCTAATTATTAGTCATTGTTAATAATCTATAATGTTTTGAGTATTATACAACACGAATGCCTTCAGCTGTGATTTATCTTCTAGATTACAAATTGATATGCCTACCACATATTTTGACTTGATGCTTATAGCATTTCAAAATCAATATAAATGAACCCAAGGCCCCCCTACAGCCTCAACCTGTTGTTCTTTCAGCGTTGTTTATCAATAGACATTAATGGATCACATATGATTTGCTAGTTATTGTTGTAGGCACTTGTAATACATCAGTGAACAAAATGGAAGAAAACCACTCTCTTCATGGAACTTCCATCCTAGAGATCTATGTGTTGAATATGAATATCAACACTGATTCATGGTTCTTCAAAAGTACATTGCACTGAGTAGTTTTTAAACAGCATATTTGTATTGCTCATAGCTCTGAAGGGTAGGAACTCCAAGGTCAAGGCACAAGCAGATTAAATGTCTGTTTAGAATTCACTTTCTGCTTCAAAAATAGCAACTTCTAGCTGTGTCTTTGTGTGGCAGAAAGACAATCAAGTCCCTTCGGCCTCCTTTATAAGGCACTAACCCCATTCATAAGGGCTCATCACTCATGATCCAATCACTTTCTGAATACAATTTCCTGAGTGGTTAAGTTTCAATATATGAATTTTGGGGAACACAAATATTCAGACCACAAGGTTTTGCCCCTGGCTTTCTAAAATTCATATTCCTTTCACATGCAAAATACATTAGTTTCATCCTAAGAGCACCAAAACTCTTAATTAGTTCTAGCATCAACTCAAAAGTCTTAAGACTAAAATCTCATTTAAATATCATCTAGACTGGATGCAAATGGGACTCAAGAAGATATGACTCATTCTGAGGCAAATTTCCCTCGTGCTAAGAAGATTGAGAATCTCTATAGCTCTTTTCTTCTGATCCTTCAACAGAATCACCCTTAATGCTCTATTTATTGCAATGCAGGCTTTTTCTAGCAGGCACCTTCATATCTTTCAGCCTCTACCCATTACTCAGTTTCAAAGATGCTTGCACATTTTTAGGAATTTGTTATAGCAAGAGCCTACCCTCAGTAATAATTTCTGTATTAGTATATTTGAGTTACTGTTACCAAATACCTTAGCCTGGGCAATTTAGAAGTAGCCCTACATTTATTGCTCATAGTTTTAGTTCTAGAAGGTGAGAAGTCAAAGAATATTCAACAATAAGGGTTTACTTTCTTCTTCAAAGATGATGCTTTCTAGTTGGTCATCCAAGTATCTCAAGAACAAATAAAAACTCCCTTAGGCTTCTTTTATAAGGGTACGAATTTCATTTATTCATGAGGGCAAAGCTCCTATCATTGAATCACTCTATAAAGATCCATATCTCTTAATACTATCATTTTGGCAGTTAGGTTTCAACATACAAATTTGTTGATGAAAGAAACAGACCGCAGCATACCCTAATACCTAATCAATAATCAAGCTTTTTTCTATGCTATCATTGAAATAATTCTCTCAAATTCATTCAATATTCTGCATTTCCATTGGTACTATCCAAGTCTAAGCCTAGAATTATATATACATTATATACATATGTATGTGTATAAATGTATATATATATGTAAATATATATATACAAAATCCCCAAACTTAAAGAAATTAAAACATAACAGAAGAAAACAAATCAATCAAAAAAGATCAGAAACATCCTCCTCAGTGAGTCTATATTCATCATTAGATTTGTTTTGTTTGAATCTCTATTATACTCTCTATTATACTTCCTGCCTACTAACCTAGTCACTGAAATTCTCAATATTTTCTTTTAACAGCTGGCCACTCTTCCTCATTTTCTCTGTTATATCCAAAAAAAAAAAACTTAACATATTTTAAATTACCAGCATTTCACTTTTCATCACATTTAAATCATCATGTTATAGGACTAACAGATATGTATACCTCCTCACAGTAGCAGACCAATTACACCAAAACAGCAGGAATACGGCAGAGAAACACTAATTATTGTAGGGTGTCGAGTGAGGAGATGGAAGGAAACCCTCAAATCCATCTCCCCAAGGAATTATGAGGTGGATTATGAAGGGTGAAGGGCTGGAAAATTGGGGCCATTTATTGGCTGGGGACAGGAGAATGAAATCATCAGTATGTGAACATTGCATTATTTGGTGGGTCAGCTCCTCATGGGATCCTTCAGATCAGCTGAGTCAGTAGTTTCATTAGTACACAGGACCTGAAGAATGTTCTTCCAAAGGAAGAACTTAATGTTACATAATATTTAGGTTGTTATCTACAGAGCAGTTAAGGGATCTATTATCTAGGGTCTACATTATTTTAGGACAATAAGGACCAAACAGTTACGAGAAAGCAGGTCAGAGAGCAAGCTGACTAACAATTAAAACTGAATGCGCTGTAAGTTCAGTTTATTTTTGCTTCTCCCTTCTCTTCTTCTCTGATTAACTTTATAAAGCTCATATGGACAGTTTCAATGCTATCTCTTAAGCTAAGCTGTGACAAATCCATGCCCACTTTTTAGACTTTATTCACTTACCCTCAAAATGATTAACATTTACATACAGTTAATGTGTCATCTGAAAAACGCATGATGAACTGCCTCTGAAGTTATTTACAGCTGAAGTGACTAAAAGCAGATACAAATATAGGAAAAACATTTATATTTTTAAATTTATAATAATAAGCCTTTTAATAACCTCAGAGAGGTAGTATCTCCCTCAGGTTTAGTTATTTGTAAGTCGAGGACACACAAGTACAGTTATACAGGTTGTGCATTCTAGGAGTGCCATCTATACAAGTTAGCTCAGAGCCCATACATTGAAAGATGGTGAATGATAAGTAGTGAGTCTGAAGGGGTATAGGATGAATGTCTAGTATATCTCCTCAAGCCCATTAATCTAGCCCCAGATGATTTGATAAACCATAAGGAACTACAATAGAAACAGCTAAGTATAGAACTATTTAGATAGTTCAGCAAGTTTTCTAGATACATAATAAACTTGAAATTATTGATCCAGTCATAGATCTCTTACCAGCAATAACCAACCAGAAGCTATAATAGAAAATAAGGTACCATTTTCATTACCTAGAAAATGTTTAAGCATTTTAGAATCAAATGCAGTCAAACATATACACAAAGAAACATTCTGGAGAAAGTTTTTAAATTATATTTTAAGACACTAAAGGAGATTTAAATATATTGGAAAATATTTTGTGTTCATGATGAAAGCACTTATGTGTGAGTCACCAAGCCAGTTAGAACACAGCTAACCAACCTCACACAAAGCATGGGGAAAGCATTGGCGATGAACAGATACATATATTAACAACATGGAAAAGAGGATATATAAATATACACACGTGTGTACTTTATACACAATGAGATGACATCTCAAAACCATGAAGAAAAGGCAGACTGTTTTTATGATATTCTAGGCAAATCTCCCTCACTGTATAAAATCTGAGTCCCTTTTTTTCACTTTACACAACAGATTAAAGTTTCCTTTAGATTAAAAATTTGGTTATAGAGAAGCAAAATATAAAGCTAATAAAATAAACTATGACATATACTTGTGATCCAGATATATGAAAAAATATTTAAAATATCTAAAAATGTACAAATCATAAACAGAAAACTTGGTGGATTTCACCATATCAAAATTAAAGATCAGTTAACAGACACTGGGTTAAGAGTGTATTTGCAATATCTAATATTGATGGTAAAGGATTAAGAAAGAGAATATCCAAATAATTGCAAATCACAAAGTCAAAGACAAAAAGCTTGATAGAAAAATTAACAAAAGGCTTTAAAAGGCAATTCATAAAAAAGAAATGTATATGTTTGACAAGCATATGAAGAGTAATTTTTAATTACTCTTTTAATTACTAGTAAATAAAAAATTGGAAATTATAACAAGGATGAGATATAACTTCATAATTCATCAGAATGCTGAAAATCAGAAAATGAGATAATTCCAGTTATTGGCAAAGATGTGGGTAGACAGCAACTTTCATGCCCTGCTGGCAGGGTATATGCAGCAGCCATTCTGTAAAGCCATCTGGCAATATTTAGCGAAATTACATAGGCATGTTTCCTATGACACAGACATTCCAGTCTTAATCTATATTCCAGAAAATACATGTACCAATCAGTGTGGGACATTTATAAAGATATTCATTTTGGCATTTTTTTATGGTAATAAAATAATGTTGGCATTCTAGTTCTCCATCATCAGGGAAAAGGTCTGTAAAATATGGTGGACATGAACAATACAGAAGCAGTAAGATGCAGCAAGCTGTAAGAACAAATGGCAACATGGCCGAAAAACACAGCACTGCAATATAAAAAAATTAATCAAGGCTTAGAGTAAGCTACTATTTAAATTAACAACACACGTAACACATACATGCAGTATGTATACACATGCGTGTGCATGCACACACACGTACAATTAGCTATTTATTTCTAGTTTGAATCAGTTAGAATAATACTAGACAAGATATGGTTAACAGTAAATATCTATGGAAGATTTAATCAACTATATATATGTAGACATTATATATATTTTTAGAGAGAATATAATGTATATATGCATATGCACATAGGTGTATATATGCATGTGTGTATGTGTATTTAAAATATATATGCATAAAATCTATAAAGTTATCAGAATATATAAGGATTTAGTATATATTTATATAGTTTCATGATCAAGATTCATTTATAAAATAGTGATGTTTAAATATTCTGATATTCAAATATCTAGAAAGGGAGCTTGGAATATTTTCTTAATTACAACCGTACTGATCCTATGGTTCTGATAATTTACTTTACCAGGACTATCGAACCAATGCAGAGAACTGCTTCATAGCCAAGTGGTGACAGCATCAATTATCCTTCACATGAGTTAAATTCTTTTCTGTGCCTTCTGTGAATTTGCAGATTAAAGTAGGAGTCAGAAGAGGGTCTGAGAACACATAAGGGACAGTAAAATGAATTTGCCCTTAAATCTTTTGACAGAATAGAAAAGGAAATTTAATCAGCCACTTTACATTTACATTATTGATTACCAGCAGGATTTTGACTGTCGTGGGTAAATATCAGGAAAACTAATTAGATTATCTAACAATTTGTGTGAAAATTAGCAGCAGGCATTATTGCATATAAAATGCAAACTCAGAAGAAAGGAGTTCGGTTCTCTTAAATCTTTTCTTTCCTCATAAGGCTGCTTTCTTTTCCTGTATCTTTTATACCTGCAGGATAATGGGATCAAACTGTGCACTGCACAGAATATAGATTGGTGCTTCGTTGTTCTGTAAGTTAAGTATGCAGACAGTGTGGTTTGTATCCCTGATATACCAAGGGTCTGCATGGCCACGTGGAAAGATTAATTACGGCTCACATCAATTTTGGCCTCTAGATGTCATGTAAAGAACATAACGTCTGAGAGGAAGCTACAGAATTTTGATTATGGCCATCTGAAAAACTGTGTGAGCCAGAGTGGGAGAAGAAAGGGGGCTCTTTCATTGTTTTACAGTGTGTGCACTAGGCAAGCAAAGGAAGATAGGCTGAAAATTGTGTCTTGGAAGTGCTGTTAAGAAATGCTCACTCACTTGAATTAGTTAACTCATAAGATTAAAAGGAGAGAGACATGGGGTCTTATAAGAGGTGTGCCCCATTTCACCAATCTCTAAAAGTGAAGGTGATATTGTTGATAGCATTTAGAGTATTCAAGGTATTACAGAAATTAATACATTATTGCATATCTGAGAGAGAAAGAAAACAGAAACAAGAACTAAGATTTATAAGCACTTTTATGACCTTCCTTCAAAAATAGAATAAATAAGAGAGGGGTAGAATTGAATGAATCTTAACTAAATTATTATATATGTGTGTAATTCTAGTATTTTGGTGTGAGAAGAAGCAAATGATATGGGCAAGCTGCTTCACAGGAGGAAAATAAAATGTATTTCAGTCTGCTTCACAAAATTGAGCAAAAAGAGAAGTAGATGAATCACAGAAAAAAAATCCATCACAAAAAAACGTGTAACATTTATTAGAAAAGGAGACCATATCTGTTCATCTTCATGTTTCTTACAATCTTCAGTTAATTCATCACTGATAGCTCCCTAGATAGTTAAGGACAATGGGAAATGTCCACAAGCCCTCCTCTTATTTCCATTCACAGCCCTAGAATGCAGTGGGCTGCAAACAACAAGCCATTTAAATGCCTCCCGAGGAGAATAGATATGCTGCAAGTAGGCAAGCTCACTGTAAGATGAGCAAGGAAACATAAAGCAGACAGACAGTGAGGATAAGGAAATCATGCAGAAGAACCAAAACAAAGGAAAAGGAGCAGCATATAAGAAAATGAGAGTCTGCTTAAACCGATGTTCGGTAATAAGCTCAGACACTGGAAAAACTTCACAGTCAAAACTGAAACAGCACATCTGATTTGCAGAAGCAGAACAGTGGAATAATGAATAGTGTAGAACCTTTTGGTCCTTAAAGCAAGGTTCAGATTCATCCCCAGGAAATGCCAGTGATTGAAAAAGTACTGGATTCCACTTGAGTAGTTAAAGTTGAATTTCTTCCTTTTCCCTGGAGCTGCCCAAATTGGGAAAGAAGCTCAGAGTAATAGCTGAAATTGGTCTCGTAATTACAGATCTTATTTGGGCATCTAAACTGGGCAACCTCTTAACCAAAGAAAGTTTCACTGAGTATGCAACAAAGAACATTATTATTTATATTGTTATACTTGTGGAAAAACAAAACAGTGTTTACAAATTATCATATTAACCTCAAGCATTCCTTAAGCCATATGCCAACCATCCTTAATTATCCCTCTTACTACTGATTATTTGGAAAGTTTTCCATAGTAGGAGCAATCTTATAAAATTTACTAGGTCCAAATCAAAATGCCATCAGCAAACAAGACTGGCACCAAACCTGTGTGCCAACACACTAAAAGAAAATAAGAAGTTCCTCTTTGAAAATGGCATTTGTCACTGAGCTCATGACCAAAATATCCTCCAACTTATTACTAGAGTATATATAAAAACATGTACACCCAAAATAGCATATACCAGAACATACATATAATGCATATGCTGTATACAATAGCATATATCAGAACTTTTGGTCAATCTATTTCCAGTCCCTAGGAATTTCCACTAACCAAAAGTTTGTAGAAACATTCTGCTTTTTAATCTTATTTTTATGTTTTAGAGACAGAGTCTCCCTCTGTTGCACAGGCTGGAGTATAGTAGCATGATCTTGGCTTACTGCAATCTCTGCATCCCAGGTTCAAGCAATTCTCATGCCTCAACCTCAGAAGTAGATAGGACTACAGGCAAGTCCCTCCATGCATGGCTAATTTTTTGTATGTTAGTTGAGAAGGGGTTTCACCATGTTGCCAGGCTAGTCTTGAACTCCTGAGCTCAGACAATCCATCCACTTTGCCCTCCAGAAGTACTGTGATTACAGGCATGAGCCATTGCACCTGACCTACTTAGTACATATATTTTGTATATACATCCATCAGCTGTTCATGCTAAGCCATTTGCAGTCTTGCTGATTGTAAGTAGAAGGAAGACCCTCTGTATACCTTCCTTCTGCCACTAGATTAAATATTTGAGCACTTTAAAGATCCTCTGTGAACCAGGGAATTGGATTGGACAGAACTAAATATTATTTAAACACATGGCCCACATCTCCTTAAATAATATTGTGTGCTTCTATCAAGACCCTTCCGTTTACATGCATGTTAACTCTGTTTCACTACATATACTTGCATTAGATGATTGGGTCCCTTCGCATTTTTACCTTTACTCTCGCTTGCTTCCATGTCAAACCTTATGCCAAGTATCCTATCTCAAGGTTTGGAGAAAAGGGGAATGCCGTGAAGAGGGAAGGGGCGGGAGTTATGAACAGGTCTTAAATTAAGCACACAGAAATTCAAGAGATACATCCCAAGTCCTTGGGGAAGAAAGGACAGAGGAACAGAGGAAGCATCTGGGGAACTGAATAACAAGAAAGACCTAGGATCAATAAATCAAATACACGCTCTTTTCTCATCTTCATGTTCTATTTCAATCCATACTTGCTTGGGGATAAATAAACCATTTTCTTTTCTCTGTAGTTAATTTTGTGTTCAGTGGAGTATGTAAGTATGCTTCTTAACTCTTAGAAGTAATAGTGCATGTGCAGAATACAGGGAGAGAAGTGGCTTCAGGAAAGACAAACTACAGCTTCTTTTTAAATCGAAACTGTTTTTCCATGATTTTTCAAAGACACAAGCCAAATTCTAGAGAACAGTTTTGTAATACAGAATACAGTGCTCAAAGTGCTTACTCCGATCTGGCCATGCTGTAATTTTCTCTTTCTCTCTCCCTCTGTCTGTCTGTACATATATATACACACACTTAGCAAATGAATACCATATACATGTACATGCAAACAGCATAACAAATTCACAAGGCAGGTTTTACGTCACTTTCAGAGGTGGAGTCATAAAATTAAAGAAGCTTGATAGCAAGCAGAAACTCATAGAACCTGAAAATGGCTGAGCCAGGATTTGACCCCAGCTCTCTGTGACTACAAATTCCACGTGGCCTTTCCATGTCTACCATTTTCTAATTGTGTTGTGAGGATTCTAGCCCTATTAATATGCAAAACGATATGCTAATGTTGGCAGAATTCCTTGAAGGTGTTCTTCCATTGACCCTGAACCCTAATTGTCCCAAGGAGCGAATAAACTACATAAAACCACAAAATATTTCTTGTTCTTAAAGTTGCTGTTATTTTTTTTTTCTGAGACGGAGTTTCGCTCTATTGCCAGGCTGGAGTGCAGTGGCGTGATCTTTAACCTCCACCTCCCGGGTTCAAGCGATTCCCCTGGCTCAGCCTCCTGAGTAGCTGGGACTGTAGGCACATGCCACCACCTACAGCTAATTTTTGTATTTTTAGTAGAGAGAGGGTTTCACCACGTCAGCCAGGAATGTCTTGATCTCTTGACCTCATGATCTGCCCGCCTTGGCCTCCCAAAGTGCTGGGATTATATCCATGAGTCACTGTGCCTGGCAAAGTGTCTTTTAGCTGTTAAGTTTTAGATTAGGCTCACTGAAATAAAGCAAAATTGATATGACATTTGCAACCAAATGAACACTAAGATGTAAACATTTCTGAATCTAGGATGCAGATATGGACACAGAAAACTACAGGTTTCTTCATCACTAATGTATGTTCATCATTAATGTATGTGCAGAATACAGGGAGAGAAGTGGCTTCAGGAAAGACAAACTATAGCCTCTTTTTAAATCAATAATTCTGTTTTTCCATGATTTTTCGAAGCTGTAAGCCAAATTCTAGAGAACAGTTTTGTAATATATAATTCAGTGCTTAAAATCCTTACTCTGATCCAGGCATATTATTTCCTACAGTGTCATACTGAAATTTATAAACAAAAAATCGGTCAAGCATTGAATCCTCTACATTCTCCTCTGATGCATGCAATTAAGAAAACAGCAAATACGAAGATGCCAGTGCCTCTCAGAGGAGGGAAGGAAGAAAGAGGAGGGGGGAAACTGGGAGTGAGGAATGGAGGGAATGAGCAAAGAGGGAGGGAGGGAAGAAGAGAAAGAAAGACCCTTCTTACATTTTAATATTTTTTATTTCCATAGGTTTTAGGGAACTGGTGGTATTTGGTTACACGAGTGTTTGTTTTGCTCTCAAAACACAGCTTTTGAAGAAACTTAACTAAAAGCATGTGTGTGGAAAACAATAAATTGGCATCCAAAAGTTAAAAAAATTTTGACTATATTCCAGCATTTAATCTAACTCATTTGTGTGTTCTGTTCTAGTCTTTTCAACCAGAATGTGACACCAATGCACAACCACCTGGTGTTTGTCATTCTATTTGTTTCCTGAAAAGGTGAGCAGTAAGACACATGTCCCTATAGGTGTCTCAAACAACAGTTCCTAGAGACGGAGTAATACTTGTCTCTTCATTTGGTTGTGATTTGAATTTAGGACTAATTTTTTTTTTTTTTTTTGAGACGGAGTTTCGCTCTTGTTACCCAGGCTGGCGCGATCTCGGCTCACCGCGACCTCTACCTCCTGGGTTCAGGGATTTCTCCTGCCTCAGCCACCTGAGTAGCTGGGATTACAGGCACGTGCCACCATGCCCAGCTAATTTTTTGTATTTTTAGTGGAGACCGGGTTTCTACTAAATACATCCAGACCCATTTTATATCCAAAGATATACAAAGACTCAAAACAAAGGGTTGGAGAAAGATTTACCAACCAAATGGAGAGCAAAAATAAAGAAATAAACAAAAAGCAGGAGTTGCAATTCTCGCATTTTATAAAATAGATTTCAAAGCAATAAAG
>CM052665.1:11672064-11717919 GCA_028533165.1 Leontopithecus rosalia | reverse complement strand
C
Organism: Leontopithecus rosalia; assembly: GCA_028533165.1. Lineage (NCBI taxonomy): Eukaryota > Metazoa > Chordata > Mammalia > Primates > Cebidae > Leontopithecus > Leontopithecus rosalia. The sequence goes on along the minus strand of CM052665.1, from coordinate 11,717,918 downwards.
TAATTTTTTGTATTTCTGGTAGAGAGGGGGTTTCACAATGTTGACCAGGATGGTCTGGATCTCTTGACCTCGTGGATCCACCCTCCTTGGCCTCCCAAAGGGCTGGGATTACAGGCGTGAATTTGTAGTATTCTTTAGTAGAGATGGGGTTTTCCTATGCTGGCCAACCTGGTCTTGAACTCCTAACCTCAGGGAATCCAACCACCTCTGCTTCCCAAAGTGCTGGGATTACAAGCGTGAGCCACCACACCCTGCCCAAAACATTCATTTTTAAAATTCAAATAAGTTTCACAGACAAAAACTTTCTGACATAAAATGTTTGATTTTCAGAGTTCTCACTTTTTTATTGCCAGTGTCCTAAAGGTAATGGGTGTTTGGTTATTTAATAGATATAAAATATATACCAATGAAATCTTTTCTGTTGTAACTCTTTCTTTCCACATTATTTCATTACAGCCAGGACACCCCAAATCTTGTTTTCCTTGCTCACTGATTGGGGAACTTGGTTGTCACCAATGGGGTTGTGAGGTGGGTTCCTTCCCTGTAAGTAATTAGCTCATCTGCTCTCATCATCCAAACCACTTGACCAAATGAGAATACACCAGTTTTCTCAAACACGTAAAGTACCGTGGATACAGAGCATAGAGTTCTCAGCGGCCTGCATCAGGATTGTAGGGGAGTCTTGTTAAATCAGATTGCTGACCCCCAGCTCCAAAGTTTCTAATTTGATAGGTCTGAAATGGGGCTCAAGAGTACATTCCCAGCTGATGCTGCTGCAGCTGCTCTGGATTTCACACTTGGAGACCCATATGGGGAATTATAGGCATTCATGACACAAGAAAGTATGTTGCATAATATTTCAAGATATATTTATCAGTAATTTTATTCTCATGTCATATAATGAATAATGAAAATGAAATGATATATCCCTCTAAGCACTGTCAAACCCTGCATTCAAAATACTCTTCTTTTTACGTTTTTAACCCAAGACATGTAGTCTTTGCCAGTCTTCTTTTTTTTCTTATCATAGCACCTTGATATGTTACTCAATAAATACAATTACTGATTTTCTTCTAACTAGGAAGTGAGAGGAAAACAATCCTTCATACTGTTAAGTCTGGCTAATGGAAACAGAACGTTTTTTAAAACGATAAATTCTGGTCAAGCTCACACAACATTTTGCAGGCATTTATCTAGTTCTGCTGCCGAACAAGTTGAAGGAATCATTCTCTAGGAAAGACTTCAAATGATAAGTTCTTTCTCATCATAGCTGATGAAATCCAAAGGTAAATAAATTTGGCTTCCAATTCTATCTTCTCCAAACCCCACCTTGGGCAGGGTTATGAGTAAAATTAACAGCTACCTAGAATTATTTTTAAGCAGTTATTATCATTATTACATATGTATGTACATGCATTTCAGTGTCCGTTCTGTAAGAATTAACTAGTCTCTAGAAGGCTGCCTCAGCACAGCTTTACTTACGTTTCTGAAGAGTAATACTTTTCAAAGCTCTGAAAAGCTTAGTTTCTTTTCTCAAAATAGTATTGATCATGTCATAATTTCTACTAATTAATCCAAATTCAATGCATAATTTAAATATCTTCTCTGTCATTCTGCTGACACCATCCATCATGCATACACACACACACACACACACACACACACACACACACACACAGCATTTTAAAGTACTTTCTAGATGAAGCTTTAATACACTTAAAAAGTAATAGCCCCATGGCCTTTTCATTTCTAAAGTATATTCGATGGCTTTACTTTTTCTGTTAAAATTCTTTTCCTAACCACATATGTCCCATTATTTCTTGGGCCTCTTACGGATTTTGTTTGTCAAGCTTCAGTTGCTGCATCTTGCTAGACATACTCAATAGAAATTTAAAATGAAGGCCGGGAGCGGTGGCTCAAGCCATCCTGGTCAACATGGTGAAACCCCGTCTCTACTAAAAATACAAAAAATTAGCTGGGCATGGTGGCGCATGCCTCTAATCCCAGCTACTCAGGAGGCTGAGTCAGGAGAATTACCTGAACCCAGGAGGCGGAGGTTGCGGTGAGCCGAGACTGCGCCATTGCACTCCAGCCTGGTTAACAAGAGCGAAACTCTGTCTCAAAAAAAAAAAGAAAGAAAGAAATTTAAAATGAGATTAATTCTGAAGAAGCATCATTAAAAAGTTAAATTTTTAATATAAAAATTAATATTTTCTGTAGATTTCCATTCTGGATAGGGCAATTCTAGGTCATCTAATATATAAACTCCCAAACATTAGTGGGTTATCATAATAAAAGTTCACTTCTTTGCCATGTGACAGTCCACTACTGGTGTTCTTGCAGAACCAAATTTCCACATGGTGATTCACAGACCTCACGCCTCAATCACCCACAACTCATAACTCTTTTTATTAAGTAGCTCCATATTCCCATAGTACAGCAGTGGTCCAGCACCACAGAAAATCCTCAAGACTCCTATAGTGATTTATCAGGTAAAGTAATTTTTGTAATGGTACTGAAATGTTATCTGTCTTTTTCATTCTCACCCCAATGAGTTAACAGTCACATTTTCTGGAACTATATGATGTGTACAACATAGTCACTTGAATGAAGAATTAAGAAAGACATGAATCAGATTTTCAAAATGTAAAACAATGTCAGTTTTCTATTTTTTTGAAATAGGTTGTTATAAAAATGGATTATATTTACATAAGGGGTATTTGTTTTATAGTAAATGTGTTAAAATACTTTTATAAGAATGTCTCAATTTTCATTTTGCATACCATAAGTAGTGATGGATTAGAATCCAGAAATATAAAGGCTCTTGAGATCTTCAGTATTCTTTATGGGTGTAATGGGATCTTGAGACCAAAATTTTGAGAGCTGCTATAGAAAGTTACTAGAGATTTTCTTTTCTGGTGATGTTAAGGGAAAAAGAGAGTGGGGAAGAAATAACCACATTGTAAGCTTCTTGGCATAAAAGTAGAATGCCTCAATTCTGATGCTATCCATTTGTAAGAACTAGTATGTCACCCATGGAAAAGAGGGTCAAAGAATCCAGGAAGCATAAGTCCTATCAGGCAGCCACTCCAGAGCTACAGTTCAATGCTATGGAAAGAGGAGCACACTTTTGGTAGACAGACAACTGTCAATTCCGCAATTTTCAATATAATAGAAATTATTCTCTTGGAATGATATTTAAACTATTTGGAAGATGATGCCTTAGCTGAGTTTTCTCTAAGCCACCTTACAAGGTAGATGAAGCATTCTTCTTTAAGTAACATAGCCATTTTTCAAAAGCAGGATAAGCAAGCCCAACAAATATGGACACTGAATAATGAGTAAAAATTATTCAGGTCGTTGAAGAGATAGATACACTGCACCTTCCATAGTTTACCATAGAAAGTTGTACAGGTTATACATCAAATAAAGTTGACAGCCACAGAGCTCCTTGGAAGCTGAAGACCAGCCAGCTACTCTTGGTAAACTATTCACCCTCGTACTTGGCTGTTTCCCTCCCATGGAGGCACACTTCTTTTTTCTTAAAAAAAACAAAAAAAAAGTTCAAATTTACTTAATGGAATGCTTTTATGTAATTTGCACAAAGACATCATACAGACCATCAGCAGCCCTGTCTGTTGACTCTATGAAGACAGACATTTTAAATGTTTTATTCTTCTATTCCAGGATCTAAATTAGTCCCTGACACATAGTAAAAACTCAATAGATATTTGTTGAATAAATACACGAAAACATTGAGCCATAGATAGGCATGTAACTAGAAACATGCCTAGGGCTGGGCATGGTGGCTCACACCTGCAATCCCAGCACTTTGGGAGGCCGAGGCGGGTGGATCACGAGGTCAAGAGATCCAGACCATCCTGGTCAACATGGTGAAACCCCGTCTCTACTAAAAATACAAAAAATTAGCTGGGCATGGTGGCGTGTGCCTGTAATCCCAGCTACTCAGGAGGCTGAGGCAGGAGAATTGCCTGAACCCAGGAGGCGGAGGTTGCTGTGAGCCGAGATCGTGCCATTGCACTCCAGCCTGGGTAACAAGAGGGAAACTCTGTCTCAAAAAAAAAAAAGAAAGAAAGAAAAAGAAAGAAATACACTTCATAGCACAGGCTATGAAGGTTTTCTATTTCCTTCTAAGAAATGGTTCCAGACTCAAAGCACATTTTTAGCCAACCATGCAGGGATTGGAAGATTGCATACCTCTGATGGCCTTTCACAGCAATATTTATCTTCAAATATTTGAAGAACAGTTTTTTTGTTCTTTGCTTTTTTTTTGTCTTCTGGGAAAAGTTCAGCCTTACTTTGAGTCACACTAGATAATAGGACCTGAATTTATATTGGGAAGGTGAATGGAAGTATACTGCATCTCAAAATAAGAAAATGTGTCAAACAATTAAAGCTATGAGAAACCAAAATGGGCCATATTTAAATAATTGTGCCTTTTCTTCTAGATCATATTCACGAAGATCACAGATATTAGTGCCATGGCAAATAATTGTCCCGTTTATCAGGAAATACAGATGACTTTGCAGATTTCTATCTTTGCCAAGATTCTATGCTGCAGTGTGATTCTAAATCTAGTGTGAAGCGACAATAATAATAAATAGCAAATAAACTTATTATCTTCTTTATTTATTGCTATAGCAAAATGTTTATGAATTAGATCATGTAACAACCGAGCCCCCATCTCACCAAAATGTCAGAAACTACAAATATATTCGCATTTGCCCTCTCTAATTCTGTCTCTCTGCTCCCCACCTCTCTCTCCCTCTCAAGAGCGAAGTTCTTTTATCAGCTGTAGAGAACTCTAATGCCACCGATCAATTACTCTGTATCCTTACTTTCTCACTCCCAGCAATTTCTAACATCAAACTCCATAAAATGTTAGCATATTCATTCATGAGGTCATCACACAGAGGGCATCCTATCGACAAGGACATCCGAAAGACATATTCATTAAAGAATATTTTTTTGTTTGAGGAGTTGTTTCAGTCTTGTTGCCCAGGTTGGAGTGCAATGGCACAATCTCAGGTCACCACAACTTCCGCCTCCCGGATTCAAGCAATTCTCCTGCCTCAGAGAAATAGGTGGGATTACAGGCACATGCTATCACACCTAGTTAATTTTTGTATTTTTAGTAAAGACGAAGTTTCAGCATGTTGGTCAGATTGGTCTCTAACTCCTGACCTCATGGTCTGCCTGCCTCGGCCTCCCAAAGTTTTGGGATTACAGATGTGAGCCACCACACCCAGCAAGTATCTTTTTTTGACCCACAGAAATATTGAAATTATCTCATGCAGACATGTTTTATTTTTATCACTTTTAATCATTATACTATCTAAAATTTAAAAAAAAGAAACAGTAAATTTTATTTATCTCTCTTATTGCATTTATTCCTAAACTAAAAGCTGGCTTTCCCCAAAAGTCTACGTAGTAGGTTTTCTAAAAGATGAGATAACACAATGAAAGAAGGAAAGTGGATTTAAATTTTCCAATTCATATAAGCTATATAACTACATGCATATACTATTATAAAATGTGGTGAAAATCCTAGGAATGACACATACATTCTATTTTCTATAAAAATTTTTCAGAATAGAATATAAATAATTGTCTTAATACACTGAATTCAAAGAACCTTTGAGTGGAAACAATACAAACAGTATGATTGTCATTTATAAAAGGAAAAAAGTCTAGAAATTGATAAATATACATATTACAAATTAAAATTTGATTTCTAACCCAGTAGATGAGCAAAATATTCAAAAGTATATCAAAGCATATTTTGTTCAAGACCAAAGAGAAATAGGAAAATATATTGCCAGTAAGCATGCCTAAAAGTGATATAACTGAATCATTTAACAATAGCTGGTAAAGTTACATGCATTTGGCTTTTGTTGCTGACAATCCCATATCTAGGAATGTATCTCAAAGATACACTAGAAATAATACAAAAAGGTATAGGCACAAAGCTATTTATTGGAGGATGGGTTTTGCCTAAGTAAAAGAGTGGAAACAAACCAAACATCCATCAACACGGGACTTGTTTAAGAAATAATGGAATATTTCACAAAATAGAGAGCCTTCTGCTGCTGTAAGAATAAATGAGGAGGCTCCTTCATGTTACTATGGAGTGAAACGCTCAGATTTTTCATTATTGGGGGAAAAAAGCAAGATAAATAATAAATGTATTATGTCACCATTTAAGAAAGGAAGCAGTGTAAATATATACGCCTATATATGACAAAGAAGGGAATAAATAACGGAAGTGTGTTTTCTTGAATGCTTACGTAAGGCAGAGTGAAGGCGTAGGTTCGAGGGCACAGGGATAGGAGCCAGATGTCTATGCATATACCTATTTTCATATATGTAAAAAGCAATCCTCCCAAATAAAAAAGAAAATAAACCAAGCAAACCAAATTGTGTGACCTCTTTGTGGCATAACCACCCAAAAAGTGATTATTTCAAGAGTGTGTAATACATCATTTATCAGTTTATCCCTGTGGCAAGATATGATAGAGGGAAAGAAATAACTGCAAAATTGTTTCAAAAAAAACTCCTAAATTGGTTTCAGTAATCAAATTGTTGGTGAAAACTGGCATTGTCTCCTATGACTTTTGAATAAGCAATCATGTGCTATCTTCATTATATCACTGCTGGTATTACTGTGAACTGGTTATTCTCCATTTGGTGGAAAGGAGATTTAAACTAGAGTTGGTCAAATAAAAATTCCGTGGTTTTAAACTGTAATTGAATGAATTAGTTGAACTCATAGTATATTTAAGCTTTTTAAAAAATTAACCCTACCTCCACTTACTGAAAAGCCTTAAAATTAACGACCTAAAATTCCCTATAAGCTAAAAGGAACTTGGGCTCCTTGGAAAAATGGCCATTCCAGATATGGAGCTGATACATACAAGACGAAACTGGAAGTTTGTACCTCTTAGAAATAAAGACATCAAATACTACCTTATTCATGCAAAAAGGAGTGTAAGTAAATTTGAAGAGGCTTCCATTGGCCAGAGAATAGACAAGAAGGATAATTGCTGCAATGTAGGGAAAATATCAAATATATTTGAAATCATCATTTCATAATTTATTAAAACACACCAAAACGATCTTATTTGGTTATCACCGAATTATACTAGAAAACAGATGTTATTTTAAAAGTTGTTAAGGAAAGGAGAACATTCAGTCATTTACTCTATCTTTTCTATGTGCGTTTTACCTGTAGTAACCAAACAGAGGATGATGGGGTTTTGAATTCCTGGAAATATTAGAGGTGATAAACTAAGAAAGAATTTAAATAATCAAAGTAGATCATTACTAACAGCTATCAAATAACGGAAAGAAAGATAAAATTATGTGCCTGCTAATTAAAGATCATGTCACCATCAATGAAGGAGATTTAATAAAAATATCATACCTGAATCTGATCAAGCTTCTAAATTCAGCTACCAATGGATAGGCTATCCATTGACAAGACAAGTACGCTAAAAGATACCATGAAGATTCAGTAGGCTATGTTTGGATTGTGGGAAACTCTAAAGGAAAACTTACATTTTCCAACACACAAACATCAAAGTAAAACAAAGAAAGATGAAAGGAAAACCTCTATCATAAGGGAGGTTAGAAGCACATTTCAAAACAACTGCAATGTGAAAACTATTTGGATACCTAGTGAATTAAACTATTAAAAATATATTTGTGAGAAATTGTAAATTAAAATCCTGATTGCTATGTTGTATATTAAGGCATTTTGTCATAATTGCCATCATGGTAATGTTCAATTTTTTTCAGGAGTTCTTAATAGAGATACATATTGAAATACAGATAAAATGTTATTTCAGTGTTATTTGAATCTAACACTGTACGTGAATCTAACTCTTTGTACGTGAATGTGTTAGCTGAGGTTCCCCAGGAGGAGACCTTGAGTCCAGAATTCATGGGCACATTTTGTTACATGAGTATACACACTGCTACACAGAGCAGAACAAGAGTAGGGGTAAGAAGAAGTAAGATTCTATCCAAAGTCCTGCAGAAGGTAGCGTTAGCAAAACTCCTGCATTGAAGTCAGTACACACAAATCTTTGAGACTTCCTGATTCAATGCAAAGGAGGTATGCTTCTATATTCCATGTCTGCCAATGACTGCTTGAGGGCTGCCCAGGGACTAGCAAACTGCCCAACACTTCTATCTCAGAAATGAAGGTATGGAGGCACACAAATATGAAACTGAAGGATTGATTTAGAATGTTACAGTCACTTTACATAGAACAAGATTAGTCAAGAGTTGATAATTGGGTGACAGATGTTGGAAACATGGATGTTCTCTGTATTGTTCTGTGTATTTTTGAAACTGCTTAATCTCACCCCCTCCTTTAAAAAGGTTTAAATGATAAAAAAAAAATTCAAAATCTAAAATACAAGGGCTGATTTCAAAGTAGTCCCCATCTAAGGTATACCTTGGGATACCAAGTTGTAGGATGATGGTGCTAGTGAGGTGCTAGAGAAAAGTGCTGCTGAGCTCCATGGAGGAAGCATGAAACAGAGCTCTTCCACTCGAGTTCCATTTCTCATTGTCTCCAGGCCAGCACACTCCTATATCCATCCAAAGAGGCAATCACCCCTACATGATGATCAGGGCCAAGAGCTGTCACTCATAAACTCCTTTAGACGGCCAAAGTCTTCACAGAGAAGACTGTTTCCACCAATTAACTAGAACTAATCTGGGGGAAAAAAAATAGGCACTTTTACCCTTGTAATTTATCTGCAGGATAAACCTGAATCTAATAAGATGGTCAGCATTTATTCTCAACATGACTTGGTTACAAAAATTCACCTCTCCTCTCATAGTTTTCATGCAATGCATTTTTAGATATAAATAATAACACTCCTATAAAAAGGATTTTTTTACCTCATAAAAATTGCACTAAAATAATTTACCATTCTGAAGCCATTAATTTTAACAAGAGCCCAGTCTCCAAAAAATTAGACTATCTTGGGAGTAACGAAGTAAGATTTTCACCAAAACAAAACCTTTCTAACAAGCAGCAAGCTAGAAAAATTGCTTCTGCGTTTTTGTTCTGCCTCCATCTCTTAACTGACTTTGGAAAAATCATTTAACTTTTCTAAGCTTTAGTTTTCTTAGTTGTCAAATTAGAAAATAAAATTTTATCACAATATTACTGTGAAAAATAATTGAGATAGTAAGAGTGTTCATTATAAACTGTAAAGTATTATTCACATATCTACATATCCTCATTCTGAATCTGATATTTCAACCACATTCAAAGGAATACTGTATAAATTAGAGAATTAGTCATCAAAGTTACCATTGTTCTTTCTCACTTTTAAATAATATGAATTACACAATCTGAGAAATGGAACAGACACAGAGCTTTTACTTTATGTAAATTTCTGCATTTGCCATCTCAAAAATACGTTTTACCATTCAATTCATGTATTTATCCAAAAGATTTACCCAACTACACAAAGGATATGCAAAGTAAATGATTTTTAAAAAACGATTTTACTATGGGGGCCAGATGTGGTGGCTCACACCTGTAATGCCAGCACTTTGGGAGGCCAAGGCAGGCAGATCACAAGGTCAGGAGTTTGAGACCAGCCTGGCCAATATGGTGAAATGCTGTCTCTGCTAAAAATACAAAAATTAGCCAGGTGTGATAGCAATGCCTGTAGTCCCAGCCACTTGGGAGGTTGAGGCAGCAGAATCACTTGAAACTGGGAGGCAGAGTTTGCAGTGAGCTGAGATCATGCCACTGCACTCCAGCCTGGGTGACAAAGCAAGACTCTGTCTCAAAAATAAACAAATAAAATAAAAATTAAACTATGGGGCTGAGCTCTTCTTTCTTTTTTAAAATTTAAGGTTTAAGTTCAGGGGCATGTGTGCAGATTTATTACATAGCTAAACTTGTGTCATGAGGGTTTGCTGTGCTGTGCAGATTACTTCACCGCAGGTATTAAGCCTTGTGCTCGTTTTCTTAATCTGTTCTTTGATTAGCAAGGGAAATATCAAATGTCTAACCTCTGTGAACACTTCTTCTGAAATGATCATTTACTAATTCCTTCACTTAATGCTTAGATATATTTTTTTAAAAAAATACCCAGTTGTTAATATTTCCGTCTTCCAACTTTGTCTCAAGTCCCCACTAGCTAACATTTTTAGAATGATCTCTGGGTGTGTATCAGTGTTGTATCGTTGCCTTAATAAATTGCCACAAACTTAGTGCCTTAAAACAACATAAATTTATTCTCTTATGGTTCTATAGGCCAGAAGTCCCAAATCATGGCATCGATAGATCTTTTGTCTTGGCCTGTTTTATGCTTCCATAACAGAATACCTCACACTAGGTAATTTATAAATAACAGAGATTTATTTCTATCAGTTTCGGAAGTTGGGAAGTTCAAGGTTAAGGGCTGGCATCTGGTGAGGCCTTTCTAGCTGAATCATCTCATGGTGAAAGGCAGAAGGGCAAGAGAGAGAACTCACCCCTAAAATTCCTTTGTAAATAAAAGGCATTAAATCCATCTCTCACAGGCCCTACTTTTCAATACCATTACATTGACAATTAAATTTCAATGTGAGTTTTGGAGGAGACGAACATTCAAACTGTAGCATTCTCCTACAGCTATAAGAAATAATCCTGTAATCCCAGCACTTTGGGAGGCCGAGGCGGGTGGATCACGAGGTCAAGAGATCGAGACCATCCTGGTCAACGTGGTGAAACCCCGTCTCTACTAAAAATACAAAAAATGAGCTGGGCATGGTGGCACGTGCCTGTATTCACAGCTACTCAGGAGGCTGAGGCAGGAGAATTGCCTGAACCCAGGAGGGGGAGGCTGCGGTGAGCCGAGATCGCGCCATTGCACTCCAGCCTGGGTAACAAGAGCGAAACTCCGTCTCAAAAAAAAAAAAAGAAAGAAATAATCCTTTTTCTCTTCCAGTTTCTGGTACATCCCGGTGTTCCTTGGCTTAGGTAGCATAACTTCTATCTTTGCCTTTATCTTCATATGGCTTTCTTCTCCTGTACATCAGTATCTCAAATCTCTCACTCCTTTCTCCAGCGAAAACAACAGTCATGGGATTTAAGGCCCACACTTCCTACAGGATTAACTTATTTCAAGGTTGTTAATTACAGGTTCAAAGACTCTATTTCCAAAGAGGGCCATATTCACAAGTATTTGGAGTTAGGATTTGGATATATCCTTTTGGGAGGAACATCATTAAATGTAGGGTATGTGAGGGGAAGGGAGTGATATAAAACAACATGGTGTAAAAAAGGGGTGGAAGGGTCTTTGTACCTTGCTGCCTCTCTTTCCTCTAGTTCTTGGTCAGTACTGTGGTTACCTCATGGCTGCTTACCCCACAATCATCTGCTGTGTGGATGTTTAGTGTGAACTGCCATGTTTACTTTGTGGGAGCTGATTCATAGGCTGGAAGAAGACAATCTGCAAATCACCTCATCCTAGAATCTAAAAAGGGGCAAGGAACAGAGGCCACACACTTAACTCAATGCTTAACTAATCTCTCCAGTTAGGACTTCAGCCCAAAGAGGAGAAAACGGAGACAACCTTTCAGCTTCTAGAGAATAAGGACACTCTCTTCCTTTCCTTTCTCTGCTTCTCATTGACCATACTCAGGGTTATGAAAATTGCCCTATACTATTTATTATGGAATGGGGCAGTTCCATATCTTCTTCTCTTCCTCCAAAGTAGAAAGCTGTAGAAACAAAGAATGTAGTCTCTAAACATCAAACGAGCTCTCTGAACTAAGTCAGCCAGACCAACCATTGATATATTAAAGAAGTTAATAAAGCAATTTATAAAATTTACAAATTTGCCTGATTTAAAAGCCTCATATGTCTCATTACCAGATCCTTGTAGAAAATATAAAAAAGTTAAAGATTTTCCGTGTATCTCACTTTGCTTATTTCAGTAGCATTGCTAATAATTTCCCATCCCACCCCCACTTGCCCTAACCCTCTTCAGATCCTAGGCATAAGAAATTAATATTTTGGCTAAATATGGTAAAAATCTTTTTACTCTGTGTCTTAACCTTTTTGATAATAAAATAAGAGGCATGAAAATGAAAGAGGTAACCAAAATATCACAATTAGTAAGAAAAACATAGCAATAAAAATAAAGTGGAACAAAAGGGCTTATCATGGATCTTTGTGAAGCCAGCAGATTCCAAGCTTCTTGCAATTTCTCTTCATCAACCCTGTTTCCCAAGTCCTCTCCTGTTTTCTTTTTGTCTTGTTTTCACGGGGGCTCCCCAGCATGCTTTTCTTCATCAGTACTCCAGCAATTCCTTCTAGAAGATCTTCCTGTTCTAGGGCGAACAGCCTTCCTGCCACAGTTTCACCAGCTGCTCAGCACTGATGCTGACATCTCCTATTTATGGCCTGTTTTTTTTCCCTCCCCCTGCTGCCCTATGCCCCTACTGCAGATTCATCAAGCAGCTGATTTCCTTTAGCTCCAGTTTAATAGCATCAACTCAAAGACTCAGTGTGACAGAAGCTTAAAAGAGCATCCATTGTGAAACTCTTTGCATGTATGGAAAGGAGAGAAATCTAAGAACCACACAGAGAGGAGCCCTTACCTGCCTTCAACCAAATAAAGGGGGAAAAAATAGTTTTGTCAGCATAGGTGGAATGGAGAAGTGAGAGGCTTTCCTTTAAAAAAAACTGTGTACATGCTTGAACAACTTTACAGTACATATTCAGCTTTAATCGGAAGATCTCTGCATAGCCTCAAGACCCAACCTCAGTTTCTAGCAGACAGCACTCACTGTGCCTTATCCTGTAAAATCAGTAAGCGCTCGGGTGCACATATGCACAGTAGCTGACTTTACAAGTGGGTAGAAATGGAACTCCAAGGCCAGAACATGCCCTTTGTTTAAGGATGGATCAGATTCATGTTACAGTTTATTGTTTTAAGATTACAAAAGTGTGACATTAGTTCCCTTGCCTGTAATTCATCAGTCCTTTGAATCATCAAATGACATGATGACTCATGAATTTCTTCCTTTATAGACTATATTTTAATCTTATATGAATTTCATATGAAAAATGAGAAAAGCAGCCACTCATCATACAAAAAGGACACAAGTGAGTTTGGACTGAAAATAAAGATGAAAAAAAAGAAAAAGAATCCCACCAATAATGCAGCAAAATTCCACTGTGTGACAGTCTTATCCACTGGAAGAGTCGGAGGTGAGCAAATACACTCTTTTCTTCAGGTCAGTGAGGAGATCAACCTTCTCTTTAGGCAAAATCAGAGTCTTAGTTTTCTTATTTTCACCAAGTTTTTTGTTGTTTCTTTTCCACTTGGTAAAATATAGTTTCTGCTGAGGCTGGTTACTTAAATGTTCTATCTTGAGTTTAATTTTAATCACATGGCATTTTAGGTCTGAAAATGTACCAAAAACTTTTATTTAAATCATTTAAAAATATCCTTTTCCTGCCATTGAAATTTAATTATTGTAAGAACAGTACCACTATATTAAAATATAATCACCTTATTCCTTTCGGCTTCATGACAGTGTTCATAACGTGTTTAATATTCATGTAACATGCTACCTCACCCTGTAATATCACTATATTTATGGAAAGAAAGTGTAATCCTCTTTACTGGCTCAGGTTAATTCCAATAAAATATTAAATCCATTTTCTAATCTAAATGAGTTCATTAGGAGAGGCATGGTGCTGAGAATACCAAACTCTCTACAGAGTTCAGCTTCATTACATTGCCGCACTGTGCGTCTCCAGAGCTGTTGTACTACATTTATGAGGATTTATCTGTACTGTTCCAAAAACATTCATCCTAATTCTACTCCTTCTGTGCATGCTAATCATGAATATGTTAAGTGGAAATACTAAGCTTGTAGCCAATCTCATCCCCAGATGGGTTCAAGTTATGATTACAGAAGCAAATTTGCCATAAGCACCCTTAGAGCAGTGCCAGAGAGGAGGAGATGAAGGTCTGGAGCAGTGCTCAGGAGAAAAAAAAGAAAGAAAGACAGTTTGAGACAGAGCAGGAGAGTGTCAGCGATGTTAGAGACAGAGAGAGAATAAAAAAGGCATTTCCAGATTGCTGTGTCTCAGAGAGACTTCCAATAATTTATAAATAGACCTGTCTGAAGAAATTTGAAATAAATACAAGAATCAAACTACCTTTAACTGTTTGAGTCTCCACAAGTCCATAATCCAGAGCTGAACTTTATATTGTTCAGCTTATTGTATCTAGCAAATCTTTGCTCCATTAAGACTTCCACTTGAAAGAAAATAATGGACCTTTTAGGACGGAAGACAGGACCAACATTGGATGTTCATACAGTGAATAATTATATAATCCCCAACTGTCTGCCCATGGAATGCCTTGACCTGGTCTTATTTATTGCCATTTATTTTTATTTTTACATATACTTAGCAGGTTTTTTTCTTTCCTCTGAAGGTAAGGGAAACAATAATAGGTAATTCAACTCATGTACCGCGGAGGGTGAAGCCATCAAGAACCCTTGCCGCCTTCTCTATGTTAGCATTGGCAGTGACCTCACAGTAAAACCATTTTAATCTCCACTTCAGGTATTTAGTCAATAAAACAAAGATTTCCAAAACAGACAGGTAGTAGATGTCAACCTATTTTAGTAGGAAAAATGAGATGAAGATGGACAAGAAGCAACTTGTTTCTGACTGTTGGTTATTAAAGCTAGTATGCGCTCATCTCCATAAAGTCTGCAATAAATCGTGAGCCTAAAGTGAAATCCAGCAGCCACTGGTTGTCACTGTTGTACCGCAAAACAGCAATTGCAGGCATATTCTTTCAAAAGGCTGCCTTCTGATAACAGTTTGAAATGATGTATTTGACGATTTGGTTTATCATTAAAAGTGAGCACACAAACCTGCAAGGCCCCACGGATTTCTGTCTAGTATTAGACATTTTGATGTGGGAATTTGACAGAAAAATAATACTTCTATATGAATTACATTGAAATGTGAAATAAAGATTTTATTATATATTTAAACAAATACTCTGATTTTAAATAGTCATGTGAGATACATGCTACATCTATTAATTAAAGCACACATTCGTTCTGACGTTTAAACTAAATATTATGTTAATGCTAGGGTGTATAATTGATCACTTCACAGCTTAGATACATTATTCAAATGAAGTGTTTTCTAATGATTGAGCTTATATCATTTTTAAGCAATAGATGACTAGACAGCCTTGACATAATCTTCCCTTTTCCCAAATCTGATTAAAACTGGCAAGACAAGAAATCAATGGGATTCTGAATATAAAATCCCCAAATATTCTACTGTGTTTGAAATTAATTAAGTACCATGAGGCAGAAGCCTCAAATCAATAAACATCAATGATGGTAGTGTTAAAGATGGGAAGAGATGGCAAGAAATCAGCCTGGTGTTCGCGGTTATAAGATGATTATCTACTCTATGAAATTACAGGTTAAAATTAGAACAATTGTGCTTCGGCAAAATGCAGAGGCAGGTTTTCAAAGGCAAGAATAATGACTGTGTTTCTGAAGACAAGCTTCTAAATTTGGAAAATTATACTTAAGAAAACATCAGATAGTACTTCAATTGCACCTTCAATAAAATCAGATGCTTTCCAAGTTGAGTCAATAATCAATTTAAAAAATGGACACTGGTTTTTTCCAGTAACCACAGTGAGAATTCCAAGGGGTAGGTGGGAAAGCTGAAAGTATTACCGGTGTTTTAGATATCATTTCTATGTAACTAGTTCAGCTCTGCAGTCTACCTTCACATGAATTTTCCAGATTAAATACTACTGTTTTTCAAGGTCATTCCTGCATTATCTCCATATCCTCTACTTCTTTCCCCTCTTTCCTTCTTTTTACCTTCTTACTTTCTTGCCTTCCATTTTTCTTAACCTCGGGCATAAGCTGTAATCCACAAGCAATGAGGTAAATGTATAATCAGGAAAGAGAATGCAGTTAATGCTTCCTAGATTGTTAACAAACATTTGTCACATTATTGAAATTTTTCTGATTAAAAATAGGTAAATATGCAAAGAAATCACTACAGTCACACCGCTTGTGTGGGATTCTATTTTCATTCAGAGGTAAGCATTTTAAATACATTAATTTTTTCCTTAATATGGCAAAAGACAATAATTGTCTTCTTTGAAAGAGGCAATCACAGTGACAGAAACAGTTTCACAAGAGAGAGATTTGTGTCTAAACAATTAAACTATGCAAAGAAAGCTGATCAATAATGATATCTGTTCATATAAACTTCTCAATGTGTTCTTTAATCCAAACGTTTTTAAAGTCAGAGGAAGAGTAGCCACATAATCGATACAGGTACTTGTGAAAAATGACAGTTTCTAGCCTTTATATAAGACCTATAGAATCAGGATCTCTCTATAGAGCCTTTAAATACATATTTTCAACAAACTTGAAATGATTAGGATCATTAAACTTTGAGAGTCAGTGTCTCATTAAAGAAGAGAAGAAATGAATATGTGACATTACAAACGTTATAAGTACATCATTTTCATGGTCTATAGAATCAAAGAACAAGGGTTATATGATTTAGATGATCAGCCCAGAGTATAAGGTAGCTTCATATTAATGTTTATTTCCTAATATAATTATATATTTTATAAATCACATGGAATATGAATACTAATTCAAGAAAGGGATCTTTTAAAAACGTGTAGGATGAAAGACATGCTCACTAAATGTATGCACTCATTGGCCACAATAGCAACAGCCAAAAAAGCTCTCCACATTTCTTCTGTCCTCTGTCAGCTTTTGTATCATTGCCCTGTTTGCAAAGGTTTCATTTGGTATCCACAAGTGGTCAGTAAATTACTCGAGGAAAGTTTCTTTGTGTTATGTCTAAACTACTCAGCTCTATTCATGCAGTAGGTATAGAGTAATCATTTGCTGAATTAGGAATTTAATTAAGCACACACTGAATACTTCCCTAAGGCCATAGATATATTCTTTAAACATTTAGGGTACCTTCAATTTAGTGCTTAAAATAAAATCGTTTAATATCCAACTACACTCTAGTACCGCATGACCTCCCCGTCCTCCAAAAGAGGCACAATGAATGCATAAATAGCCTCAACCAGAGGAGAACGGACATAAAAGATTAAAGGGAAAGAAGGCATCAAGGTATAGTGTAGACATGGCCAAGCTGAGATTTAAGACTGTGACAGTTTCTAGCCTCCTCTCCATTTGAGAACTAGAAGCCACCTTCACGTTGTGGCAGCCAGCTAGAGACTAGAATTCCCAAGTCTGGAGGCTAGGTGTGGCCACGTGACTGAGTTCTCTCTGTTGGAATATGAGATTGCACATACCATTTTAATAAAAAGGGAATTCCTTTTCCTTTTTTATTTTCACTTTCTTCTCTAGGAAATTAAAATGCTAGCACAGTGGTAACCTAGCCTCAGTCTTGAGGAACTATAACACTCTAGAGGAAGCACAATAATGAAATAGAAGAAATCTTGGTTCTTACCAGATGGATGAGAAGAAAGTACAGTTTTACCTTCTCTGAGGTGCTACCTTTTTAGCCCCTCTATCTTAGCCTGTAACTGAATTAGACCACACACAAAAATAATGTTATGACTATGTTTAAATGCATTAATTTTGTCAGTTTTTTCATCAACGAGTTGACTGTCCATAGTGCTGGCCAGAAGGAGTAAGGAAAAGCTTGATTGGTGGAATGAGAGAAACTCCAAAATAAGGAAGCATAAAAAGCCAGTCAAAAATCTTGGAAGAGAATTGAGAAGAATGTTTTTCCTACTAAATAAGAGAACTTCAGGGTAGGCAGAAATCATTAGTCTAAAGATGAAGTGAACTGTTTAATATTTTAAAGTGAAAAGAAACTTAGTTCTTGTCATCCCTGGGGATAAATGTCATACCCAGAAGATACCTAGAAAAAATACAAATTATGTAATAATTACTTAACAAAATTAGATAGCAAGCAGTATGTGAATGAAATCTAAAGTAAAAAAGCCCCAGTTTAAAGTAATTTAAAGAATACTTGGCTTCCCATTGTAACTAATTTAATATTGTGTTTTAAGACAGATACTTTAATTTCTTAAAAATGAGAGTGATACATGACTACTTCTAATAATGAAATAGTTATATCTTAAACTTAGATTTTAAGCTACATATAATACTGTGAGTTTCAATTTAAGAATATGCTATTCAAGCTAGATGTTTTACATCTCCGATTTGTATATGCCACATTTTTCCTTCCTGTGAATCAAAAATATCCATGACTTTAAAGTATGAAACAAGCTACCACCACTTAACATTTGTAAAAACTGTGATCTTTTGAGAAGTCCACACACAGAATAAACAAAGCAGGGTGTTCACGGTGCAGAGAGGGGTTTTGTAAAGACAGAGAAACTAAAATAAAATTACAAGATAGGTCACCTTTATGTTCACAGTCTTTCAATTCCCCAACTTTTCTGTTTATCACCCTCTCAGAGTGACCCCCAGTGGTTGCCAATCACTTAGATATAGAAGGATTCTCTTAGAATCTTTGTCAGACTCCCAGAGTCTGAACCAAGTTATTTTCCTCAGCGATGCAGGACGAAGGCACGTGTCATCTTACATCAACCCTGCACTCTAGCCACATATCCTCTCTCTTCACCCTTCACCAAAATGCCTGAGTGGCTCTTACAGCCTAAGAAATTAACTTTGAGTAGAAAAATGCCTGAGTCTTGTGTTCCAAAAACCTGTCTATATATAATATAAATGCCAGTATAATTTTGCAAGAAACTGTCTCTATGCTTTTTAAGATGCTTTTAGCCAGATTGATTAAATAAGATATAAAGGGAAAAGTGATGGCCACCCCTTTCTCTTTTCCTCTATAAAATGAATGTGTGTGTGTGTGTGTGTGTGTGTGTACACATATATGTATTATTTTGAGTGGATTTTTGGATCACCACATCTGATTGGAACAAAACAGAGATTCTAATGTTGAAATTTTGAGACATTATGGTAAAGGAAAACTATATAGTAGGCAGTCTTCTGAAAATTCACTGGGAATAAATTCATATGATTTGTTCTTCCCCATTGATATATATTTTTAAAAACTATGGCATACATAAAGTTACTAAATCAGTGAGTTTATATTTGCAACACTGACTCAATTTCAAGTCAAATTTCATTCTTTTTATTAAAGTAAAATATTAAGTATGCCTTGAACTTTCAACCTGTTATTATTACATTTTACCTATCTAGTATTATAATGATTACTCAATTTGTTCTATTCTTATTTTCCATTCTATGCTTCATGCATTTATAGCAGTGAGAATTACTATACATTTGAACTCTTCATCCTCTCGGGCTGCTACAGAACATCTAAAAAGAAAAGGGAAAAAAACAAAACACGAGACTGTCATTGTTTTTATCTCAACACTGCCAAACAGACAAACCTGAAATACTTAAGATTTTCATCCTTCTTGGAAATGGTTTTCAGCTTAAAGGCATTTGACCTGGAGTGGGGTTATATTTCAGTCAGCCTACTGAATGGTATCTAGAGAGGCCCGTTAGCAAAAGCTTAGCAGAAAAATGTGAATACAAGTTCAAGTGTCTGGTAGCTGGGAAAACTGGTGGAGGGCAAATCAACTTGAATATCAAAGTTAAATTCTGTGAGAATGGCAAAAGTCATTTCCAAAACAAGACATCTTGGGAAGGCATTAATTGAGAAATCTCAAATAAGAGTTGACCTATTTGACTGAAGTTCATTTTAAAGAGTTTTGAAACCATTCCTTGGGACATAGGCTAAGACATTTTTATTAGAGGTAAAGAGTTAAGATGCACGGCCAGAAGGTGTTGGTATAATGTGGCATGTAACCTCTCACGGTATCCTGGATGAAAATGAATTATTTCAGAAGCCAAGAGCTTGACAAGGATTCTAGCAGAATACTGACATGGCACATGAGCAAAGAGTCTAAGGAATTTTATTCCAGGATGTCTAGCCAAGATATTTATAAACAGGAATCAATTATAAATTGACAGTAGAGTAGATTATGCCAGGCTGAGCAATGATGATATTTTATGGTATGTGTAGAAATGATCAGGAGAGAGAAAATGTTTTAAACTCATAGATTGGCACCAGGTTAATCAAGACAGGTGTTAGTGCCTGGGTCGCTATTCTCAGTATTCAGAGATGATGGCACAAAAGCCGTCACTGCCTGGTACTATACAACGTTTTTTCTCAAATTGAGCAACTTGATCTGTGATGGCTGCACATAAGCATTGTCTGCTGGGCCACTTGGCAGCAATTTTCAGTCTATTTCTGTAAATTGAGCTTCACAGTGCCCTTTGAATGTTTCCCCTTCTAGATTGCAGGGACTCCAATGCTGTTTAGTATACAGGGCTCACTTTCAACTTTAGCTGCCTTCCAGCATAATGGGGCCTAGATAAACTGAATGGTGCACCTCATTTTTATTAGCCCAGTAAAACTCCCACCAGCAGAGCAAGTGGGAGTTCTTTTCAGGTTTAGTGGGAGATAGAGGAAAATGGTCAAAAAGAGGGTTGGTTATCTGTTTCTAGGTTTAGAACAGTGGGAGATTCAAACTGCCCCACTTTCTGGCCCAGAGTTTCTTTGATTCTGTAAGATTATTGTAGGAAGTTCTTCAAGAATAGATGAGCAGGAGTTCTTACACTTTTGCAAGCTTGTGCTTAAACTAACTGAACAGTGGCAATCAGATATGCCATTCCTTAGAATGGGGAGGGGACACACACCAGAAATTCTACCTGGGTGGTGTGCATAGTATCACATTCCAGTATCCTTATTTTAGGAGCTGTAGCCCAGTTATCTCTGTAATAGTTACAAAGTAACTGTTCCTGTTCCCTCACGAAGGATTCAAATGCATGAGATTACTTATTATTGACTCTAAAAGCAACCGAAATTTGTTTTTGTGACCAGATAGAAGTAAATCACTGCCTCCCATTACAAATGGATAGCAACACATTCCTGCATATGGGTGTAACTGTCCTTCCTTCAGACACATTCTCAGGAAGGGCTTGGGGAAGATTTCAAGGAAGACCATGGAGGAAGCATGAGTTCTTTATAAACACTGGCAAGTGTTAGAAATAGCATGTCCATTTTCCCGATAATTACCTCTTTACCCTGGGACTGTTTACTTTTTTCTACTGGTAGAAAAAGAGAGCAGTTTTGTTATAGCAACAAGTTATTGGAATCCTAATTCAATTTGTAAGTACTAGTGAGCTCATAAATTGAATATTCATTGATTGTACCAATATTGATAAGTTAGGAAGCAAACACCTTGAGTCTGCTAAAAGTCATTTACCTGCAATGACCAATAGGTGGAAAACTAACAGCCCTGTGTAGTACATCAGCAATCCTCAAACATGAATGACTGGATTTCTGCTGTTTAGACAAGTCAAAATCCCCTCCTTCCTTTGTGTATTTTTTTATTCCACCCATGTTTGCATTTAGTGCCTGTCTCAGTGTTCCAGTTCACACTGTCCTGCAGGAGGGTCTCAAAGCACTGTCCCATGTTCATACCCAGCTTGGCTTACACATCACCTATAGGAAATGGCTTGGGGTCCTTGGCTTCCTGTTGCCACCATCACAATCCTTTCTAGCAGGCAATCCCAAAACCAACTGGTTTTCTTCTAATACATAAACCGCAGTATACTTTTGTGGATCAAAACTATGTTTGAACCAGGATTTTATTTTCCATTATATTAGAGACATTGGTTGTTAATAAACTTGCTCATTTTTGTTATACCTCTTGTATTTAGGTCTACTTAATTTTTTCCAAAACCTTGTTTCCTTCTAGTCATTAATTCTATTTAAAAGTAATATTTGTACTTGAATACATTAATAGTTTCCATAGTTGCTATTACTACTTATTATTTTGCTTCTCTAACCTTTTAAATCCAAAATACCAGAACTCCTTGTTGTAGCTATGCCTCTGTGAACCCCTAAGTATTCTTTAGTACTACTCACATGCTAAAGTAAAGGCTTCTAAAGAAAAGGCCTGTTTGAAGAGTTTAAGAAAATGACTGTGAAAATTTCCTATAATGTGGATTGAAATAAGGCAATGCCTTAATAGTCATAAAAAAAACTCCATTTATCTACTTCAAAATGCACCATTTAGCCACTTTTCAGTAATTCACATACTCTCTCAGCCTTTCTTGCCCATGCTGTCTGAATCTGTGGGATCCTCCTTTAAATTGGATGAAGTTCCCCGAGACTGTGATAAAACCATTGAGGTAGAAGCAAACATAAACATCACACACTCTTTTACAGCATCAGAAGTGATTATTTTTCCCTGTTACAGATTCCTCACTGCTGTTAGAACTATGAAATGTGCACTTGGCAGTGTGGGTGGGATCCCCGTAGGCCAGCTTCACCTCTTCTCCTTTTGGTGACTGGGGCTTCTTAGGCACCACTCCACTCACCACTCCAGCTCTCCTTTCAAACTGGAACTTAAACCTAAGCTTTTCCTCTTAAGCCCATTGCAGAAAAGGTGCTGTTTCTCAACTGTCGCTGATGTAATCCAATGAAGAACACACTTCCCTTCTGTATGTTATTTTCACTTTTGTTTTTAATAATAACAGTAGCCATTTTCTAATCTGCATCTTTATTCAAACACGATTCGTCCTAATCCTCTTTATTTCTCTCTACTGACTCTCTCTTACTGAGTTTACTTGAACAAAACAGAGAAAATTTTCTGAATCTCTTCGTTTTCCTATCTCCTTTGACAAGAAAGGATACTGAAAATCCAATTTTATTTTTTCAATTTTTTTTCTTCCCACATGGATGAATTCCTTTGATTCAAAGGAAATTTAGCTAAGGGTCAAGTTTATATCAAAGGAGAAATCCAAATTCTGCACTCAGTACAATGCCTGAAAAAGCGTAAGTGCTTTGTAAATGTTTATTTAGTGAATAAGCCATCAAATAATCTCTTTATTACTGTATTTATAAGCAAAATAAAAGAAAATAAAAACAGAAAGTGCCATTCAGTTCACCAGAGTATACTATGTTAATGAGATACAAACAAAAGAGAAAAACAAATATTCATACATAAAAATGTAAGTTTCTACCTTTTCTCAAAATTAAAAATCTTTCTGTATTAAAAAAATGGACTTATTCTAATGTAGATAACCTTTCAATCACTACCATGTTCGAAGTTTTTGTACAGTGATCAAGGAGGGAAAAAAACAGTTCTAAGACTCAAGCATTGGTATACACAAAAGCTCAAACTGTAGAAAAATATTTATATGTGAAGAGCAAGTGTAACCTTGAGTAGGCTTTCTGGGCTGCTGGTTTTAAATCAAAATGAATCAAATGTTGTGGAAGATTCTTGGTTTTATACCACCAGTGTCCCCAAGGGCAGGGGTAGAAGCTCAATAAATACTTGTTGAATTGACTTTCAACACTTTGAGAAAGTAACTCTTTGGGGAATTGATATTTCACTCTCTCTCAATTTTTCACAGCCCTTCCTGCCTAAAAGAGAGAGAGTACATCATTTTTCATATTTGTTTTACATTGTTTACAATTTTTAAAATATTAACATTTCACAATTGGCTTAGTTAATAATTCTAATTTTTATTGCTTTTAATAAAAAATAGTGGAAAGAAGGAAATGAAGTATAACTTTTAAAAGGGAATGAAAATAAATACTTGTAAGAATATAAATCTGCCTGAAGTGGCAAAGATATTATCATATAACATAAAAATGTGGATTTGTATATGTGTAAATATATACACACTATGTACTTGTAATTCACATTTTGTAAAAATGAAATATAAAAGAGTTGAGAAATTTTCATTGGGTTAGTTTCATAATATTTAAATAGTAGAGATGATTATCTTTGGGAAGTTAAAAATATTAGAACTGTTTATTATATTAAAAAACATTTTCCAGAGAAATATTTCCTCTCAGAGTCACAAACTCTTTGACATATGCATTTTTTTCTAATGCAAAATGCAAAATACTGTCTCCCTGACTTTTATAGAACTATTTATTATCACAATACCATAGTCTTTATATTTTCAGGAATTCCGATAATTTCAGTTTTACAACAATAATATGTATGGGAGATGAGAAACTGTGAAATATTAGAAAGTTTTCAGGTTTTTCATATTATAACTGTGCATACAAACATATCCTATTTATAATTACAGGTGACATTTGGATTGATCACTCTTATTTCAATATTTAAAGTCAGATTCAGTCAATTGTGTTTTAGTTTTGTTTTGTTATAGCAAAGAAGTGATAATGGTCTCAAAGACCTGGAAAGCTCATTCTATTGAGGCTGATATTTGTTATTTTTTTTAATGTCAGATTAGTCACCACTTGGAATACTACATCTTTAAGAAACCCTCAGGTGTGTTTATTTTTCCCCTTTGATAGATGTCACGTTGAAGACAGTGGGTTGTTGGACCTCGGTGAGTAAACTTCACTACGTAATACTTGCCTGTGTATAACTGAATTAACACTTTGGGGATAGCACTGAGTAAAGTGAAAGTCATCATCATTAAACAAGGATTATATGGATGAGCAAGTTATTCCTAGGCTGTTGCCTCCTGGGAAATATGGCCTCCTTTCTTGTTCCTTATTCTATTATATAAAGGTATAAATTATTTCAGCAACTAGATACAGCTAAATTTTCATCAGAGAAAATAATGATTAATAGTTAATTGAAAACTAAACTTAAAATGAATATCAAGTATTTTACATATTCAAAATCTATAATGATTACAAGATGACTTCCTACAGACTGAGAAGCATTCTGAGTTATTTAACAGCATCTGAAAATGTTAAATGTGGTTGTTTTCCTGATTATATATCTATTGTACCTTGAAAATAGTTTCTCCAACGTCTTTCAATTAAACCAAAAGCACAGTTGCCTATTCACGTGCTGCCCAGAGACCAAAGTAGGTAATTAACCATCTTCCACTTTACCTCCTTAGCAAGACCTGAGTTATCTATAGAATCTAAACATTTTTCCACTTCCACTACCTAATAAAGAAGCCATAATTTCCATATACAGTGTGATGATGTCCTTCTAATGAGAAATGCATTGGGCTTTCTGTTTATACCATTTCTCCCCTTTCCCCAGCTGCAAAAGTCTCTGGGGGCTTAGTTGGTTTACTAGTGATTAGTTATTAGTACACTAGCAATACCACAGTTTCTAGATAAGCAAAAGAAAAAAAAAATCTTCCTTGGCCAGTCTGTGAGAGGAAGCAGCCAAAAATCATACTTACATAAGGGCTTATTTTGCATGCACAATTTATTTTCAATCAGCCAGAGAGTGTCAAAGTTCAGAATCATGAGTCAACCCCCAACTACAAGAACAAAACACACCTACCTATATAGACTTGGGATGGGAGCAAATGCTATTTTAATTTGAATGCAGTCATTTGATATTTATCAAACCTGCACTATGCAGAAGGCTCACATGATCTCTGCCCTACATGAGATAGTGTTTCTTCATAATGTTGATATGTAAATACCAATTCTTAAATTTTCAGATCACATATTAAATGATGCCTAACCTTTGGCCATCACAGCAGTCTATTCTTCACCAAGTCAATAATGATAATCTTTTTATAAGATTTTGGGTATTTGTAACAAAAACACATCTGCAAAAATAACGTAAAGGAAGACTGCTAAAAGTATAGCTGAAAAGATAGAAATCCAAGCCCTATCAGGGTGATCAAAGAGTTCTTGGGAAAAATCAGATCAGTGAACAAAAAAAAGACTGCAGGGCTGGAGTGTCGAGCTAACTGAAGAAGTTGGTGGTCAATACAAAGCTTAGAAAAACATGTAAGTGGGATTGCAAGATGTTGTGTCATTCATAAAATAGGAGAAGCACGTTGCACTCAGGGAAAAATGAACATTTAAATAATTTAAAAGCATTTTCTGTTACAGTAATGGATGTTTCCCTAGACTTTACTCTCTATGGGTAAGATATTCCTTTCTAATACTAACCTCCATTTTGTTCTGATTCCAAATGTATTCATTTAGCAGTTCCAAAATATCCTATTACTGAGGAGGGCTTCCACAGAGTGGTGGAAGCAAATATACTTGGAATTGGAAAGATTCTTATAAGTTATACTGGGATAAGCCTGACTCATGCAATGGTCCTTGTATGTTGTATTAATATGAGGCAGTCCTTGCCTGTACAACCTTAGCTTTAGGTGAATTGATAGAAAATTGTTTTGGAAAGTACAAAACTAGGGATCAGACACTGAAGCAAGAGAATCCTTATCAAGCAGAAGCCATTAAGTCAGGACATGTTTGTGAAGCAAACTGGCCTTTCTAGGTGACATTAGCAGGAAGTCCTCACTTACCATGATCCCTGGTAGGGCAGGAGTCATGTCTTATTAATGTTGGTTTTGCTAGCACTGAGTAATAGCCGGCCACATAGTTGGTGCACAGTAAAGTGCTGTGATGTGATTGGGTATATGCCTCTCTAAGTTATTTCTCTCTAAATGTTACACATATTTGCTCATTGTGTTATTTGCTTCTCTTTATCTCAAGATGGATATATTTAACAAATATTTATGGGGTGCCCATTATATGCCAGGCACTGTTCTACACAATTGGATTATACAAATAAACCAAAGATTCTTACCTCTGTGGTCTATGCGTAGCTTGCATCCCTGTCCCTATGGCTACCCTATTCATTAATCCATCATGGCAGAATTATGTTGGCCAATGTCAGAGGCTGGCTGACAACAACGGGCTGAGTCACTTTTGCCTAGCTAGTTATTTAGTGGCTCTTCCATGGTGGATAACCTCTGGTAAGAGTTAACAGCACATGAAAATGTTAACACATTGCCATAGGTCCATCTACATGCCTCTTACTCAGACCACAAGGTCCCTTATCTATTTTATTCTGTGCATCTGACCAATAAGCCAGGCTACTCACCATGAATATAGTGTTTAGTGTACAGTCTTACCTCAAACAACTTTTTCTACTCAAAGTGAATTATAAGGTATACTTCATGAAGCTCTGCTCATTAAGACAATCTACTTTAACAGCCATACTTTAAAATCATTCCAATTTGGGTTCTAGAGCAAAAGTAGACCTTGCACTTACACACTGAGGTCACACATCCTTGACCTAAGCTCAGCTTTTCTCCTCTACCATTAGTTGATGCTAAGGAATACCCCATGTGTATGTAAGTGTGAGCTAAGAAGGAACAAAAGTATACAGTAATAGTGACATCTGCTTACTAATAACCTGCTGTTGCCAGATCCTGAGTGTATTAATCAGGGTTCTTCATAGAAATATAACCAATAGAAGTTAGATAGATAGATAAATTTTTATAGGATCTGGCTCATGCAATTACAGAAGATGAGAAGTTTCACAATCTACCATTAAAAGTTCTGATCTGAGTCCAAACACCCTAGAACCAGCCGAACCAATGTCTAATGGAAGAAGAGAATAGATGCACTAGCTTAAACACAGAGAGCAAATTCACTCTTGGACATAGTTTGGCTGTGTCCCCACCCAAATCTCACCTTGAGCTATAATTCCCACATGTCAAGAGGGTAACCAGGTGGAGATAACTGAATCATGGGGGTGGTTTCCCCTAAATTCTTCTCATGGTAGTGAATAAGTCCCATGGGATCTGATGGTTTTACAAATGGAAGTTCCCCTGCATAATCTCTTGCCTGCCACCATGCAAGATGTGCCTTTTCTTCTCCTTCGCTTTCTACCACGATTGTGAAGCCTCCCAGCCATGTGGAACTGTGAGTCCATTAGACCTCTTTCCTTTATAAATTACTCAGTCTTGGGTATATCTTTATTAGCAGCATGACAACGACTAATACACCCTTCCTAGGTCTTTTTGTTTTATTCCTGCCCTCAGTGGATAGGATTATGTCCCCCTTCGTTGGTGAGAATGTTCTTCTTTACTACACCTTCCAATTTAAATGCTAACATCTTCTGGAAACACATTTAAAGACACACCCTAAAATAATGTTTTACCAGCTATAGGAGCATCCATTAGCCCAGTCAAGTTGATGCATAAAATTAACCCTCACACTAAGTATATTCTTTCCTTCTTAAAAAGGATTGCCACCCATTCTTATGATTTACTCAGTCTGACAGAATGTGCCTCATAATGTGTATGTTTAATTGCATGATTACTCAATTTTCCATGGTTAGGCACTTTGTCTGTGCCAGATCTAAGTGACATACAAGAAGCTATTTTCAAATGGTACATAATTTTCTTTTGCAGATCACATGGCCTTGCTTCAGACACCTATGGCTCCAGGTTGTTATTCTCCTGTTAGGGCTTGCCATTAGCTCTCCTCAGCAACATTGCCTGTCACAGGTATGTCTAATACTCTAGGGCTTCTGGATGATATGGACCAAGCAAAAGTACTATTTGCAGTATGGCCCAGACCTACTACACAGATCTTCTCTGGACCCCTTTCAAACCTGGTGATTTTTCATGTCACTCAGTAAATGGATTACAGAAGCATTTATAAGTGTGGAATTTGTCAATCCCAAATCCAAAGAGACCTACAAAGTTTTGTACTTCCTTCACTGTGGTAAGAAGTGTGTGAGATAAAATAATTTGTTCTTTACTTTAAAGGAAATTCCCCTAGCACTAATGAAATGGGATCCTGAATCTCTGTAGGTTTTTTCCCATCTTTTTGAGTGCATATGATTGAAAATGCCTTCATTGCATTTGAAGATCCTTGCTTATCATGTGTGATTACATTATACAATCAATAATGGAACAATGTGATGTTTTGTAGAACATCCTGATGATCCAAACTAGACTATGATAGGATGAGAGAGAGCAAACATCGACCTGGGTCAAGATTGCAGAGGTATCCTCCTCTCTGCCACATGTGAATGTCACTACTTCTGGTCCTCCTCATAGACAGTGATAGAAAAAAAAAATCTGTTTATCTGACCAATGAAAACATACCAAGTACTTAAGTCCCTGTTAATCTTCTTAAGCCAATATACTACATGTAGGATAGCAACTTCAATAGGAGCAAATACTTTGAATTTTCAGAGGTTTGATTACCCTGTAAGATTTGTCTTTCTTTGGTAGTAGGCTAGTAAATTACATTGAGGTAGGATAAGGATCATTACCTCTGCATTATTTAGAAATTTTAGAATGTCACTAATACGCTATTGTTTTTAATGTATTATATTAGCTGGGAGTTATTTTAAAAGACTTCCACTTGGCTTTCCTGTCAGCTTTTATGCTAAAGGTAAACTGAGTTTGGAGTTTTGCCAACCACCAAATATGTCCATTCCAATTACACTTGGGATTGAGGAAAGCACCCAGGGAGAGGTCCATGAACACATCAGGGCCAAGCACTCCATTTATTACCTGACTCTCCTATGTACCCTTGAAAGAAAATTCTAATATAGCCCATAAATGAAAAAAATAATCAAGAAGTAATTGTGCAATAGATTTTTAATTAAAATATGCATATGAGGTCATTAGTATTCACCAATATAGTAACATTGTCCCTCCCAGTAAGAGGTTCCCATCAAGTACCATGGCATTTAGAAAATCATATGAATGTTTGATTCCACTGACAAACTAATCTATCTTAAAACAAACAGAAGAAATAAAACATCAGAAGTTTTGTTTCATTATTTTTAAGCTTACATTTCAAAACTCAAAGCATTGTGAAGGATTTATTCAATATGGAATCAAGTTTGAAAATAATTTTACATTCAGTAGATAATATGAGGTAGGAGAAAGATAATGATCAGCAAAACACTTAAGAGAGATTTTGGACAAGGAAGAGGCTTAGTCACCAAGGGGTCCAAGAGTTGCAAGTATTTGACTCATTGGCCCTTATTGATTCCTGCTTCGTTGCTACTCATTAATTACATTATCACCAATATAAATTTGCCATCACACTCTAACCTCGTCATTCTATATTACAGCGTTCTTTTATTGCAGAATCTGAGCTTAGGGTTTTTTGTTGTTGTTAACCCATCTTGTATACGATCTGTCTGACACACGTTTCTGTCACTATAGCCTCAAACACAGCCTGGCAGTTGGTAGAACTTCTGTAAATAAAGATGGACCAAATGAATACGGGCACATGTCATGATCTGAGAGTACAAGCCTTAGTGCTGGTCCTTGTGGAACAATTGTTCAATATGGAAGATGATCATGTTGCCATGTAATCACAGTGTAATACTACCAGCCAAACACAACATAATTGGAGCAACTACAGGGAGCTTCTAAGGCATGGAGTTACAAAATAAACCTCTCTGTAAGGAGCATCACCTAATCAAAGACCTTGAAAACGAGTAGCAGTCAAAGAGGCTATGTACGATGTGCAACTAGGTTTGTGGTGACACAGGAAAGAGCATTCCAGGGGAAGCATTACAGCTGATGAAAATTCTTGGAATCAAGAGAGAATTAGGGATACAGCACTTGGTTTGCCCAAGTCCCTTGATGTATGTATATTTTTAATATTTTGCAGGTTTCAACTTCCAATCCTTCAGAATACTAAAAAGCAATGACAATGAAAATAATAAAAATGATTTATATTTGGTATTAGGCATATACAGCAATCACCTTCATATTCACAAAAGCTAAAGATATAATCCTTATGAACAAAGCTTTTGATTCCACAAGGTACAATATTCCATTTCATTATGCCCGCCTCTAATGTTAATAATGATAAATAGGTTGTCATCCTAATTCATTAGAGAAACATTTTATGAAACCACATGAAGACTGATACTATGATAATGTGTGTCGATTACACGCTACCTTGAGGGAAAAATCCGTAAGTAGTAAAGTACTAATTTTGTGTCATGAAGACATTTCATATTATTAAACAGCAGAAACTGAAAGTTAAAATGTTTACCAGTTTGTAAGTAGGGTGAATTATTTTCATGATGCAGTTTTATTTTTACAATCTGTTGGATGAAAAATAACTTGAAAAGACATTTGATTGTATCTAATATTCTGGAAAAGTATTAATATAGCACATTAATACTTACAAATTAATATCTAATAGTTTTCTCAGCGATTATATATATATTTACTGGAAAATATCAACAGATGTTTTCTTAGACACAGATGTCCTGGTTTATACTGATGTTAAGAGAGAGTGCAGAAAATCTAAAAAAAAATCATGATTTAGCTATAAACATATTTAGTATTCTGAGTTTATTGTTTTTACATATTGACTATGAGAGCCACTGGTCATAGAGAAAAACTCTATATTTCCACTGTCAGTTGGTCTGAATCATTAGCAACCTTATGAGCAAAGTATTTTTAGGGTTAAAAAATATAGAAAGAGTATAATGCCTTTTAACTGTTCTTTTATGTTGGAGTTTGGATCCTAAAAGTAATGGGAAGAATGCTGCAGCCATGGTGATATGAACAGCATTGAACAATGTTGTTTTATATGCAATGATGGTGCATAACAGGAGAAGCCAAAATGAGTCAGACGAGAGTATATCAAGTCCATTTTCCTCGTTTTGATTCATAGGTTTTTTGCTAAAAATCAGAAGCCAGTCTTAGTGGCAAGCTTCAGAAAACTTGCACAGCTCTGATAAGAAAGGACATCGCTCATAAATATTCATTAAAAATTACCTTTTCTGGATCATGAATTTTTCAAGCAGACACTGATTTGACCTCTACAAGGAACAAAATCCAGCCTATGGTGGAGTGTCTCCTATTTCTGACAAAAAAAAAAGGTAAAAAAATTGGTTTTCCCAGCTAAGCAGCTACTTTGTACACTGTGTGAGGTCCGAGGTCAGTTACCTCTGTGCTCCACACACTTGAGCATTAATATTCATTCGAATTACAATCTTTAAATTCTAAAGTCCTGTTCATACTTCTTTGAAAAATTGATTGTAAGGCAGGCCAAGGTTTGCATTTTAACTAATTTTTAAAGTAACTTCATCTAACTTCTCTGTTGCTTAAAAATGTATGAATTCAGTAATTTTCTTTTCAAAAAAAAAAATCACATCTGCCTGTTTTGAATATATATGCCCTCCCAGTAAGGATAAAAGCCACTGTTTTTCCTGGTAATTATCTGCAGAGTGGGTGAATGGATTGCAATGTCTATACTTACGTCTATCAGAGAGCTATTGTTGTCATTTTATCTTCATATAGCGCCTCACGGTCGGTACACATATAAAAAGCTTTGCATTATTTTGGGTCATTGTTTTGGGCCTTTTGTTGTCATTGTCCTTCCTACAATATCACAGTGGGGGTAGTCAGCTTTACCACCTGCATTGTTTAAACAAAGTAACTGGTAAGTAGAATGTGAATTATGGTAGCTAATAACGTTCAAACTTAGCATCTAAATCAGAGTGTTTTTCCAGAACTTATCTCAGGGTCTAATTTTAATTTAAATTCTTAGGCATATTATGGCTTAAGGTCTAGACATCATGTTTGGGTTAGTTCAATGAGTAACAGTAAGTGGCCAAAATAACCCTTTAAACATGGTAATTCAAGCTGTCATGGAGTCATTTTGATTTTTTCCTTATGCAGTTAAACAACAGTAACGGTTTTCTTATTACACTGAATTCTAATCTTAGCTTCTTCATTTTTTGGATTTGTAACCTTGAACTTAATTTTAATCTTTCTTTCTACTGCTTTTTTATATGAAAAATGGAGGTATCTAGTCTAGAAGATATACAAGGCACCTGGGTTTACAGGTGGCACTCAAAAATAGTTCTGCTTTTGTATAGAATTGCTTAATTTGAGTACCTTGTAACTTAGCATAAAGACTGGGATCTAACTTTTTCTGTGATGTAGTCTTCAAGAGAAATTACAATGGCTCAAACTGGAAGTTTCCTCCTTTGCCCTGTCTAAAAATATCTGTCAGGAAGTAGCAGAAGGAAACAGGAAATATCACCAAAAAGGTGATTTAATTAGAGGTCCTGTTTCTTCTAGATTTTTCCCTTTTGATTCAAAATTCAATCCATACAACTTCCCAAGTTAGGTCCACATTTGATTGATATATGACAATTCTTTGAGGACGAAACCTGCATTTTGCATCAATGGCCTGGGTGCTTTAATAAGTGAGGTTGCTAATGCTGTATCTTGTTGACCCTGTCTCCTCCCCTAAGTCCTCTATATAGATGCCTCTAGATACAGGTACCCTCAACCTGTCCTTCCTAGATACAATCATGTATGACCCCACTTCCAATTCTTTAATTTCAGAGAGTGGAACAAAGAAGAGAAGTTATGCAAAGGAGGCCCAGGACCAGTCTGGAGTTTCTCCACTCCTGCTTCCCCTACCATTCCAATGCTTTCTACATACCAGGGCTGACAGATTTAGCAATGGAAACTATATGACATCCAATTGATTTTGAATTTCAGGTAAATACTGAAGTTTTAGTGTAAATATGTCCCACACAATACTTGTGACATAATAACAGTTGGTTGTTGTTTAGCTAAAACTTAAATTTAGCTGGGAGCCCTGTATTTTATCTGGCAACTTTCTTATGAATTCCAGATTCATTCAGAGAATCTCTTACATAAACATTTCTTTTAAACATTTTCCCATTATTCTCTTCACTTATATAGAATGACGTAAGTCCCCAGTGTAGTTTGTACTTCCTTATATACTTCTGACTATCCCACTGATGTAAATAACCAGGTACTTTACCCATATTTTTATTCCTACTGCAAAGTCATATGCTACTAGAGGGGGTTAGGGTCTACATTCACCAACTTAGTTAGAATTCCTCAATGGTCAAAAATACCCTTAAATATTTATTAGGATGTCATCTTGTAGGCTCTCACGTAATCTCTCAGCAAATGCATTATGTTCTGTTTTTCTTCTAGCATTAGAAGATGCTGCTATTAGGTTGCTGATGATGTAGATGTTCCTGAGCACCAAATGAAGTCGGTGGCTTGGTATTGGCACCATGTTGTAGAGAAATACATGATTAGTCTTCGGTTCCTGATGTTAACCTAAAAATGTTTTTTTCAATGTAGTTTTTATAATAGAATTTGATCTGTTATCAGAAATACTATTTCGCTTTGTATTTCTAAGAAAAGTCAGGAAGGATGGAGGGATGGATGGAGGAAGGGAGGAAGGGAGGGAGGGAGAAAGGGAAGGAAGAGAGGGAGGAAATGAGGGAGGAAGAAGAAAGGGAGAAGGCAAGGAGGAAAGATAAAGAATAAGCAAAGGAGAGAGGGGAGAAGGGAGGGAGAGAGGGAAGGAAAAAGAGAAGAGAAAAAAGAAAGAAAGGAGAAAAGAGAAAAGCACTCTTATATCTGTAGTATTCAGAACTAACATTTCCTACATAGTATCCAAGAAAGACCGTGGTATAAAATGAGAATTCATGTAGAAGCCATTTTTAAATAAGAATCAAAAGATTATCAAACACATGTGCTTATTTAGTGAATATTAATATATGCCATCTTACATGTGAGAGGACACAAATGTAGTGCACAATATTTGGATGAGTGCATTTTATATTAAGACAGGCCTAAAGCATATCACTCTACCATAGTGCTTCCAGTACAAATTTTATTTGTTTAAAGAAGTGTGGGTGTTATTTAAGAGCTACTCAACCTTTTTCTCCATTAGGCAAACAAAATAGAACATGAGAATCCAAACATGTATTCAGACAACTTTTGTAACAGGACAGCTCACGTTAGAAAGTGATTGTCCTATGTGATGAGCTCTTAGCACAGGGGCTTTTGGCTACATCACTCTGCAAACACCATCATAGCAACTTTTTCTCAAATGCTAGAGTTCATTTTTAATATTAAAAGCAATATTTCACCATGTTAAACTTCTATTATCTTTTTGTTTTTACATGACACTTAAAATTAGTTTCTGACAGATACAACTCCTATACATAGAATAGTGTCTTGAGCCAATGTGTTTGTTGTGAGAAATACAGGCAGAAGAAGAGACTTTTATTATGTTTTACGTTTGATTGTTTATGCACGACAATGCATTTAAACTGGGTTTCAGCAAGCCAGTTGCCAGAGATTCAAAGCCTGACAAATAGCACATTCTCTTCACAAAATAAAGAATGTACAGGAACCCACACCAGCTTACAAGTTATTCTTTATGAACAACAGAATTGCTTTTCGCCCATTTCAAACAGAACCCTAAATGTGCCCAGCACAGCAAGAGAGAGCACAGGAAGCAAAGAGAGTTTAATATTCCAGCCCAGCTCACTGGAAACAACCACCACAAAAAAACTAAAATGACAGAGCAGTGTTCTGTAGAGCAACATGATTTGTCTGCTTTAAATGGAGAATAATGGTTTTAAGTTTAGAGCAGAACTAAAGGGCTCAATTACTATTCATGGATTCTGAATTGTTCTACTTTAGAAACTCCTTTAGCATGAAATGTTCATCAAAATCAATGCATGGAACTATAGAAAAACAATAAATCCCCAGCTTCCAGTATGAATAAAGGACTTCCAAACTAAGAAAGTCTGAAAAATAAAAGTATCAACAATTTACACAAATCCACTTTAGGCAGTAGGACTAAACATTTTAAAATAACTTCTGAGTGGATGTTGAAAGGTAGAACGTTTCTCATATATATGTGTGTGTGTGTGTGTGTGTGTGTGTGTGTGTGTGTGTGTGTGTGTGTCGTTTCTCATATATATATGTATGTCGTTTCTCATATATATGTGTGTATATATATATTTGTGTATATATATATATATATATATATATATATATGTACATGAAATCCAAAACTCTTCACATAGAAGACTTTACTATTAAGCTACCATCATTTTCTTTAATCTTTAAAAACTATGCTAACAGTTATTTAAACTATATGGACATGATTTTTACTGAAACAAGCAATTGTCCTTGGAATTGAGTAGGGTTATTGGGGACAGTAGTGAAACAGCAAATTGAAAAATACATGATTTCTTTAACTATTTTTATATCTGAAAGTAAGGCTCTGATTAGTAGCTTTCACACTAAAGACATATAGCGCTGTGAAAAAATTATTCAGTAATAGGATAGTTGATAATCCTTTAGTAATTAGTAATAAATGACCTTTGTTTGGTTTTTTCTCTATATATTCCCCCAAATATTATGTTTTTCTAAAACTATGCAAACAAAAGTGGATAGCCTAATTCCCCAATCATTTATTTAGAAAAATGCCTATTAATTTGTAAAATACATTAATTTTTATTTTTTTATGAGGATAGTATAATCTGAAAACCATTGATAATAAAGGTAAAAATGCATCACTACGTACAGACTTCTGTAGGAAAACATTTGCTTTTATATTGACATTGGCAAAATTTCATGTGGACTATTATGGATTATAATTGCATTTCATTTTGCTATATTAAAAAGTGTCAAATCCTAAAACCAAGCAAAACATTATCTGTGTGGGGTTTTTTTTCATTATGTAGGAGAATGGTAAAGTCCTAGAGGCAATTTGAAAGCCTTAGTTAACCAGCTCCTTCTGTTTGCATATTCAATCCCTCAATGTAACATATGCATAATTTTATCATCATTGTGTGCCATCTGGAGTATACTGATTGAACTGCAGTTTGAAAATGAGGGTTAAGAGATAATTTGGTTGCATACATTTAGAACTGAAATGTCTCTCATGGAGCAGAACAGAGTTATTTAAAAACATAACTATGACTAAAAGATGAAAATATATTCCATAAACTCAAGAAAACCAAGGAAGACAATTTTAAGTCCTTATGCTTTTCACTTTAAAACTTCTTAAAATTTTATTAGCAATGGTATTCTAAGGGAATTGTGACAAAACCATTTGAACCATCTTTTAATGCACTAATTATACTTTTTCAAGCTGGTTTACATATTTTATCTTTATCGAAGATTTAACCCATTATCAATAACCAATAGTATATCAATAAGTTAAAATATTGATATACTACTTTTTTCACTATCTCTTGGGTTAGGCATAAAGCTTGCATGAGCTCATCACATTTGAGTATCCTAGCCGAGTGTAATTGCCATAGAAGTTCGTGAGTACCATATTGAAGACTGAAGATTTCCTAGGCCAGAATTTGTACTTTCAGATGCCATAGTGTGATGTCAAGTGAGACACTTTATAAAACCAATTTTAAAATGAAATTACCTTTCATAGAGTTTTAAGAATAATAGATTATCATAGCCTCTTTTTCAAAACTTTTTTTTTTCACATTTTCTAATACCATTGAATGACTGAGCCACCATATTATGATGGGGTACTATATTACATGGTCAAAAGTATAGCCACTAAGAAGGAAATTACATGACATAAACCTGCTTTAAAATATAAGCTTCAAAAGACTTTAGGTGGTTTATGGGCATTAGCCTACTTACATAATACATGCTATTCTTTCTTACCTGTGGAAGAGAACTTTTCTCAAATTATAGGTTTCCCAATGTGAAATGTAAGAAAGAACCCTATTAAGCAATCTCCTATTACTTTATTACCAAGCGGTACCACCTCAAGTGCTGCTTTCTTGCTCAAACTAAAGGCAAACATCGAGCTTGGCCCTTCAGAACTGGAATCTTCTCCCTCCCTTTATTCCATTAGTAGACATGAAATTTTCTGGCATGTTCTAATACTACTAGGATGCATTTGCTCCATAACAGAGGAGATGTCAAGGCTTGAGCTTAAATACATTGGACTGCAAGGTAGAGTGTGTGAACGTACATTCTCAATCATGGAAATCCTCACCACTGAGTGAGGCAATTCACAACTGCATTTCCCCTTTATTTATCCAGAATAGCAGAGAGGAGCAAGCATCTAATCTGTTACTATCCTGTCACAGAACATGACATTCTAATTCAGTCAGTAGGGACTCACAATAAACTTGAAATCACACAGAGTGCCTCCCTGGTATGACAATGGATTACATCTCTTAACCTTTCTGCATCTGTGCTACCATCTGGAGCATTTAGTGCTTACATTTTTGTACACAAAGAACAGGTAACAGCATATAGACCCCAATACAAACTCAATCCTTCTACTGTGAGGTTGCAACAACAACAGAAATGAAACAGTAGCCAGAATCACCTTGATTTCCTAAAAGATGTCATTCTGAAGAAAACTGAACAGGTAATTCCAAAATAATATTTTCTGGGGTACCCAATGTGGGATTATCCATTTACCCTTTCAACATTTATTTAGCCATAGAAGAGACAAGACATACATCATATAAGAAACTTACATACAAATTATATTTCATTCAAATCTAAGGATAGTAGTGAGTACTAATATCCTATATTAGTATACAACCAAGATTCTGAAATGTTAAGCAACTCGATCAAAGCTACAGAACATTATAGAGTAAAAATACAAACCCAGTTCTCCCTACATCATTATTCTTTATATTGCATTAATAAATTTATTCCAGTTTAATATTTAATCCTTTGGACAAATATTTATAAAATGTTATATGATGTGTTACAAACCTCTGTTAGTTGATGGACAAAGTAGCTGATCCCTTTATTACATGTAAAGAATTGTGCTAAGTAAAGGATAAATTTTGTTCCAAGCACAAGTTTAGAACGCAGTTTCTCATTTGGGATTGGATAATACTTGATGTTATCCCAAAGCTCTCCTGTGCATTGTGGAATATCTAGCAGCATTTCTTGACCACTTGGCATGCCAGGAGCACTCAATCCCTCTGTTATTACAAATGTCTTCAGACATTGCCAATGGATGCTTCTGGGAGTCGCCGTCCACTCCCACCACTAGCACCATTGAGAACTATTTGTTTAGATTAAGGTGGATGGACAAGTTTTCATAAATTACATTGAAACTCTCAGGGAACAGGAATTGTCCTAGTAATCTGCAGCATTTAATTCAGGAAGCCTCTCAGAAAGGGAAGGGAAATGTTGATTGATAAAAGGATCAATGAATAAATGAATGAAAAATAAGAGAATAAACTGCAAAAAAGCATACTTCCATTAAGCCAGAAATCAACACTATCGCAAACACTAGTAAATTCAACTAAGTGAGAGAAAACAGGCTGGTTTTCCTCTTTTAGATTTCTTGCACTAGTTCCCAGAAAGAGGACAAATAGAAAGTATGTGAGAAAAAGCATTACTCAAATTGGCACACACTTCTGCCATCACTGTGCTTAGGAGTTCTCTTCTCTCATTTTTCTTAGCCAGGTTCTTGGTGTCTGGCAGTGAGCTCTCATGAGCCATCGCCAGCTGTGAAGTATGGCAGAAATTCACAAATAATTGTTTTCATCCATGAAAGAGTTATAATGTTAGCCTTTGATAACATCATTCTTACACTCTTGTGTTTCTAAGTACCTTCTTAAGTGAAAGGAAAAGCAGATTTATGGCAACCCATGGGGAAAACTCAGCACCCACAATCTCTGTAATCAGTGTAGGAGCCCTTAGTGAATGTGGTTAGGGCTATACTGATGTACACTTAACTGTTGGGACAATTACAAATCATTGACGTGCTTGGACATGCAACTTTATAATGACTTCCATTTCCTCTCTAAATTACTCATAAATTTTTAATAATGATAGAAGCAAGGATGCATGAAAATAACAAAAGACAAAATTATTTTAGGGCAACATTCATATCCACATTAACAATGGAAAAACTGGTACTCTGTATGTGCTGTAAATATGAATAATGTTATACAGTAATAGCAGGTACTCTTGAGTTCTTTATGAATTCCATAGCATATTATTTAATTCATTCAGCAACCTTTAACGATAAGGAAATTTAGAAGTAGGAAGTTTACCAATGATGTTCCCTTAAGAGGACACAGGGTCTTTCTGAACATAAGGCACTTCTATGGCTTCTTCCCTGAATTCTGTTTCATTCCCAGATCCCAGAATGAGCTTTCAGATGCCAGCAAGTGTCTCTGGAGTAGCAGGTCAGTGAGACCCAAACAGGACACTTAATTCCAGTACTAAAGATGACAGTTCTTCAAGAATGGTCTCCAACTATTTCCTCTGAGCTGATGGTAGCTTTCTGATTCTGATGGTAGAGGGCTTCTGAGACTTTGCTAGCTTGAAGCAGGATCAAAACACACCCAAGATGTGATCTTAGTCTGCAAAAAGCTGAATCTTAGTCTCACAAGCAAGAGCACACAGAAGAGATTTGGTTGGCAATTTGGGTATCATGAGGACACACTGAAAGCTACTGTCCCTGTACCTGTTTGTTGGTTACCCTTGCAATCATGCTTGTCTGGTCTCCCAAGTTTTTAGCAGAAGAGTATATATATACTCTCTATTCAAATCATTTCTATCTTGTCAAGCACATTTCTGAGTCACCTACTCAGTTGTCATCTTTATTCATGGCAAGATGTCCATTTTTGACAATTCATTGCCTTTCAGCATGAAAAGAGAATACGACTGCTTAAATATGGAGAAAGTTCCACTTTCAGCAGTTGAAGTAAACAGTAACACTTTTAAACTCATCAGTGAAGGAGGTTTGCAAATCCTCACTTTCCTGCTGTTTCTACAAAGTGCATTACCTAGGATTATGAATTATAAAGATCTTACAAACCATGAGGATTTACTAGGGGACACAAAGAAAACTTTCCTTTCAAAAATTGAAGTTTCTCATGAATTACAGTCACTTATGAAATCGCATGTTGCAATATGTAATTAACAGGCCAAGGCAGGATCCCAAGTACAAACAATGACTTCAAATACATAGCCCCTGCACCTGTGTGCATGGATGAGTGACCACTTTGTCCTTCCCCAGCCCTCATTCTTGTACTTGCTGGCTGGCATAGGAAGGAATCATGCTCCTTCAGTCCCTGTCTCTTTCAGTCAAATAGAGGGCTCCTTTTCAAACAAATGACAAGTTGTTTGAGCCCCTATTGTGGGCTGCACATTGATATTACTGTTGCAAGTATACAGCCCCTGGCAGAGGAAACAAGATATCATTTTTTGGCAAAAGACTGCACTGTTTGTACCTATCTGGGGGAAAAAAACATGAACAAAATAAAAGGAAACTATGGAGGATAAAAAGAAATGTGGAATCAAAAGAGAATGTGTGATTGACACATACCTGTAAGACATGCCACTGGCTAAGACAGCAAATGGTCTCCTGGCCTTGGAGGAACCTCCTTTTTCCTGCCTCTTCTGAGACAGTTAGAGCTACAGTCATGAGGCACATCATGATGTATGGTCAATGACATAATCAATGATGGTCTCATGACATTTTAATGGAGGTGAAACATTCCTGTCATCTGGTGGCATTGCAGCTGTGATAGTTATGCAACACATCACTCTTGTATTTGTGACAATGCTGGGGAATCAAACCTAAGGTGCTGCCATTTAAAAGTCTTCATATATACAATTACATACAGTACATAATACTTGATAATAAGCAACTCTGTTACTACTTTGGGCATTTACCATATGATACTTTATTATTTTGAGTATACTCCTACTCTTATAGAAATTACTGACTGTAAAACATCCTTAGGCCAGTCCTTCAGAAGATTCCAGAAGAAGGCTTTAGTATCACAGGAAATGGAAGCTCCATTTCATTATTGACCATACACATTATTGACCCTGCAGGCATTTTAGAGGAACAAGGCATGGAGATGGGACACCCTATGAATGCATGTAGGCCGAGGCTAATGTGTGCATTTTTATGTTAGTGTTTAACAAAAGATAGTTTTCAAACTAAACAGAAAAATGAAAAATTTTGAAAATAAAAAAGCTTTTAGCATGTCTATGAAGAAAATATTTGTATATAGCTATACAAAGCATATTTGTTTTCAATGCTATCACAAAAGAATTAAAAAGTTTAAAAACATTAAAAGTTTTAAAGTAAAAATGTTATAGTAAGATTAATTTATTATTGAAGGAAGAAAACTTTTTTTTATAAATATAGTGTAGCCTAAATATGTGTTTATAATGTCTACAGTAGTAGACAGTAATATCCCAGGCCTTCACATTCACTCACCCCTCACTGACTCACTCACAGCAACTTCCAGTCCTGTAAGCTCTATACATGGTAAGTGTCCTATACAGATATACCATTTTTTAAATCTTTTACTATACTTTTTCTATACTTAGAGATATGGAGATACACAAATACTTAATATCGTGTTACTATTTAACAGTCACATGCTATACAGATCTGTAGCCCAAGAGCAATAGGCTACACCATATAGCCTAGACATGTCATAGGCTATAGCATCTAAGTCTGTATAGGCAAACTCTATGATGTTTGCACCATGATGAAATTACCTAACACGTTTGTCAGAACATTTCTTCATCTTTAAATAAAACACGACGTTCAGAATGATCTTTGTTATTTCCTCCACCAAATATCTTCTTTCTTGAAAGCATGTTGATATGGTTTGGCTCTGTGTCCCCACCAGATTACGGGTCTCATTTTGAGTTGTAATCCCCATAATCCCCACGTCAAGAGAAGAAACTTGTGGGAGATGATTGGATCATGGGAGCAGTTTTCCCCTTACTATTACTGTAATAGTGAGGGAATTCTCAGGATATGTGATGGTTTTATAAGGGCTTGACAGTTCCTCCTTCACATGTTCTCTTGCATCTGCTGCCATGTAAGATACATGTGCTTGCCCTTCCACCATGATTGTGGAGGCTTTTCTGAGGCTTCCCAAGCCCTGAGGAGCTGTTAGTCAATTAAACCTCTTTTCTTTATAAATTACCCAATCTTGGGCAGTTCTTTATAGACATATGAAAATAGGTTAATACACATGTTGACAATAAGACAAGACAGAGATGAGAAAGGAAAGAAAATGAGAACAAGTACTCGCCTGTTTTTCTATCAGCACCTGGCTTATTTGATGACTAGGAAAAATATAGCTGAACAGTACTACAAAAATATATATTTAAAATTATCGCTTTTTTCTTCTTCACTAAGTCTGATGTTTGCAGTCTGCCTCCTTTGTTATTTTCCTTCTCCTTTGTATTTAAATGTTTGCGATCATTCAGTCATCTTTACGATATACACATACCCTTGGCAAGCTATACATTCCCAAATGTTAATCATTA
This sequence comes from Leontopithecus rosalia, assembly GCA_028533165.1. Classification (NCBI taxonomy): domain Eukaryota; kingdom Metazoa; phylum Chordata; class Mammalia; order Primates; family Cebidae; genus Leontopithecus; species Leontopithecus rosalia. The sequence continues at coordinate 11,674,922 of CM052665.1, read as the reverse complement.
TTTATTTACACCAGGAATCTGCCAACATTTTATAGAGGGAGGAAGATAAGACATACTTTTCACTGTGTGGGCCTTATAGTCTCTATCATAGCAAAGGTATATGTACTCTGCTCTGCCATTTAGAGAAAGCTCCCACAGACCATATGTAAACAAATGAGTGTGGCTGTGTTCCAGAAAAGTTTATTTACAAAGTACTTGCAAGGATGGATTTGGCCTGCTGGTCATAGTTTGTCAATATCTGATCTATACTAATAACTGAACACGTTTTATCTGTAGTCTAGAGCATCCGATTTTGACAGTGTCTTTCTAACTGACTCACAGCTGTTTCTTCCTTGCTGTCCCACTGACTGTATGTTTCACGTTCTGTATTTCAGAGTTGGCACTACTATCACTTCCATCTTCCAAGCCAAAGACTTAGAAGTTTTCACCAACTAATCATTTTCTTCCTTGTCCCTCTTTAAACACTTTTGTCAAATTTGCCACCTGAATATATTCTTAACTTTGCTCTCACATAATGTCTTCACACCTGCTACGTTGATTCAGTAAAGAAGGATCATTTCTTTCCGATCTGCCTTCCTTCCAGCTATTACAAGGATGCTCTTTGTAAAGTGTAAATATGATCATGTTCTGCACCTGTGCAAATCTTTTGGGGCTCTCCTGAGCCTCATACATTGATCCTAAACCAGATTCCAGGGCCTAATTTTATACCTCCTTAATTAGAAACCTTGGGGATAATATATAATTATTTTAAATGAAAATTCCCTTGCAGGATGATACTGAAAAGCCTGACACTAACTTGTTCTTTACATGAAATCTATGTTCTCAGATGTGTCCCGAGAATCCTTCATGATTTTTTCTGGTATACTTTGTAAACCTCAGCTCTTCCCCAACCCGTTATGCACATGCAAATGTTTTGGATGATCCACACATACCCTATTAATCTCTTTACTTCTAGGGACATACTGGCTATCTATGCTGTGGGCATACTGTCACTCCAACAGCCAGGACCTATACTTCTTTGTTAGAGAAATGTCCTCAGGCTACTGAGACAGCTTTGTCTGCTCACACGAATACCTGAGAAATATGTCTTCTCAGGAGCCACCATTAACCAATGATTGCAGGAGAGAAAGAATAGATATATTTGCCCCCTCACTGTCCCCTGGTTAACATAACTCTTAAAAGGCGATCTAGACTGTGAAAAAAAAACCAAGTGGGGTTGAGTCAAAATTACCAGCCATGGGGATTTATGTGATGTGCTCGTGATTGGCCTCTGAGGGCTAATTTCATATGTCGACTAGAGTAGACCACTGCTCCCCGATATTGGGTCAAACATGAGTATGGATTTTGCTGTGAAAGTATTTATTTTAGATATGATGAATGTTAAAATCAGTGACTCTGAGTAAAGCAGGTTGCCTTTCATAAAATAGATGGGCCTCATCTAATTAGCTGACAGCCTTAAGAGAGAAAGACTGAGGTGCCCTGGGAAGAGGGAACTCTGCCAGCAGACTCCCTTCAGACTCAAGCATCAGCATTAGCTCTTCCACGGGGTCTGCAGCCTGCCAGCCTAGCCTGCTGATTTTTGGAATTACCCCATGTGATTGTCGACAATCCTGTGGAAAACCCTGATGAATACAGCCTCCTTATTTTCTCCTTTTTCCACGTTCTCACTCCCGTGACGGTTTTCTTGGAAACACTTCTGAAAAGTCCCCATTTAGTGACTAAGAACCACAGACTTAGTGAAGAGAGTAAAAAGTAAAAGCTAAGGTATGTATTTGTTTCACATAGATCAGTTTAATACGAATCAATGGGTCAGATTTCAGGGCACTGAATGTAAGACTACATTCCATACTGTGTATACACACACACACACACACACACACACACACACACACACAGGTTTTTACCACATGCATCGGAAGCTCCACACCCTTATCTATCCTGTTCCCACTTCCCTTCTCTGCTCCGCAACTACCAAAAATACTCTATGAATTATTTAAGACCTGCCTGATACAGCTTAACTTCTGGAAGACATTTTCAGAATTCTCAATAAATTTGATTTACCTATATTCTTCCCTTACCGCTCTTAGGGTTCATTAAGGCAGAGATTCTTTTGAGTCTAAATTTAAAGTATAGTCACCTAGCTAGTACCTGACACACAGTCAGCACTGAACAACTTTGACCTGAATAAGCATTAGATAATAAAATCATCGTCCTATACTGTAAAAAAAATAGTAAGTTTTGCCCGGGTGTGGTGGCTAATGCCTATAATCGCAGCACTTTGGGAGGCTGAGTCAGGCAAATCACGAGGTCAGACATTTGAGAACAGCCTGACCAACACCAGGAAAGACAAAAATCTTTGTCTCTCCTAAAGATACAGAAATTAGCCAGGCATGGTGGTGTGTGGGATTACAATCCCAGCTACTTGTGAGGCTGAGACAGGAGAATCATTTGAATCCAGGAGGCAGAGGTTGCAATGAACTGAGATAGTGCTACTACACTCCAGCCTGGACAATAGAGCAAGACTCTGTCTCAAGAAAAAAAAAAGGAGTAGTTTTTAGTGTTCCTTTGCCTCATAAATCAATATTTTGTCTGAAAATATTTCCAACTAAGTATCTCAATAAATAATTTCAAATTATTATGAACAGACCCTTTACAAAAGAAGACATACAAGAGGCCAACAAACATATGAAAAAATGCTCATCATCACTGGTCATTAGAGAGATGCAAATCAAAACCACATTGAGATACCATCTCACGCCAGTTAGAATGGAGTTCATTAAAAAATCTGGAGACAACAGATGCTGGAGAGGGTGTGGAGAAATAGGTACACTTTTACACTGCTGGTGGGAGTGTAAATT
>CM052665.1:11579982-11671564 GCA_028533165.1 Leontopithecus rosalia | reverse complement strand
GTGCATAGAGTTGTTTGTAATATTCTCTGATGATGGTTTGAATTTCTGTGGAATCTGTGGTGATTTCCCCTTTATCGTTTTTTATTGCGTCTATTTGGTTGTTCTCTCTTTTCTTTTTTATCAGTCTGGCTAGTGGTCTATTTTGTTGATCTTTTCAAAAAACCAGCTCTTGGATTTATTGATTTTTTGAAGGGTTTTTTGTGTCTCTATCTCCTTCAGTTCTGCTCTGATCTTCGTTATTTCTTGTCTTCTGCTATAATTCTTGCATTACCTCCTTTTTTTGTGGTTTTGTTTTCTGTTTTCACATAAAACTTAACCAGAAGCAGCTAACTATTTAAGTAACTGATTCACTTGAAATATATTTTCTATTACATTCTGTCTTTGTATTTTTGTCGTTGTTGTTCTATTTTTTGTTTTAACACAAAAGCTTATCGGAAGCAGCTTGCTACCTTTCCAAGTAACTGAATGGATAAGGCCAGGCTGCAAACAGCTTCTCCAGACATTCACATTATGTACCAGAGAAAACACATACATTTTGGGTCTCCCTGATAATGCAGCTCCCTAGTAAATGTCATTTGTTAGAAATATTTCTCTTATTACCTACTTCAGTAGTGGGAAAAATGTTAGAAAATTTTGCCAAGGTTACATACCAGACTGTCAGAGTTGTTCGAGAAAAAGACAAGCAAAGGGAATGCTCATCTTTTAAGGGTACTCTTATTTTGTCACCACTTGAGAAATATAACACCTACTGCCACCTGCTAAGGTTGTGAGACACACAGATTGGTCAGCCAGCTTAAATTTCACAGAACAAGTCCGAAGTAAATAAGCCATTCTATTTAGCTTTTGGAAAAAAAAAACTATCGGAAATGACAGCGGTTGATGAATAGAGATTATTTTGAAGTGTGCAGCAGAAATTGGCCTTGGTACAGGACTTTTTTTTTAAAGGACATTCTTCCTTTTTGTTGTGAGAATGCATAAAATTGGGCAATTTTCCTATAACCACTTGATTCTTTTCCTCTGTTATCAAGATGGAGTTTCCCAAGAAGGGAATCACACTTGCGATTCACAGCAAAAAATGAAAAGTCAGCTGATTCACAGAGATAATGGTGCATTCCTCATCCTTGCTGTGATAAAAGGAAAATAGAGTTCTGTTTCTGATTTAGGAAGCTGCCATTTACAAATGTGGCAAATTTATGCCTGTAGGAGCATATTTAGCTATTAGTTCACTGTCCCAGGGAGAGATTCTCACTTCCCTAATCACTTCAAAGACAGTACCAATTGACCAAGACTCACAAAACTGGCCAGGCGTGGTGTCATTTCAGCACTTTGGGAGGCTGAGGCAGGTAGATCACCTGAGGTCAGGAGTTCAAGACCAGCCTGGTCAACATGGCGAAACCCTGCCTTTACTAAAAATACAAAAACATTAGCCAGGCATGGTGGTGGAAGCCTATAATACCAGCTGCTCAGGAGGCGGAGGCAGAAGAATGGTTTGAACCTGGAACTTGGAGGTTGTAGTGAGCCGAGATTGTGCCACTGTACTCCAGTCTGTCCCCCCCCCAAAAAGAGTCACAAACTTGCCCAATGCTATTATTTCTTCAAGAGTATAATGATGATAATGAAAATTAGCAATAATTTAAAAAATTATGTAATGTTACTATTTTTAGACCTCATTCTAAGAATTTTTACATATTAAATTAACATTTAATTTCCATAAAACCCTTTCAGGTAAGTGCTATTATTATCCATATTTTTCAGATAAAAAAATATCTGAAAAAAAAGGTTAGGGAACTTTGCCAAAGGCTCAAAGAAAATAAAAAGTACAAATGATATAGAAATTCTTCCCCTTACTAGAATATAGAATACCATTCCTCTAGAGTTGGGTACTATTCCATTGTAAAGAAATAGTTTTCTATATATTATTTGCACGAAAGCAAAGGTAACAAAGAGTTCTAAACTTTCTCAACTCTTCTAACAGTTCCTTATGAAGAGCACATATTATGAGTTCACTGATACAAAATATCAAAAAAAAGCAAATATAGGGAGAAATTATTGAGATATACTGAGACAGAAAGTAGATGAGATGTAGTCCAAACTTGGGGATGCACATGGGGAATGACAATAAATAGGCACAAAATTTATTTCTAAGGTTATTAAATGGTTCTAAAATTAGACTGCAATAATGAATACACAACTCTATAAATATACTAAAATTTATTTAAATGTACACTTAAAACAGGCACATTTTGTAATATACAAGCTATGTCTCAATACAGCTTTTTCTTTTCCAAAAAAAAAACACATTTTATTTTAAAAACTCTGTAAAAGAAAGTAGCGCAATGATTCTTTTCCAGTCATAAAGGTGATGTTCTTGAAAAATCTCATCATAGGTGAAAACAATTTTAAACCTGATTGTAGAGACTTTGGAAAAGGAACTGACTGTGATACAAGGACACCCTTATTATTATTTGTTTTAAATTAGTAAACAATTGGGAAGCTGTCAAAAAGAAAATGTGGAGTGTGTATATGTATCTGTGTGTATGTGTGTATGTATGTATGTTTAAGAGAATATCAATGCCATATTATACAGCATGTTTTTGTTTTGTTTTGTTTTGTTTGAGACGGAGTTTCACTCTTGTTACCCAGGCTGGAGTGCAATGACGTGACCTCGGCTCACCGCAACCTCCGCCTCCTGGGATCAGGCAATTCTCCTGCCTCAGCCTCCTGAGTAGCTGGGATTACAGGCATGCGCCACCATGCCCAGCTAATTTTTTATATTTTTTAGTAGAGGCGGGGTTTCGCCACATTGACCAGGATGGTCTCGACCTCTCGACCTCTTGACCTCGTGATCCACCTGCCTCAGCCTCCCAAAGTGCTGGGATTACAGGCTTGAGCCACCACGCCCGGCCAGCATGTTTTAATAAATAGTAATTATGGATACTTTACCAATATTTGATTTACCACTTCTTATGTCCTGGAAAAACCCTTCTCTCACTTTCTACATGAAATTTGTAAATGTACTTTGTTTTACTTTAGAAAATATGCACAACAAAGTCATCCTTTGTGTGTGTGGTCCTTCTTCTAAATATTCTAGCTCAAGTGGCCAGTTAGTGATTTGTAATTCTAAAAGTCTAGATGCTTGAACAAAACTGCTATAACATTGAAGGGACAAGCACATCGCCGGTACAATGATTTTAAAAGATCGTAAATATATCAATCCCTTCTGAATATGTTTCTTTATATTATATTATAACATTAAAATTTTCCTTTTTAGCATTTTTGCCCATTATATAATTGTAGTTTCAAGTATATCAAATGTGATCTATACAAATTAATTATTCTTTCTGTGCTTCAGTTTCCTCATCTAAAAAAAAAAAAGACCTAAAATCGGTACCTGCGGCCAGGCAAGGTGGTTCATACCTGTAATCCCAGCACTTTGGGAGGCCTAGGAGAACAGATCACCTGAGGTCAGGAGTTTAGGACCAGCCTGGCCAAAATGGTGAAATTCCATCCTTAATAAAAATACCAAAAATTCACTTGGCATGTAGGTGCGTGCCTGTAGTTCCAGTCAATTGGGAGGCTGAGACACGATAATCATTTGAACCCAGAGGTGGAGGTTGCAGTAAGCCATGATCATGCCACTACACTCCAGCCTGGGTGACACAGCCAGATTCCGTCTCAAGAAACAAACAAAAAGGAGTACCTACACCCTATTTGTGAGCGTTAAATGCAAACATTCATTTGCGAACATGTATATAGATGTAAAGCAATTAAAATACTTTCTGATATAAATGTTAGCTGTTACTGTCTTGTAGGTCAGTGATTCTCAGTCTGGGAAGGGAGACATATGTTGGAGTCACTTGGCAAAGTTTACACACATTCCATTTAGCCTTTCCCACTTAGAAATACTGTATTATGTGATGAGAGTCGCAAAGATTTTGTCAGGAAAGAGACATATTTGCCTTTTACAAAAATCTCATTCTGAGGGTACTACAGAATGGGAGAAAAAAAATTAGGAATGTATTGAAGAAATTTAGATAATGTCTGAAAGAAAGCTATAGCCATGGGAACAGAAAAAGGTAAAATGGACATGGAAGTATTCATGAAAGCAAAAAGGACAGAGTTTAGTCACCAGGTAAGTATAGGACAATATTCGTGTTTCTACCATAGGGACCAGAATGGATGGAGCTACCGTTGGCCATGAGGGAATTAGAGACGAAAAAGAATATGTAGCACCTTTTCATAACAAATGAACTAGTGATAATATACTCAGAAGCACACTTACTAGGAATAGCTGCAAAACAGAATGAACAAAAAGGGATATTCCTTCTGCCCCTTTTAAGGGAATATGCAATTCTTCTTTACTGCACGCTAATCTACCAGTTACTCTTTTCCAAGATCAGATAGCATATAGAGCACAGAAGTATCTGTCACAGGCTTCTCATTAATGTCAAAACTGTATCATCAGTAACTCCACTAGCAACAGACTCCTAAGAACACTGACATAAAGAGTATTTTAGTAATTCAGCTACTCAGTAATGAAGATCTGAGTTAACATGCTCAGCTGCTGTTTAAAACTGAAATTCAAGAGACAGCACAGGATGGAGGATAGCGCTGGAAACGTGAGCACAGCCTGCATGCCCAGACCCACTTTGCTTATGACAGCAGGCTGAGATGGAGAAGTTATCTCTTGCAAACAATCCAAATGATCGGTCCATTCCTAGTGGAAGGATGGTCTTTGTGGGATGAAAGAGGAGTCATGCAACGAAGACCATCAAAGATGTGAGGGAAATAGGTCATTCTAGGATGTGAGATCAGGAAAACGAATGAAGAAATAATGTTTTTCCACAGGTCACATGTCATTCCACAATGCACAGGATCAATTCATTCAGCAGGGTAGCAAGAGCTGAAATTTCAAGTAAATCCAGGGGGCTCTGGTACCTAGAAATTGTACATGATTCTTAGAGAAAATTGATGTAATGTGGCACATCGATGGAAGGGCCAACAAGGTTTTTATTTTAATGATAGAACTGAATTCTGAAATTAAGCACAGCAGGTAGAAAATGGATCTAGCACAGATGTCAAAAGCTATCATTGGCTTTTGTGATAAAACGCTTTTTTTTTTTCCTTAAGCCCAGGCCAGTGGCTTATGTAGGTCAACGATGTCGAGCAGGAAAAAACAAACATCATAAGTGCTCGTGTCTTTCTGAGGAAGTTTCGAAATGTTACTGACACCCGAAGACCTTTTCTTTTAGCAGATCTTTCATTATTAAATAGGAAAAACAGAGCTGCCATATTTTCCCGGGATCACATTTCACTGCATAACAGGCAAACATGTAAAAAGTAAGTAGTGGAAATCAGCAGCAATTAAAACAAAACAAATAAATAGAGCCCAGAATTCCAGCGGCTGTCTGACATCAAGCAATACCTGGATGGCCAAGAGGGTAGCCTTGGCATGGCGCTCACTCTTGTCCCTCACACAATTTAAACAATCTTCTTTTTGACATGTAAATCGTTTCTCCAAAAATGGTGTTTTCTCTCCCAAAATCCATCTCCATACAAGAGAGAAGTGGATAGCGACTTTGTAACTGATTTTGTAACTGATTTCTTACTGAATTCTTTCCTTTTCTTATACACTGCAATCTCGTATTGAACAGAGAATGGCAAATTCTTCTGTTGTTTATCATCGTTTGAAAGAGAAAACCAGAACAAAGTTGAACTTCTGTTTCTTAATCAAAATGATATTTAGTCACAGAAAATCCAGGCATGCTTTCCCTTTTTGTTTAGGGGGAAAAAGCAAACATAATTTCTTTTTGATTACTAGGAAAAGTATTTACCTGTGTGGTGTGATTCAAATGCCACCAGCAAGCCTTTATCCCCAAAACAACATCCAAATCTCCAGTAAAAAACTGATCATTTCACAATTAGATATTGTGTGTTTTAAGTCTTTGAAGGGACTCTTAATCTGTTAAGTGAATTTGATAATATAAATAACTTGGGGAAAGTCAAATTTTAAAATAGCTATTATATATGTCACTGAAATTACTCCTTAAATTTTATATAGAAACTCAACATATAAATACAGTTGAACAAACAGGATTAGAACTTTGTCTTTCTTTCTTTTGTGTTTCAACCCAAATCCATGTGGCCTCTGAGGCCCTTCTGTGAAGTGTCAGTGATCACTGGGAGAAGTTTGGAAACATTAAGATAAAGAGAAAACAGGAACAAGCTCGCACTATAGGAAGGTTGGTTTCTGTTTGTAATTATGTATGCATGTGATTTTATCATTAAAGAATCATTCAACATTGAATAAAGCTTCTGTATATTTCAGATATTATGGGAAGAAATGGGCATACAATGATAAAAGACAGATTTGCAGTTCTTAGAAACTTAAAGTTTCTTGAAGTAGTAAGATAAAAAAATTTAAAAAAGGACAGTAACTACAAATGTGTGTTAAGAATTAAGTGACATAGATTTCTATTTCAATCAAGACTGAGTTACAGGGATCAGATGATCCCTAACAAAAAAGACCCAAAAACAGAAAATGTAGATAATGTTAAATAAATTCATGGGAGGCCATTATTTTGGACTAAGCTTCTGTCCTAGATGCTAGCCCACCAGAGCAAACCGGAATGTAGTCATTCATGGTAATAGCCACATAACCAAACTGAACTCTGAAACTTCAATTTTCCTAAAAGAAAAAAAAATCAAAAAACACCAGAAGATTTACAGTAACAGTTTTCCAGAGCTGGCAGGATAGGAAAATTTTCTCTGTTTTAACCTTCATAAGGAAAATCATTTTGAAACGACCAATCCTTTCCTTCATTCCTCATTTCTGTTTTCTTCAGCTTTTTTCTATCTATAAAGCCAACCACCTCTCTTCAACTCATCAAAATACTCATTTTATCATACAGAATGAGATATTTTCCAATTCTGGAAAGCAAGTAAGAGCAAATTAGATCTTCAAACTAAATTTGTTGTATCTTTGCTCTTTAACAAATATATATATATGCAAAATATATATGCGTATACACATACATACATATACATAAAATATATACGTATATACACATATAAAATATATGTATACATACATAAATATATATATATATATATATATATATATATATATACACACCCACATATATGCATATATACATAAACATACTGAGACAGAGTTTTTACCCTTGTTGTTCAGGCTGGAGTGCAATGGCATGATCTCAGCTCACCACAACCTCCAGCTCCCCAGTTGAAGCAATTCTCCTGCCTCAGCCTCCAGAGGAGCTGGGATTACAGGCATGTGCCACCACACCCGGCTAATTTTGTATTTTTGGTAGAGACAGGGTTTCTCCATGTTGGTCAGGCTGGTCTAAAACTCCCGACCTCAGGTGATCCATCCTCCTCGGCCTTCCAAACTTCTGGATTACAGGCGTGAGCCACCGTGCCCAGCCACAACCAAATGTATTAAAAATAGTTTTTAGGACTTTGGATATTAGGCAATGAAGGAACAATCTCCGATAGAAACTGGCTTACAAAGATGGTGAGATCAAGGAGGTGAGTGCCAGGATTGCCCCAGCTTACTGTGTGGACAAAACCAGAATTGTCCCAGCTTACTGCATGAACAAAACTTCTTGGCTGAAGGGCAGAGAAGAACAACCTCAGCAGAGTTTTGCAGGGGTAGTGGGAGGCACACAGTGAGTTGAAGAGAGAATTTAGAGCAAGGAGAGGTCTAGTTGGCCAGAGTTTACATAGCACTACAGCAAGGAGCTGCACATAAAAAGAGCTCAGAGGGCTGCCTTCTAGCTGTCAATGAGCATTGATACATTTGAGGAAACCACCCAACATCAGGGAAGAAATCACGTGGAAGTAATACCCAGAACACAAAGAGGGCCATAAATAGTTCCTATTCCCACCATCCAGAGTAAAATGTTCCATAATTCCTGAAGTATCAGGTTTAATCTCAGAAGGGCTTTGTTCCAGTTGCAGGGGAAATTAATTGAAGACTAAATACTCTGGTTCCAACTAACAAATAATTAGAGCAAGAACTGAAAACATCAAACTATTCCGCAAGTCACTTAGCCATATTTCAGGATAAAGGTTAAAAAATATTTATAGAAAAACATATATAGCACCCCCAAAATGTAAAATTTACAACAGCTGAGAGTTTTTCAAAAATGTTTAGGCATTCAAACAATCAATTAACTATAACTGATAAGAAAAAATAAATCAATCTACACTGATCTAGAAATGCCATAGATAATAAAATCATTAAAGAAGTCCAATGAAATAATTCCAATTACATGCTGTATTTGGAAGTTGCTGAAAGAAAGATTGACTGCGTAAATTAGATACATGAAAGCTATTAAAAAATCTCAAATTAAACTTTTATAAATGTCTTGGGAAACAAAATATGCTGGATAGGATTAATGGTAGATTATACATGGCAAAAGAGAAGATTAGTAAAATAAAAAATATATCAATAGTAATTATCTCATATGATATAAAGAAATAAAAATAACTAAAAAATGTTACCTGAGCCTCAGTGAGCTGTGAGGCAGCTTCAAGAAAGCTACTGTGCAAAATTGGAGTCAATGAGGAAGGAGAGAAAGCGAGGAGGCCAACTATATATTTGGAAAAATAACAACCAATTTTTTAAAATTTACTGAACACTATGAAACTACAGAAGCAAAAAATTCAATGAACTCCCAATGCAAAAGGCATAAAATGAAATAATTAAATTCTGAAAACCTATACGAAGGCACATCATATCCAGTTTCTTCACTAGTGATAAAGAGAAAGCCTTAAAAGCAGCAAGAGGCCGGGCGTGGTGGCTCACGCCTGTAATCCCAGCACTTTGGGAGGCAGAGGTGGGTGGATCACGAGGTCAAGTGATCGAGACCATCATGGTCAACATGGTGAAACCCCGTATCTACTAAAAATAATAAAAATTAGCGGGGCATGGTGGCACGTGCCTGTAATCCCAGCTACTCAGGATGCTGAGGCAGGAGAATTGCCTGAACCCAGGAGGCGGAGATTGTGGTGAGCTGAGATCGTGCCATTGCACTCCAGCCTGGGTAACGAGAGCAAAACTCTGTCTCAAAAAAAAAAAAAAAAAGAAAAGCAGCAAGAGAAAAGAGGCATATTGTATACAGGGAAATTAAAGATGACAGAAAAAAGTCAAGTCAAAAAAGGATGGAGAAATATCTATAAAGTAATAAAATAACAAAAAAGCAACAAACAAAACCCAGACAGACTAAAATTTAGTCCCACCAAATATATCTACACAAAACAAAGGTAAATAGTTTTTTCTACACACATAAAACATGAAAGAATTTATTATTAGCATATATATTTTTCAAAAAAAATTACTAAGGGTGTCTTTTACATACAGAAAAAAAATACCTTAAAATATAATAAACTATAATAGAATTTTTTTTAATCTTACATCCAGAATAAAAAGGATTTTGGCCAGGCACAGTGGCTCACACCTGTAATCTTAGCACTTTGGGAGGCCAAGGAGGGTGGATCACTTGAGGCCAGGAGTTTAAGACCAGCCAGGCCAACATCGTGAAACTCTGTCTCTATGAAAAATACAAAAATTACCTGGGCATATTGGCACATGCCTTTAGTCCCAGTTACTTGGAAGGCTGAGGCAGGAGAATCGCTGGAATCCAAGAGGCAGATGTTGCAGTGAGAGAAGACCAAACCACTGCACTCCAGCCTGGGAGACAGAGTGAAACTCCTTCTCAAAAAATACAAAAATAACATAAAATAAATAAGGATATATATTTACATGAAAATATTATTGTATTCAAAGAATTTTTAGATGCAATACTAAATCACTGCGCACTTATAAAAGGACAAATTGGACTTCAATAAAATTAAGAATTGCTCTTCAAAAGATACTGTTACGAGAACAAGGAGAATTCAAAATGGTAACTGATGGAAAAATAAAAAGTATTTTTAATTACTTAAAACTAAAAGATTACTGATTGTTTAAAAAGTAAAAATAGAAATGTATTATGAAGTATATAATGTATGAAGAAATATAAAACATCTGAAAATACACAATGATCAAAATAATATGGTAGTGATCTCAAATAGACAAATTAATAGACCAAAATAGAGAGGTCAGAAATATCCATGCACGTTTATGACAAATTGACTTTTACAAAAATACAGAGAATATTTAGTGGAAAAGAAGGGCCTTTGAAAAAAGTGACGCTGGAACAATTGGCTATCCATCTCCAGAAAATGAACTTAGTTAATTTTTGAACTCTCGGAAAATGAAGATACAGTAAATTAACTTAAAATGGATCATAGATTTAAATATAAAATCTAGAGTTAAAAAGCTTTTAGAAAAAAACAGGATAAAATGTTTGTGACCTTCAGTATCCAATGAGTTTTTAGACATTAGTGCTAAAATCACTATGCATTAAAAGATGGTTAGTTGGACTTCAACAAAATTAAAATCTTCCAAGTTTCCTCAGATACTGTTAAGAGACTAAAACAAAAGTAGGAACGTGGGAGAAAATACTTTCAAACATATATCTGTTAAAGAACATATATCCAAAACATATAAAGAACGCTCAAGAATAAATAATTTAAAAACAGGCAATTCATTTAAATAGGCCATTGAAGAAGAGATATGAATGGTTAATAAATAGATTTTTAAAGGGATCAATGTGTTTAGTCATTAGGCATTTAAGCAAATAAAAATTTAATGTGATATTTCTACAGGCATATTCAAATATATAAAATTAAAAAGATTGACCATAATTACCCATAATTAGGATTGATGAAGATATGGAGTAACTGAAACTCCCATACACTGTTGATGGAAATAAAAACAATAAAACCACTGTTAATAAGTTTTGCAATTTTTTTCAGAGTTAAATGTCTACCTACTTGTATCCAGTCATTCAAATCTTTGATATTCACTGAAAAGAAATAAATACATGTGGCATATAAATTTTAATTACAGAAGATGAATGAGCTCTAGAAGTGTGCTCAACCACATTGCCCTACAGTTAAGAATATCATACAGTACACTTAAAGATTCATTAAGAGGATGACCTCATGTTACATGTCCTTACTAAAATAAAAGTTTGTACATAAATGTTTATAGCTGCTTCATTTTTAATAACCAAAATTTGGAAACGGTTATTAGGTAAATTGCTAAAAAAAAAAAAAAACCATAGCGTTTCCATACAATAAAATACTTCAAAAGAAATAAACCGTTAATTCATATAACAATATATAGATGAACCTCGAAATAATTATGCCAAGTGAAAGAAGCCAGAAAAATAAATTCATATTATCTGACTCCATTAATATAAAATTCTGTACAATGAAACCTAATCTGTAATGACAGAAAGCAGATCAATGTTTGCCTGGGGTGGGGGTTAAGGTCTCTGAAGGAGGAGTTATAAAGGGACTGAGGGACATTCTGTGGGGTAATGGCTGTGTCTATTATCTTGTTCGAGGTGATGGTTTCATGAGTACATATATGTCAAAACTTAAAGTATGCATTCTTTTTCAATTTTTTTAATTTATTTTTTAGCCTTTCTATGGATACACAGAAGGTATATATATTTATGGTGTACGTAGATGTTTTAATACAGTCACACAATGTAAAATGAGAACTTCATTGAGAATGAGGTATTCATCCCCTCAAGCATTTATCCTTTAAATGTGGGCATTCTATTGTATGTCTATTCTACCTCAATAAAACTATTAAACATGATAGACTGGACTGGGAAAATGTGGGATAGACTGGACTGGGAAAATGTGGCATATATACACCATGGAATATTATGCAGCAATCAAAAATGATCAGTTCGTGTCCTTTGTAGGGACATGGATGAATCTGGAGAACATCATTCTCAGCAAATTGACACAAGAACAGAAAAGGAAACACCGTATATACTCACTCATAGGCGGGTGATGAACAATGAGAACACATGGACACAGGGAAGGGAGTACCACACACTGAGGTCTATTGCGGGAAATAGGGGAGGGACAGCGGGGGTGGGGGAGCGGGGGAGAGATGGCTTGGGGAGAAAAAAAAATAAAGATGAAAAAATAAAATAAAATAAAAGCTACTCTGCTACCAAAAAAAAAAAACTATTAAAAACAAACTCCAAATGTGACAAATGCCTACTAAATGTAAACCAAAGAAGGAAATGTAAAACGAATAAAAGAAGAACTACATATTATAGAGGTACATTTAGAGTATTATGTGACTACGTAAAGGTGGCATGCACCCATGCTTGTAAGGTCATGGAAACCTGTTTTTGCCAGACTGGGGATGGGTATTCCAGGCTGAGAAAGCAAAATATTCTCATATAGCAGAGGCTACAGTTGAATTAATACAGCAAAACTACCCAAAATATAACAAACAAATGTCAGCAATCAAAATGTAAGTATTATTATCTCCATCATGCTCCTCTGACCTTATGAACCCGGATTTCTAGGACAGATAGTGGCCACTGAGGCAAACATATAATCTTGGATGATTTTATGAGACACAGCTATGCTCAATAGAAAAGACTGCATATACATGGGGTGTTCAGACAAAAATACTACTAGAAAAACCTATTTCACCCCACTATCACCTTTGCTTTCACACTACTTTTATATCAGACCTTTTTTGAAGAGGAGGGGCAGAAAATACCTGAACTCAGCTTGAGCTATCTGATGGAGGATTTCAGTACACCAAAAAGTACTCCAGAGATACGTTATAGAGAAATTTAGGAGAGAAACTCAGGAACAGACCTTTCAATTTTTCTAATTTTGCATATCAGTTAAAAAACATCACAACCATAAATATTCATTCAGTTTTTTAATGAATTATATAAATGCAAACCGTCTTAATATAGTGTTATAGGCAGATATAGATTTCAAGATGTCAATGTCAGTGGCATTTGAACTTTCAAGAACAACCCCATCTTGAATAGGGGCTGAGTAAAATGAGGCTGAGACCTACTAGGCTGCATTTCCAGAAGCTTAAGGTATCTGAGTCATGGGATGAATTAGGAGGTCAGCTCAAGATACTTAGTTATAAAGACCTTGCTGATAAAACAGTTTGCAGTAGGCCAGGCGCGGTGTCTCAAGCCTGTAATCCCAGCACTTTGGGAGGCCGAGACGGGTGGATCACGAGGTAGATCGAGACCATCCTGGTCAGCATGGTGAAACCCCGTCTCTACTAAAAATACAAAAAATTAGCTGGGCCAGGTGGTGCGTGCCTGTAATCCCAGCTACTCGGGAGGCTGAGGCAGGAGAATTGCCTGAACCCAGGAGGCGGAGGTTGCAGTGAGCCGAGATAGTGCCATTGCACTCCAGCCTGGGTAACAAGAGCGAAACTCCGTCTCAAAAAAAAACAGTTTGCAGTAAATAAGCCAGCTAAATTCCACCAAAACCAAGATGGCCAGGAGAGTGACCTCTGGTCGACCTCACTGCTACACTGCCACGAGTGCCATGAAGGTTTACAAACGTCAAGTCAAGGTCAGGAAGTTTCCCTATATGGTCTAAAAGAGGAAGGCATGAATAACCCATCACTTGTTTAGCATATCATCAAGTAATAACCGTAAAAATGGGCAACCAGCAGCGCTTGGGGCTGCTCTGTCTATGGAGTAGCCACTTTCCTATTCTTTTACTTTCCTAATAAACTGACTTTCACTTTACTCTATGGACTTGCTCTGAATTCTTTCTTGTGTGAGATCCAAGAACCCTCTCTTGTGATCTGGATCTGTGTCCGTTTCCAGTAACATCAATAAATAATGACAAAATAAAATCATATAGCAATAGAAGTTCTAATTTTTCCTTCTGGTACAAGTCTCCAGTGATAAGTCTATTTTGGGACAATCTTGTTATAGAGATTAAGTTGTGTGGGAGTGAGATCATCTGAGCTAGTCAGAATCAATGAAAGTACTTGTTTTTAAAGTGCTGATTGGGGCCTCACTCCATAGACTTAAAAAAAATTTTTTTAGCTCTGCCTTTAAAAGAGAAACCATTTCCAATTGGCATTATTTCTATTAATAAATTAATAGGAATGACTGTGCAGAAAATACCCTTGTTCAAAGTTTCAACTGCAACCGAAACTTGCTTCTCTACAAGGTAAGATGGCAAGAAAAAAAATAACTTCTTGGGACATATAAAATCTGATGAGAACATATTTTCTTAAAGAAAATTAACTGGCTCCCAAAACTGTCAAATGAGATGTGAAGAAGCAAGTATGTCTCATCAAATGTGAAGCCGTTGTAAAATACACGATGGCAGTTACAAAAGTCGTAATGAGTTTCACTGTTACCGCCCACAAATCCGTACATATGCAAACATTCACTGCTAACTCTTTAGAAAATCAAATATTTGTGAAGAAAGGCTTATGCTAACTAGAAACTAATTACTAATGTTTGTTTCCAGCCAATTTTTGCAAATTAAAATTCTAGCTCAGCCAAGAGAGTTTTTTTAAAAATAAGCTGGATGATCAATATTTATAAGTGACTAATCATTAGAACTGATATTACATACTTAAACTGTGACTCACCTAACTTTTTCTCCACTTTTATTGGTACCAAATGTATATTATTCATAAAACATTCTAGCAAAATGGGCGCAAATGTTCTTAACTCTACAAACATCCCTAATTCTGAGAAGTCAACATGTATTTAAGTATTTTACATGGCCAAACCCATAAAATATTAGTTCTCCAAGTCTATATCATCACATCATTTCTATCAATTATAATTAGAGTAATTACCACTTGTTTTCACAAGTGTTCATGTAAAATGACTAACTTTTTGTTTTTAATACAGGTCCATGGCAGTATACAGGCACACCTCAGAGAAATTGCAGGTTCGGCTCCAGACCATTGGAATAAAGTACATATTACAATAAAGCAAGTCACACAAATGTTTTAGCTCCCCAGTGCACATAAAATGTTTATACTATCATATAGTATAACGTTTATGTTTACACTATCATATAGTCTATTAAGTCTACAATAGCATTATATTTAAAAACAATATACATACCTGAATTTAAAAATACTTTATTTCTAAAAACTGCTAATGATCATCTGAGCCTTCATCGAGTCATAATCTCTATGCTCGCGGAGGGCCTTGACTAGATGTTGATGGCTGCTGACTGATCAGAGTAGTGGTGCCAGAGGTTGGGTGGCTGTGGCAGTTTTTAAAAATAAAACAATAAAGAAGTAGCTGGCATTGATTGAGTATTCATTTCGCTGAAGATTTCTCTGTGGCATGTAATGCTGTTTGATAGCATTTTGCCCATGGTAGAGCTTCTTTCAAAGATTGGATTTAATCCTCTCAAACTCTGTCACTACTTTGTCAACTACATTTATGTAATATACTAAATTACTTGTTATAAGTTCAACAATGTTTATAGCATCTTCACCGAGAAGAGATTACATCTCAAGAAACCATTTCTTAGCTCATCCATAAGAGGCAACTCAGGTTTTATTTTCCTTTCTCCCATGAATGGCAAGTATTCTTAATGGCATCTAAAATGGTGAATCTAAAAGGCTTTCAATTTACTTTGCCCAGATGCATCATGGGAATCACTGTCTGTGGAAGCTATAGCCTTACAAAACGTCTTTCTTAAAAAATAAAACTTTAAAGTCAAAATTAGACCTAATTTATGGGCTGCAAAAATGTAAGCAGGCATTAAAGTCACCATTCTCCTTGTACAGCTCCAGATTCCTGGGTGACCAGGTACACTGTCAATGAGCAATAATTATTTTTTTAAATATATTTTTTAGCAGATCTCAACAATGGACTAAAATAGTAAACCACGCTGTAAAACAGATGTTCTGTAATCCAGGTTTTATTATACCATTTATAGAACATAGGCATAGATTTACCCTAATTCTTAAAACCCCTTGAATTTTCAGAATGATAAATGAACATTGGCTTCAACTTACACTCACCAGCTGTTTTAAGCCCTAATAAGAGAGTCAGCCTGTCCTTCGAACCTGTGAAGCCAGTCATTGACTTCTCCTCTCTAGGAGGAGAAAATTCTAGACAGCATCTTTTCCAATGATGAAATGGTTGTTTCATCAACATTAAAAATCTTTTGTTCAGTGAAGCCACCTCATCAGCTATCTTCCTAGATCTTCTGGATAGCTTTCTACAGCTTCTGAATCAGCACATGCAGCTTCACTTTGCACTTTTACGTTATGAAGATGGCTTTTTCCCTTAGAAATCATGAACTAACCTCGACTCACTTCAAACTTTTCTTCTGTAGCTTCTTTATTTCTCTCAGCCTTCACAGAATTAAAGAGAGTTAGGGCCTTGCTCTGGATTATGCTTTGGTGTAAGGGAATGTTGTAGTCAGTTTGATCTATCCATAGCACTAAAACTTTCTCTATATCAAAAGCAAGAATGTTTCACATTCTTATCATTTGTGTGTTCACTAGAGTGGCACTTTTCATTTCTTTTAAGAACTTTTCCTTTGCATTCCCAACTTGGCTGACTGGCTCAAAAGGCCAACCTTTCTGCCGGTCTCAGCTTTCAACATGCCTTTCTCACTAAGCTTAATCATTTCTAGCTTTTTATTTAAAGTGAGAGACATGTGATTCTGTTTTATGTAAATACTGAGAGGCCACTGTAGGGTTATATTAATTGGTCTAATTTCAATATTGTTGTGTTTCAGATACTAGAGAAATTTGAGGAGAAGGAGAGAGAGGGTAGAAGAGCCAGTCAGTGGAGCAGTCAGAACACACACAACATTTGTTAAGTTATCCATCTTATAGGAGTGGTTTGTGGTGCAGTGCCCCAAAACAATTACGGTAGTAACATTGAACATCACTGACCATATCAAATTAATGAGTCAGTAAATTATTGATTCATGATTGTGAAAACGAGGAAACCATTGAGTGATAAATTACTGGATAATCAATTAATAAATGAATTCATTAGTTAGCAAGTGAAAAAATCATGACCACAGATCACTGCAACAGATGTGATAATAATAAAGTTTGAAATATTGAATGAATTATCAAAATGTGACACAAAGACATGAAGTGAGCACATGCTGTTGGAAAAATGGCTCCAATAGACTTGCTCCATACAGGATTGCCGCAAACCTTCGATTTGTGAAAAGAACATGCAATACCTGGGAAGTTCATGAAAGCTGAGGGCAACCAAACAAGGAGTGCCTGTAGCTGGGGATAAATTACATGCTCGCTTTTTTTTTTTTTTTTTTTTTTTTTTTTGAGACAGAGTTTTCGCTCGTTACCCAGGCTGGAGTGCAATGGCGCGATCTCGGCTCACCACAACCTCCACCTCCTGGGTTCAGGCAATTCTCCTGCCTCAACCTCCTGAGTAGCTGGGATTACAGGCGCGCGCCACCATGCCCAGCTAATTTTTTGTATTTTTAGTAGAGACGGGGTTTCGCCATGTTGACCAGGATGGTCTCGATCTCTTGACCTTGTGATCCACCCGCCTCGGCCTCCCAAAGTGCTGGGATTACAGGCGTGAGCCACTGCGCCCCGCTGCTTTCTTAAAAAAAATGAGTACACAGAAGAAGTAAGAAAAGGTAAAAGAGGAAATGTATAACTAATTATTATTAGTTTTGTGTTTTGGTTTGCATTTAAGGAAAAAAAAAACAAAATTTATTGATTGACATTTTTGTGCCTTTTACATTTTGTGCCTCAGTATACTTGGTGTATTGGTTCCCGAACTGCCTGTTTATACCCAAATCTAGGCATATTCAAGTCCTGCAGCGGGCTCTGCAGAGTCTTCCTATGTGAAAATTTGGTTCTCTGTACACACGAGTTTTAGAGCCAACAAAAATTGTATTTTAGATTAGAGTTTCTTTGAAAATAATTTGTGCATAAGTGGACTCTCACGGCTCCGACCCATGTTGTTCAAGAGCTGACTGTAATATCAAGCTGGTTTATATTTTCTAATTTAATTCTCAAAACAATGCCTTGAGGAAGAAAAATGATGAAAGAAGATGGCAGGGAGAGGGCACTGAAGCTTGTTCAACTTCACGAATAGGGTCTCCATACAAGTGTTCACATTCTTATCATTTTATTTCAAAACCAGTGATATTTCCCTCTACTTTTACCCACATATAATCTAATACATTTTAGGCTTTAACTCGTTTTCTTGTATTATATTTTCATCCTATAATCAATCATTTTAACCCTAAAATTATAAAAATATTTCTTCTGGAGGAAAGAAATTAGTTAGAACCTCTTAGGTATTCTAAGGAAGAAGAAGAAGAATGCCATGTATTAAGATATAAGAAAGTCTGAAGAATGTATTTCAGCCTTAAAAAAAATCCTCAGACTCTTGTCTGCAGTAAAGTTCATTCAACATTAAGAAGCAGAAGCTATTTAAAGAGTTTAATGCAAAACAAGGTAGAAAAGATGCCCATTGCCAAGTCCTTCACGGCTCACCATAAATGTGAACAGCAAAGTGCTATCCATTTTAAAAATCAATCAAGGCGATGCAATGCTTAAAATGCAATTGATTTGGGCTAATTTGCAAGTAGAAAGGTTTAGAACTTGAATAATTTCTTTCCCACTTTAGCTGGTTCAACAGCCTACTCAATGAGTTTCCTAATTATTAATCTTGTTTCTTTTTAAAAAATTTTATTTACTTAAGACAATTCCCGAGTGAGACAACTTTTGATTTTTTTCAACTGCCTTTGGGTAGATGAGAGAGACCACAAGTCAAAATTAAAAATAAAAAAAGCCACCAGACAGACTGAACATGATGAAGAAAAACTTCAAATGCAAGAACTATAATTTTCAAACTGTGAGTTTGGAATTCTTAAAAAGCAAAAACCATTAAGAGACTTCATTTCAGCTACCTATTAGTGATTAGGTTGAAAGACAATGAGGAGAAGAAATGGGAAGAAAATCACTGCAAATTCCATTAGGGTCAGATTAGAATGATGTTAAAATCTCTTTTTATCTGCCTTCTCTGGCTAGGAAGCCTAAAGAGCTTTCCAAAGAGTCAGCATGTCACTTTAGTGTTTTGTTGTTGGTGTTGTTTAGTTGATTGGCTTTTTATGTATACACACACACACTGTCTTGCTCTGTCACCCAGGCTGGAGTACAGTGGTGCAATCTTGGCTCACTGTAACTTCCACCCACTAGGCTCAAGTGATCTTCCCACTTCAGCCTCCCAAGTAGCAGAGACAACAGGCACACACCATCATGCTTGACTTTTAATTTTTTAAATTTTTGACAGGCAGATTCTTACCATGTTGCCCAGGCTGGTCTCAAACTCCTGACCTCAAGCAATCTGCCCACCTCAGCCTCCCAAAGTGCTGGAATTACAAGAGTGAGTCACTGTGCCCAGCTTTTAGTGTTCTTCTAAATAGCATTCATAATCTCTTAAAATAACTTTTATAAACAACATTGTATTTGAATGACATGATGGGGTAGGAGCCTGCCTTCCCTGATCTTTTTGGCTTTCTTTCTTGCATTTTCCCCAAATGACTCTTACAAGAGGAGAGACAGGGACATTCCAAAATCTGACAAAAATAATCAACTATGATAAATATTCCTGTGCACCCAGCAAAAGTATACTGCATACCTGTGTGCACCGAAGAGAGACATATACAAATACAGAGATGAAACCCTATGCAAACATGCACACTGGAAAACATAAACAATCACAGATCTGAATATTCATATCAGTTAGGAAAATGAGAACTCAGTAAAACTTTCTTAGCAAAGTAAGTGGTTCAAAATACCTGCTGTTTTCAGAAATGCCTAATTAATCAGGAATCTTTTCTCAAATTATATATTATGCAAAGTAATTGCCCTACTTTCCTTTGATAACATTATTGGTTTAACTGAATACAGTTACTTTAAAATATGCTTGTGGTAGGCGAGTGTGCATCTTACTTTTCTATTTAATGAGGTTTTACTGAATATTCACGCAATTATTAAAGTATTTTCAAAGACATGTATTTAGTTCTCTTATAGCTAAAGTTCTAGCAGCATTTAAATATTTTTATAGAAATTTTAAAACCTGGTGAATTGTTCACAATTTTCATGCTGAAAGACCGTCTGTCAAACTGAAATAGCAACACAATGCAAGCCATTTTGTGACTCAGTTCTTGATTGCAGACAGCTGAGATTCAATAGCTAAAGGGGGATTTGAGGACACCATCCAGACGTCTGTAATAATTTCCCTCCTTTTTTTCCCAAACTTGAATGCTGCATCAGTGTGTCTGCTTATTTCTTGTCTCTATAATTAAACAGGACAGCAGCACTGATACACATCTCGGTCATAAAAAATTTACCCACTCACTAGAAGACTAATGAATATACTTGCATAGTTATCTGGTTAGAAAACTTTCTTATTACAATTCTCAGAGCCCTGATTCTGACACCTACAAATGAACCACTAAAGCTACTGTGGCTCATCATTATAACCTCAAAGGTATCCTGAAGACTTGAAGCACCTTCAGAATGAGAGGAGATGCGGAGAATATTAGACCCAGTGGAATCTTCCTCAAAGCCTGGACTCCTCTGAGGTTCACATTCCTTATGGATACGTACACATGTAAATATATATACATTCATACATGCATGTATATGTAATTTTTTGTGATAAGTCAGGTAATATACCTTAATATAGGTACATTCTACAGCACTAGGCTATGTTTTCTGAAAGGTAAGCAATATGCTAAATAGCATTCTGCAACATAGCTGAATTTATAACCTCCACTAAAGAGGTACAGGCTTTTCTTGAGTCTTAATTCAACATTCATGCAAATACACATATACACACCAGAACACCACACAATAGCCAGCACATAATGAGACACAGCCAGCACTCCAGAGTTTTGTTCACATCAATCACCTTGATGCCTTTATGCATACTCAGTTTTCATTCTTATCAATACTGCCCAACACTGATTTGTGACTCTTAACTCAGGGCATCAAAGCTGGCATTTGATTAGGTCCTCTTAGCATTCTAGCCAAGGGATCTCTTTTCTTTTTCCATCTGGCTTTCAAAGCCCAGGGTAATCTCCTGCTAAGAGGTTGCAGGCCCATTCCAAGTCTTTGACCCTAGAAAGGAATACATATAAGACTGCTATTCCATGTTATTTTCAGGTTTAACTACAAACAAAAATTCTGAGGCATCTTTGAGAATCCTCCCAAATTCTCCTCCAACATGTAATCTTCCACTGGGTTCCATGTCCTTGCTCTGCCCAGTAAACGTTTCTGAACTTCCATTCAGTACATCCATAGAACCTGAATTCCCCATCCACAAGCCAAATCCTATTGTCTAACTATGTAGAACACACAGCAGTATGCAGTTATGACCTTCTATCTGAAAGCACTGCACTGATTGACAGGTGCAAAACCTAGGTACAGAATGATTACAGAGTAATTCTAAATCTTCAAGTAATCACCTCATGCCATTTGTCATTTCTCCAACACTGCCCAACAATGTGTGTGGGAGATCCTCTACCAGCACCATCAGCCTCAGTTAATCTAATACCTGACAATGAATTAGGAGTCTATCTCTAGTGGGTAGAGGTTGAACATATTTCCGTGCTCCACCAATTTATGATAATGACTGGATGAATTTTTAGACCCTCTAAGCATTCGGTTGCAATTGAACTTGGCTGGTCCCTGTTATTCTCACAGTCAGGCATTAGACGTGGTCATCTATTGATCCAGATAAAACAGTTACTAAATATCACTGTTTCTAAGAAGTTCAACAAAGTTGACCTCTAACGTATGAATATCAAAATGTAACCCCATTAGAAAGGGTACACGTCTACCTTTACTATCAGGTCAATGCCTCTAATTAAAGCACTTTCCAGTCTGACCTTATTTTACAGGCTGTTACTGATCTTCCCACACCTCTGATGGCCAAGGCCATATGGACTATTCATTCTCTACTCAAGGATCACGGATACATAATAAGCAAAGGAACACGCACGTAAGCTCTCATGGAGTATATGCTTATGAAGAACACAGACACTAGAATACATTCAAGAGAAACAATATGTAAGGTATTATGGTAATGAATGTTATGAAGAAATATTGGGTAAGAAAAGAGAACACACACTGACACACTATTTTAATATACTCCCTGGGGATGTGATATTTGAGCCCAGGCTTGGGTGAAATTAGACATTCAAATATCTGGAAAAATGTTCTAGGAAGAGAGATCCGCAAGAGCAAGGACCCAGAGATATAGGGGCCATATGGGAACAGAGCTATCAGAAGTAACTGTCATTCTTTGTGACACTTAGACAGAATCCAATTGATTTGACCAAATTTTTCTAGAATTTTTTTATTTTAAAAAATACAGACTTTTTTCTTCTTTCCTTCCAATAGCATGCTCTCGGCTCAGTTCTTTATAACATCTTGTAAAGAAGAGTCTCCAGGGCATGTTAGAGTTCATAACTGGCCTCCAAAACTCCTAGTCATTATCCAGTCCAGTCCATCCTACTGTTACAAAAACAAGGATGGTAGCAAGGTACTGTCCAGAACACAATCCTACTTTCGAGTTCTGGCCTTAGAAGCACTTTTGGCACTTGCCAAATTATTTGCAAGCAAAACTACTGATGTATATTTTAAGTGCCAACATGCCTAAGCTGTGACTATCTCCTCTTTTTGAGAATCTCCTTGCCTGTATGACTCCAAGTTATAATTTTCCACAGAGAATTCTATTCATCATTTGGAAGGCAAAGTAAAGATACAGTCATTCTTCTCCAATGATTATGGCAGTAAGATATGAAAATGAACAGACAAAGAAGTGCTGGCAGGCTCTACCTTATCCTTGATCTCCCTGTTCCACAGTTAGCTTTCTCCCAACTGCTGGCTCTGCTGATGGAATCTCAAACCCCTCATGACACATAAAGGCCACCCACATCACCAGCTCTCCTCCACAGTACCACATCATCAGCTGGAGGGACCCGCTTTTCCAGATCTTTTTGCAACTTATAATTTGCCACCCACATCAGTACTTCAGAAGTCTCAGGAACTGACATTTTACTGATTCTACAATTCCCTTTTTCAGACCTTCCCTTCTGTGTCTCCTGTGGTTGGGTAAGTTTTTTTCCTATAATAAATCCCTTATTCCACAATACTAAGTTACTCAGTGATTCACCATCTTTAGTAAACACAGGCTCATTCAGCCTCTCTCTCTCTCTCTCTCAAACACACACACACACACACACACACACACACACTTCCAACACATTTTGATGTACACTTCTATTATCCACATATTCTTCCCCTGTAAGTGAGGAAAGGTTAACACTTTATTAACTTTTGATTTCTTTTTTCCCCCTTCTAAATGTGATTGTGGAAATTGGTAGTCACATGGGGAATGCAATTGCAGTACCACTTGCCTAGTGAGTAAATACAGTCTGTTTTACTCCCACATGTACACTTCTCTAACACTGATTACCTTATACATAATCAGGACTAGAAAATAATGGAAGTTCACACACAGGATTTTCTAGGAAGAAGCAGCCTGAATAGCCAGAGTACAATTGTAAGTTTCATCAGGAGAGGAAAACGCCCTCAGTTCAGCTGCTATACTGATAGAAGCCCTTTCAGCTGTACTTTCCAAAAGTAAAAGTGAGTACCTGTATGCAGGGCTCTCCCAGAGATGTTTGCTGGCAATTTTGCACAGCCTCCAGCTTGTGGCACGTTTCTCTTGCTCCTGCAACCCCTAAATGGCAGCTCCACTGGCTCAGAGCACAACTTGTTCTGTATCATCCCAGAACCCACAAGCCAGGATTTACAACCTATTTTTCTGGCAATTAGAAAAAAATTATCCTCTGTGGCCATCACCAATCACTCTGAGCTGCCTGCCTTTGTTATTTGTGTTATTTTCCCATATACCAATTAATATTTTAGTTAAAACTCTAGTAATAAAGTTACATAGGTTTTGAATCTCTACCCATTTCTATTTCCAATAACCCATGTTATTTTTATTGTGCAATTTTGAAGAAAAAAAGATTATCCAAGAACATATATGTTGTTATGCCAGAAATTTCTAAGTATGCCCTTATCCCTTTATATAAGTGTATATGACAATAATATTGACATTTGTTAATACAATAAAATCATGTTTTATGTGTTGTGCATATGTGTGTATATATATATATATATATGTTTATCTTATGTATTGATTTAAATACCTCTTATGTGTGTGAATTTTTGCCTCAAGTAATGGAAAAAAATAAAGTTGACAAAGTGAAAGTGAAAATTGACACTTTTCAAAGTAAAATTGACAAAGGAAAGTTCTAAAGCATAGTTAATTAAAGCTAAATTGTAAAGTAAAGCAAAGTAAAATTGACAAAGTGAAGGTTCTATTAAAGCTTAGTCTATTAAAGCATGCTTTAATAGAACTCACAGTCTGTAGGAGAGACATTCCATTGAAATTAAATACAATCCTATTTATATAATAGCGGAAGTTGGTGCTCTTGAGGGTACCTAACCTGTTCTAGTGGTCAGGAAGATTCTCCTGAACAAAGGAGTACTTAGGGTAAGATCTGAAGGTGAAGAGGTCTTCAGAAGAATGAAGTAGTGGTGAAAGATAAACAACATGTATGAAGGTGACGAATTCAGAGACAATGTAAAAAATCCAAAGAACTAGAAGAAACCAGAATTTGAAACTTTGAGTTGAAGGGGAATATTCCCAGGGATGTGATAAGAAGATGCAGGTAGGGCAACGGTCCCAGACCATCTTGCTAGTGACGGTAAGGAGTTGGGACTTTATCCTGATGGCAATAAAACCACTGAGAGGTCTTAGAATGGGGTTATCTAAATCAGAATGTGCTTCTAAAAGATTACTGTCTTTATAGATGAATTGATGATACAAAATACTATGGTATGTAAGACATTTAGAAGCTATTACGGAAATCAAAAAACCAGTCTGATCTAAGACAGAAGAAGGGGTTAGAAGAAGCTGGCCTTGTAGATGGAAGATTCAATAGGTCTTGGCAATTCATTGATTGTCGTTAGTGGATAGGGAGTTAAGGCCTTTGGTAGAATCATCAATTACCCTTAGGTATGTTTGTCTGAGTAACTGGAAGAATGAAACAATTTAATGAAATGGGAGCTCATGGAAAAGGAATAAATATAAGGTAAAAGGGAAAAAAAAAAGAATTCAAATTATAGATGTGCTCTATAAGCCTAAAAGGAAAATTTGCCTTGCAAGTATATATCTAGGTATTTCGAGTATACTGATGGAATTTGGATCTCAAGAGCAGAAGCAATTGCCCAGTGAGAGTGTATAGAATGAGAAAAGAATTCCTAAACTGAAGGAAGCCACAATTAGGAAGTAACTCTAGGGAGATGAATCTGCAAAGAAGGTGAAAATGTAGAAAAATGAGAGGAGCCTAGCCCCACAAAAGCTAAATGAATTATGTATTCTAAAGGTGAAAATTAATCATTGTGGTTAAGACAATCACGAATTTTCAGAATCCATTATGTGCAGTTTCATTGTCTACATAGTGAATTGTAATTTCAATGAGATTGGCTTCAGTAGAGGGATGGGGTAGAGGTCACAATACAAAGGCTAAAGATTGACAGAGAAGCCAAAAATTGCAAAAAGAATAGGTGACTTGAAAATCTGGCTGTGAAAAGGACACAATAGATAAGCCAACCCGGGAAGGTGAGGAAGGTGAGGAGGCTTTTTCAGACAGTGCTGTGTTTGTGTTTACACGGCCATAAGCTCACCTGTCTTTGCTTCCTCATGATTTTGTTGTTGTTTTTGTTTTTTTTAGACAGAGTCTTGCTCCGTCAGGCAGGCTGGTGTGCAGTGGTACGACCTCTGCTTACTGCAACCCCTCCACCGCCCAGGTCATGCCTCAGTCTCCCAAGGAGCTGGGATTGCAGATGCCCACCACCACACCCAGCTAAATTTTTTGTATTTTTCGTAGAGATGGGGTTTCGCCATGTTGGTTAGACTGGTCTCCAATTGCTGACCTCAGGTGATCTGCCTGCCTTGGCCTCCCAAAGTGCTGGGATTACAGGCGTGAGCCACACATTATTTTCCTGGTGTAGCAATATCAAATTACTGGGACATAACACTCCTCTTCCATTTTATTTATTTATTTTTGCTTTCAACTTTGATCTCAGATCTCAAAAGCCTCTGAAACCATTGTCACTGCTCTAGTGGATTTTTATGATGCCTGTGCCACTTCCACAGCAATTCCCTAGGTTGCCACATGTATCACAGCTTCAGCCACCTCTATACATCCCAAACTTCTTGATACTCATTGATATCTCTCTTCTGCCCTCTTTGCTACTGCCAGAACTGTCATAAAGAAATTTTTAGCAGTCTTTTAGCACCCTACACACACACACACACACACACACACAAATAAAGATAGGCTCTTGAGTTTGCTATAGAAATTCTATTCTGGAACTTGTAATGTTTGATTAATTATCCAGTTTTACATTTAAAATTACTATAAAATGTGGCCCTGAATTCCAGCACATGATTTCAAGGTCTCAACATTCTTCTACCTTGTGGTAATTTTTCTTGCTCTGTGACGAAATGTACCTGACTAAACCCATGCTAACTTACAGAACCCTTTTGCCTCATCTTCTCCTACCAGTTTCTAAATCCTCTTACCCTTTCCTCCCATAATGCGAGTGGGTCTGGTGACACTTGTGTCCAAGGGAGGCACAGAAATTAGGTATCATTATTCCTCACTAATCACCACACAGTCGTTTATCCTCTTGCAGATGAAAAACATATTGTTGATATTCTCCCCTAAGTTAACTTCCCCCTCAAGTGAACCTTGGAAATCTGCTTTAAAGGAAACCAAGAATAAACATCACTTGAAAAAGAGCCGTGTGAAATGTGCAGCATATTTCCCAACATCTCATCATAGCAAAGAGTAATCATCAAAGGGAAACCAGTCAAGGTTAAAAGCAGCTCTGAAAAGTGATTCATTTGGTAAACAAGAATAGGTGTAATTATCACAAAAGCAAACTTTGCTAAGGGGATAACTGTCAGAGCTCTTGCAGTAAAAGGTCTCTTTACCATTTTAATCCGACAGGCTGAGAGCTCCCTAGTGAAAACAATTCTCAATAAAATCACAAATGTAGCTCCAGCATTCTTTTAAACTTTCATGTCAGCCATGGCTACCAAAACGAGGTTAACATTTACAGTTCAAATGACACTGGTAGATTGGCTGATAATACAGATCATGAAAAATCCTTTAGCACTATGTTTTCATGTATTGGGCAATACTATATCAGCAGTCACACTTTGAAAAGTTGTATTTATTTGCTTATTAAAAGTCATATGAGGCTGACCCTTGAAGGAAACCAAGGTCAAATTTTAGTTTGGGATATAATTATGTATCCAGAAATTTTTAAAACATGAGGAGCGTTCAGAATACTCCAGGTGACTCTTGGCTCTATTCTGTAAAGGAACACTTACAACATTTTTACAACAGTGTTGTAGTATATCTCATGTGTTTCAAGCAAAACCCTCATTTGGAAAAGATGGTAATTGAATTCAAGAAATGGAAGTAACTTGTTCTAAGTCACACAAAATAACAAGTCTGACTCAAACCCTGGACTTTTGACACTGCTCTATTATTCTAGGATATCTCTTCCAGAATATTCTAGGATATACTTGCAATGCTGTCTGTTGGAACTTGCTGTGATGGTGGTCATATCCTAGATCAGCACTATTCAGTATGATACCCACAGGCCACATGTGGCCCTCGGGCAGTTGAAATGTGGTTAATGTGATTGAATTAAAATGGAAAATTTTAACTGTTTTTAATCTTAATTAATTTACATTTGAGTTGCCATACCTAAATCTAGATAGTAGCTACCATATGAGACATGCTCTTACTAGAGCATGCAGTAGTCAGCCCACTAAGTGTCCTGGATGTGTGTCTCCCCGTTTCCAGTTAAACTGACATGGGAATGGAGAGAATATGAGATTTGACTGTTCCCTTTGAAACAGTGGCAATGACTGGTGTTTCCTTTTATTTCCTATAGAATCCAACACCTGGCTTTATACGGAGTAGGCACAAAACAGAAATCTATTGACACTGTGTATATATTTGCTTTGACAAAGGCCATGCTTAGAAAAGAACACAGCTTAGAAATTGCTTCCTGGCTGGGTACAGTGGCTCATGCTTACAAACCCAGCACTTTGGGAGGCCAAGGCCGGTGGATCACCTGAGGTCAGGAGTTGGAGATCAGCATGGCCAACATGATGAAGCCCTGTCTCTACTAAAAATACAAAAACTAGCCTGGGTTGGTTGCAGGCACCTGTAATCCTAGGTACTCATGAGGCCGAGGCAGGAGAATTGCTTGAATCCGGGAGGCAGAGGTTGCAGTGAGTCGAGATGGCACCACTGCACTCCAATTGGGGCTGCAGAGACAGACTCCCTCTCAAAAACAAAAAAGGAAAGAAAAAGAAATTGCTTCCCTAAAATTGCCTTACTTGTGGCTTCCTGCAGGGAAAGAACCCCATTTCTTAATGAAAGTTGACTAAACCTTCTTCCAGCAGAGGGCAGCTATAACTAGCTGTGTGATCTGGGCAAAATTCCCTTGTAATACAACTGTCAGTGGTGTTCAATCCAGAGAGGAGGCGGCCATCATACAGTCACCCCTGAACAGCTCACCACCTCCACTGCCCACATGATGAAAACTCGTCCCCTCTTTATAATAAGCCCTTTACCTCTGTCAAGAGAAAAAACTTGACAAGGTCAGTTCACTTTTTTGAAATGGAAAAAAGTAATGGACAACATTATTGATTTTACTTTTCAGATGGCTAATTGGTAAGTGTGAGCTCTTCATGATTAAAAACAGAGAAAATTGACAGGAAAGATAAAACCAGACTACAACTATAGAATGGCCTTTAATTTTCACTTATTGTGAATATATTTTTTTTCAGATTTCTTACGTAACTCTCCTGTGAAGTCCCCTCAAAAAGCAAATTGAATTAGCTGTTAGTTAAGTGTAATAGTGTTTTCCAATTTATTTTATTTTTGTTAGTTTGATTTGTTTCCAGAAAAGCAGAGCCATTTATACTATATGTTATCAAATAAATACCATTTTCCAGGGCATGACTTTCTTTTTATTTTCTTCTTTTTGAAAATAAATAAATTCTTAAAGATTTAAGGAAATGGATGGCTTAGAACTACCATCAGTCAAAAACTCTTGTTAAATATATCTCAAGGGAGCTACTTTACAAATCCTTGCAATGCATGTCAAATTCCATCGACTTCTTAAGAGGCCAAAAGGTCCTTTGACAGGGGCTCAGAATTGTTTCATCTCCTTAAGCTGTCCTCTTTGAAGCAAACAGTTTTGATGCTCTGAAAACCAGCATTCGTGTCTATCGCTCCAGTCCCCAAGGATCATAATTTCTTTGAACTGAAGAATCAATGATGTTACCTACGTGGTTTATTTAAAGAGAACTTTGTTGTTTCTATGTAACCTTAGTGCTATCTCAGGAATTCTTCTCTTAACTCAAATGATCATTTTACTTCATATATTTAGCATTCTATCTGTTCTGTTATTCCAGATTCATGGAAAGTGGCTAATTGTTCATTGGAATTTGTCCTTAAAAACTGAATCTTATGGCATATGCCATGGGTAATGGCCTTTGAGGAAGGTTATTAACACCAGGATAACGTCTGCCCATACGCAAGGGGAGAGGGAACTGGTTGGCCACTGTAAATATTTATAATAGGCCTCATCTGGGGGTACTGAGCAATCATTCAATTACTAAATCATGAATGAAAAATATAGCCATGTAAATACTGTCTTCTGTATTTAAAAGCTACACTTTCGCTTGTTGCAATAGCAATGAGTTTCACAATGTTGCATTTGGAGATGATCTTAAATCACAGTGGCAATTACTGAGACTTTTAGAGTCTGTAGTCAGCAGTATCATAATTTTCACTTAATAGGCTTAAGAATTGGCTTGTCATGCATCCTTCAGAGCCTTCAACTGAATGATATAAGCCCAAGATACTATCCTTTAGATCTCAGAAACAGCCATGAAGAGAATACACACACGCCCGCGCACACACAATTTGGGGGATTCTAAGCTTATACTTAATACAATTTCTAAAAAAGGGCTAACCCCACTGAGCTTTCCAAATCCCCAAGGCCCAATTATATTTCTTTGCTTCAGCATCATTTTTCAGATGTTTTCACAACTTCTGGTGAACACAGATAACATTGGGGTCACTGGTGAAGGGAATTTAAAAAAAAAACAGGTCATTAAATATTAAGTTACTTGTAATGTATTAGTGATCACAATCATCATTTTCTAAAAAGATTAGTATTGTTCACAAAATCATGTAATCTTACAGCTGAAAGGTCTTCAGGTGTAAAATAGCCTAAAGCATTTGCTGCAGTTTAATCTTTCTTCCGTATTTAAGTTCTTCAACTACTTTAAAATAGCCATCATACCTGCCCCTAGAATTTACTCTCCTCCAAGATAAATATCCTTAGTTTCTTCCCCTACCCCCAACCTCCATCCAACCTCAGTCACATTTCTAATCTAATAAGGCCTTCAGATGTATTAGCTTTTAAAAACAGGCACATGACATTTGATTCATATTAAGCTTACAGTCAAATTAAAATCTTGAGTCTCTTTGCATGTTCTTCATGCAAGAAGCTATAGCTTCTCTGATCTCATTTTGATTAGATTTTTTTGAACTAAGAGCAATTTTTCACAGTTCTCATTACAAAATATAGATAGTCTGTTATTTCAATTTGCTGTTACCCTCTTGTATTTTAATTTGAGTCAATAATCTCAGAAGAATATTTAACGTATGTGTATCTAAAGCAGCAAAAACATGTTCATAGTAAGACGACATTATGAGAGAAAAAGAAAAAAATGTACAAATTCTTTTACCTACTCTTCACTGTAGGTCAGTAGAGATTTATGAATTCCAGTAAATACAATTACGTAATCAGAAGCTCTTTTACATGAGGATATATTCAAGCTGAAGTTTTCACTGACTGTAAAAAAATTGAAGAATAGTTTTAATACATTTAAAGTCTTAGCATAACTGAAGTTTTATTTTTAGGAAAGTGTAAAACTAATTAGTTTTAGTAAGAGTATGGTGAAAGAAGCCTGGAAAATTGATTTAGTTCACAATGATCTCCAACAAGTAGTTTTGAGACCTATGATTTTTCTACTGTATTAAAAAATCACCAGTAATCATTTCAGAAGTTATCAAATTTTTAAACAGCTTTTAATAATTTACATATATGTATATACCCCAAAGATTGTGTCTAATCAAAATGATTACATATTTAAAGTCATTCATGTTCATTAATCAAGATTTTAAGAAACTAAAGCATACACAGTATTTGTCTATTTAATATTATGAAAAACAATTATTTTAACTGGTACACATTTTTAACAAAACTTAAAAAAGTTCTAATAAAAAAGAACATTAAAATAATTGTGTATGGTTGAGTTTGTTTCGTAAACATCTCAAAATCAGAAGAGTTCGAACTTAATTTTTTAATACCATTTTACCAATTCATATCTAAAGATATCTGTTAAGCTTGAAATCCAAGGTCACTCTATTCCTTGAATGTATATTTCACTCTACTATTTGATACTAGAAACTTTAACCATAGTTCATTGGTTTACTTATCCCTAACTCAAAGTTGTGCTGGATGCTGATGTGTCACTAACATTTCAATGGATAACTGTCTTTAATTCCCCTATGGAAATGTGATCCATGAGGAACAGATTCAAAGTTTGCAAATTAACATATGTTTTTGGGGAGCGTGTGATGTTTTGTCAAACAGCAATACTTCCTTTGAAAACCCAGTGATAGATGCTCTTCCTTCTCATTTCAAATCTGCTCTATTCAAGTTTATATAATTTATGCAAAGCTATTTGCAATATCCAGCTGTCTTGTAGTTCTATATATTTAAGCAATATAAGGAAATTTTCAGCAGCATTTTTACTTTTAGAAGCGCTACAAAGCACATAAAGACCTCATTTTTCTAAGTACTATAAATCACTAAACAGTCCTCCTATTTGGGTTGCGTTTGGAGGCAAGTAATATTCTTAATGTATCAGCTATTTTCAGATACAACATTTTGTATTGATTACATTGGAAAATAATCAGGCTTAAGCAAAATAATTCCTTCTAGTCATTTTAAGTGATGTGGTAAAGCATTTTACATGAGCTGGAAGCAAATTCAGAAGCAAAAAATGGTTAGCAAACCATCTAGTCAGTTTTACATACACATATAGTATAGAAAAAGACAGTCATATAAAACCATACAGGTGAAAACAACCCTAATTTGTTCTCTCTTTTCTGGAGCTTACCAGCTTATACTATATTGCTAACAAATTCTATAAAATTACAATTATGTATGTTTTTCAGCTTCTCTCCTATCCATGGTATTGTAATAATTATTGCAATTTTTAAGCCTAGAATTGCAAAGACTGCTTCAGGGAATCATACAGTCATACAGCATCAATCAATAATTTGTAAGTATGTAAATAAACTTTTTAAATCAATATTTAGAAATTTATGAATAATATAGTAAGCCAAAAGGACAATGTTACACAAGCTACAAATTTTTAGCTACAGATATTGTATCAATTCAAGTTGTGTAGAATTTTTTAAGGATTAGCATAATCTTTAAGTATAGTCAACACATAACATTGAGATTAAGCCTGAAACCCCTCAAAAGTTCAACCTACTTGGTATCTTTCTAGACACAAATGTATGTCTGAACCATAACACCTAGAACCCAGTGTCACAACGCTATATACCTAGTTCTAATCACCAAAATGTCTAATTCTCCTCATTTGTTTTGTTGGAAGGAAGTAAGTCTATCCTTAGATTAAGTAATAAATTTACTTAGATCATTCTTAATTCAGATTACAAAACAGTGTATTATTCTACTTTGAAAAATATAGACACATATGTAATTTAGAACCTATTCTGTTTTTGGTTCTTGAGACTCCTAATAATTTTACTTTCTGTATATTCCATATTCCCCACCTGAGCCATGTATTAAAATATAAATGAATAATAAAAGTTATTACTAAACCCAATAATATAATAACCTTACTAAGTATCAGCAATGAAGACATTAAATCTAAATAACAAAGTCCTGTCTTTCCCCTGCCTACATTCCTATACTAGCTGATAAACTTTGTGAAATGTTAAATTGCATCATAAAAGATTTCATTTCTATGTGTTCATAGCATAGAAATGCAGATAAATGAACTAATATGTTATAAAAAATAAAATTATCTGTCATGCAATACAGCATTATGGTTACACAGCAACCATGAAGCTGTCTTTAAACTACCTAGATAACGTCATTGATTCTTTAGGTCCCTAGGGAACAAGAGAATGATATATAAGTATCAGTGTCCAAACTTCAAAAGTATTTGCTTCAGCAGTGGCAGCTTCTACAAATGAAATAATTCTGAGTCCCTGTCTGAAGACCCTTGGTTTTAGGAAGTGGGAGGATATTTGATATGCATGGCAGGGTTTTGTAAAGTGGTTTTCTCAAGTGATACAAAAATGAACCTTTTGCTAGATTTCTCCTGATAGGGTATGGATTTGGCAGCTGGGATTCAAGATCAGAGCCCCATACTTAAAAAGATAACTTGGTCATAAAGAGCATGAGACAGTGAAATCAAACTCTTCAGCTGTGCAGAGTGTTGGAAATAGAAACATTAAAACCAGTAACAATTGCCAAGGGACAGGGTACTGAGAGAGTTATTCAAAAGACAGAACATTAGTCCTTCGTTAATTCTTACAAATTATGTAAAACTTAGATTTAGAAAATATTCCTCATTTTATTTAGACAGTCTCACTCTATTGCCCGGGCTGGAGTCCAGTAGGGTGATCTTGGCTCACTGCAACCTCTGCCTCCTGGGTTCAAGTGATTCTCCTACCTCACCCTCCTGAGTAGCTGGGATTACAGGTGACTGCCAACATATCCAGCTAATTTTTGTACCTCGTTTTAAATTGAACATGATGTGTTCCAGAGTGGTTGAGACACCAGTGTTTGTATTCAGTTGATTGGGTCATAGTTTCATCTTATTCCATTGATATTTGATGTTTGTGAAATACAATTTCATGAAACATAAAATTTTCTTTTTGTAGGTATTAGAACCCATTGATGGAGTGGAGATGGTTTTCACAAGATCTTCATCTATCAATATTAAGGCAAGACTTGGGAACAGACTAGAACCAGAATACCAAGACATGTATTTTAAACCAATATCAAGTGTAGATTAAAACAAACAAACAAACATTGTTCCAAACTGAATGTTTTATCTCCTCAAGATTCATATTTTGAAATCCTAACCTCTAATGTGATGGTGTTAGAAAGTGGGGTTTTGGAAAGGTAATTAAGTCATGAGTGGGGAATCTTCATGAATAGGCTTAGTACAGTTACGAGAAAATGCCAGAGTTAACCCACTCTTCTCCCACACTGTGAGGAAACAGAAGTCAGCAGTTTACAACTCAGAAGATATTCTTCAGCAGATTCCTACCACACTGCCACACTAATATAAGACTCCTAGCTCTCAGAACTGTGAGAAATAAATTTATGTTCATTATAAGCCATCCAACCTATGGTAGTTTGTTATAGAAACCCAAACTAAGGCAAATACCTTGTCTGCTCTTTCCACTCAGTGAGGTACTCTAAGCACACTGAATGCCTCAGCCATCTTTGATCCTCCCATCCCTCAATCCAGCATATTAAATGGGATAATCCTTTTAATTTCATTTTTAAAATGCCCTTCAAATTCATTGTGCCTTTCTTCCAAATTTACTAACGCCCCCCCAAAAATCGCCAAATTTTAGTAAGCTACACAGTCTCTCCCATTCCTAATTTATCTTAAATAATTTTAGCATATAACTCACTTTCTAAAAATTCATATTTTACCTGTCCCTTCGCTGAAAATCATTCTCCAATTCCTACAGGATAACATCTAAATGACCATTGGACTCTCAGTTTTATCTGTTATTCTTACCCATGAAAAATCCCTAACTAGGAGTGATCTTGTCATATTTTAATAACAGAAAGGAGGCCACAAACTGAGGAAATGAAGATAAATGATATAAGAAATAACATCAAATAGGTAAAAGAGGAGAATGTGTACATCACTGAAGGCCAAGGGAAGAAGGTACAGCTTTAATGTGAGTGTAATGGGAAGCCATTTTAGGCATTTGACTAAGGAGTGATTTGATGAGATCACCTTAGCTGCTTGCTGTGTGGCAAGTAGAAATCAGTTAGGGAGGAGAAGAGGGCAGAGGGATAGAGGAACAAGAGTGGGAAAGGGGGAACTTAGTAGGAATTATAAATCTACAAGGGAGATGGTGATGGTGGTAGTGGTGGATTGGTCAAAGTAGTAAATTAGACAGTTAAAATGGTCAAATATTGGAGACAGTATTGAGTTAGAAATGCAGAAATGCAGAATTTGCTAATGGATGGGATGTAGTGTTTGGGAGAGAAAGTTGAATTAAAGATGACTCTGAGTTGTTTGGCCTGAATAATTAGAAGCATTTACTTGCCATTTACTAATAGATATAGTGCAGAGAATCAGGAACAAGTTTGGGAGGAAGATCAGATACTGGACATATTATATCTGACATTTCTATTAGATATTATACCTATTAGGTATTTAAGTGGAGCTATTGATAGACACTTAATGTCTTATTTCAAAGGGTAGGAAATAGCTAGAATTATAAATATGAAACTATATTTAATGCCATGAAATTGAATGATACCACCAAGGAAGTGAATATAGATGCCAATGATAAGAAGTCCAAAAATCTTATCTCTGGGGCAATTCAATTCTTACAGGTTATAATGATAAGAAAATAAAATAAGCAAAGAAAACTATGAAAGAGCAGCATATGAGGTAGAGATTACACCTTTTATAAAGGTGTTTCAAGGAAGAGTAGCCAATTGTGTTTAAAATGGGATGAAAATTGGACATGTATTTAGACATGAAAGTCATTGCCGATCTTGCAGCAATTATTTTGGTGAAGTGGAGGGACAAAATAGAGATTGGAAGGATTTAAGAGAACATGGGAACAGAGAACTTACAGAAAGATCATGTTTTAAAAATTTTTTTAAAGAACCTTAGTCGAATTTGCTGCAAAGAACAAATAAGTATGGAGCAGTAAATAGGGGAAAGTTTTTTAAATAATAGAAATTGTAGTATAGTTTTATATTATGGGAAATACCCAACAAAAAAATAAAAATCATAACATGGAAGGATTTCTGGAGTAATGAACTTAGATATGTGAGAGGAAATAAAATCTAGTGTTCAGATGAAGGGATAGAAATTAAAAGCATAAAGGCCACATCATGACAGTGGTAAAGTGGAGTGTGTGTGCATTAATGTGCATTCAATAGGCAGATGAACATAAAGGTTTACTACAATACTCTTGCGATTGTTTCTGTTTCCTCAGTGTACCAGGGAGTAAGATCATGTGCTTAAAGTAAGAGAAGAGAATAGGTGTTGAGGTTTGTATAAAGAGGAAGGAGCATAAAATAGTCACATGGGAGTATAAATATTTGTTCAACACTACTAGGGACCCACTTCAAGTTTGAGGCCAGGTAGATCGCTGGGGGTTTTTAATACAGGTCTGTTCAGCCTCAAGGGTTTCAGAAGGAAGAAGGTTGATAAATAAACATAATTTTATTATGGCTGATATTACAACAAAGTAAGATAGAGGCACAGGAGTTGAAAATGAATGCAAGGGAGTGATTATGACAAGGGATGATATTTAAACTACATAAGGAAAGATATTAGGAAAAGACTATTGCAGATAAATAGTAGACAAAAATGGAAAAATAAGAGGTGGTAGACATTTGAAAACCAGAATTACAGGGGAGTTGGAAGTTTTCATAATGACAAGTTCTATCATATGGACATGGTAATGAGCACATG
The DNA here is from genome assembly GCA_028533165.1 of Leontopithecus rosalia. Taxonomy (NCBI): domain Eukaryota; kingdom Metazoa; phylum Chordata; class Mammalia; order Primates; family Cebidae; genus Leontopithecus; species Leontopithecus rosalia. Next base: position 11,634,647 of record CM052665.1, on the reverse strand, counting down.
AGGAAAACAAATCACTCAAAAAGAATTCAAATGAAGATACACAGCACTGAAATAGTATCTATGTGTATATTGGAATCACAAGGACTTTATAACAAAATATTGGAAAGAATGACATGTAACCCAAAGGAAGAAAAAGAGAATGGGGAAGAAACAGAGAAAAGGAGGGAAGGAAGGAAGGAAGGAGGGAGGGAGGGAGGGAGGGAGGGAGAGAGGGAGGGAGGGAGGCAGGCAGAAAGGAAGAAAAAGAAATAGGAAATAAAGGAATAAAAGAAAGGAAAGAGAAAAAGAAGGAAAAAATAAAGAAAAAGAAACGGAGGAAGGGGAAGGAAGGAAGGAGAAAGGGAAAGGGAAGGAAAGGAAAGAAAAAAGGAAAAGAGGGAGGGAGGATGAAAGAAAAGAAGGGAGGGATGGGAGGAATGTTGGAGTGTTTGGGAATTAATATATAGAATTAATTTTATATATATATATACATATATAATTAATTCTAAATTTTGTAGTAGTCACATTAATAGAGAAAAAAGAAACAAGTGAAATTAAGTTTAAAATACATATTTTATTTAACTCAATTTATCCAGTTCAACATGCAGTGAATATGAAAACATATCAATGAAACATACTACATTTGGATTTTGTGCAATCTTTGAAATCCAGTGTGTATTCTTCCCATAGAGCTCACCTTAATTCACATTAGCCACATTTCAAGTGCTTAATGGTCACATGTAGCTAGTGGCCACCACATGTGACGGTAACGATTTAGGGCTATCAATTACATAGCAGTTGGGGCAGAGATATCAGTTTCCAGGAAACGACCCATTCAGAGTTTCTGAAGAAATAATGTAGTCAGGGAGAAAAGTCAAATTTCTTTTAGATAAAAAAAGATGAAGGAAACATTTAAAAAAGTGGAGAAGAAAACAGGGCTTTTTGCTCAAGAATGTCTGAGTGCCAGAGGATACAGAGGAGGATTTTCAGGTCTTAAGAAAGGTGGCAGATGGGTAAGAAGAGATTGAGCAGAGCTACGTGAGGATCTGACTCTGTGTGATAAGCATGACTTCAGAGTTTTGCATGTACATGGGTGGCTGATAAAACCAAGAGTAACATCAAATTTTACCGTGGTTACCATGGAGTGATGGTAAAGTAGGAGTGCTGGGGTAGGGGTAGGGGAAGAAGAGAGAGTATTGCCAGTTAAGTTCAGAATTTCAGGGTCCCTCCTCACCTGAGATGCTCAATGCTGAGTAGAAAGCTAGAAAACAATAAGACTTATACAAACGTATCTGGGACTCATAGCTAAGTCCTGAAGCAGAAAAGCTTCCTATGTTTTCTTCTGGTTTTTGAAGATAGAAGACAGAATTCAAGGGCAGGATTCTGCCCATTTTAATAGTTTCCTGCAATTACTTGAAATGTATTATGTCTTACCTTAGAAAAACATGACCCAAAGCAGGACTTATAGAAATGCTAGATTGACATTTTCCCACGTTTTCTGCCAACACTATTCACATAAATAACACATGTTATTTCAAGCCCACCAGATTTTCTGAAGAAACAAAAATAATAATAGATACTAGTGCTGACAGGGGTTGTTGACTCTAAGGAGAAGTTCTTAATCACTATAACTGAATGAATACTTTGATAATACCCTATCTTTGTATGAGTACAGGAATAGATATAAATAGGCTTAACCTGGAATTGCTAACAGAATGGTATATCTGGGAAATTGATCCTAAGACAGAACTGCACTCAAAAATGAACACAGTAGAGCTTCTACCAGTTACTCTCACCTGATGAGCCAGCCTATAAAAAGCCAGAGCTGTTAGAAAAAGAAAAATGTGGAGGAGTATTAGAAAAGGTAATGGTTTAGAAAGCAAATGGGACTTCTGAAAAGACCCTCTAGAATCCTCACCTGAATCATGTGATCTCCCGTGCAGCAGGGCACAGTCACAGGATAAAGGTCAGAAGGCCCCAGAGGGAATTGCTGCTGTAGGTTATGTTCTGCATCACTGACTGCGTGGTAGTGTGACTCCTGTACTTATGCTAAGGAGTTTGGGCTTTTTTTCTATATTCGCTGGAATTTTGTGACAACCCTCCTAAGCTGCTCTATAATTTAAAAAATGTATATCTGTGAACATTCTCATTTCATCTATTATTTGTTAAAGCTTCTTGGGTTGTATATTAGTCCATTCTCATGCTGCTAATAAAGACACACCCAAAACTGGGTGACTTGTAAACGAAAGAGTTTTAACTGTCTCATAGTTCCACATGGCTGAGGAGACCTCAGGAAACTTACAATCATGGCAGAAGGGGAAGCAAATATGTTCTTCACATGGCAGCAGCAAGGAGAAGTATTGGGCAAAAGGGGGAAAAGCTCCTTGTAAAACCATCAGATCTCCTGAGAGCTCACTATCATGAGAACAGCATGGAGGCAACTGACTCCAAGATTCAGTTACCTCCCAGCAGGTCCCTTTCGTGGCACATGGGGATTGTGGGAACTATAATTCAAGATGAGATCTGTGTGGAGACACAACCAAATCATACCAGGTTGCAAAGAATCCAATTCAAGCTAACGTTGGCCAGAAACAGATTTCTATACAGAAGTTTCACATGAAACCCAAGGACAGTAGGATTTCTAAGCATCAGAAAGGGATGAAAAACTACCTGAAGTCTCACTCATGCCTCATCTTTCTAAGTCTGATTAATAATTCTGTTTCTCCTTAAATCTTGTTGTCCCCTTTTTTTCTTGTCCATATGGTGGGTTTGGGGTGTTCTATATTATAGGTACAGGGCAAGTATTTGGGGACAGCAAAATTATCAGTCACTCTCTCACCCACAATTCCATCCATCAAATAATAGAAGCCCAACAGGCTTAGCTAGGGCCACTAGCTCTCCTTGGTCGAGTGAATCATGGCTGAGGGATGGCACACTAAGGGACAGACATACAAAATGACTTAGGTCATACCATGGGTGTATGATCCAAATAAGATGTCCATCGCAACCTCTGAACAAACCAGAGAGGTCAGGGTTATCATTCTCATCCAGTATATTAGAAAACTGAGACTGATTTCTCCAAGGGCACAAAGCTATTAAATGGAATCAGAACAATTGCCTCTGATTCCACATTCGAAGTCTGACATCTTCACCACCTGACTAAACTGATATATTCCCTCACCTTCACATATTTTAAACTGAGCTAGAGAATTAGCGTTAAAAATTCAAATATAGATGAAACTGATTATTATTTTAGGAAGATATATTTCATTCATTGAAGTTACAAAACTGATATTCTTTCACCAGAATCTATAAAAATGCAGATTTTTTCCTTACATTTTATGTTGTCAATTGTCACATCATATATGAGGATAGCTCATTTTTAAAATATACCAATGATCTATCTTTGAGGTGGTGTGAGAATCAGTACATTTCATAAAAATTTGAGTGATGAACTAGATAGTCTTTCTTCTTCATTCCTAGGACATACTAGCAAAGAAAAACAGTAGGGAGCCCCCATTACTGTCTCCTTTCTATTTATTACTAGAAGTCAGTGGCATTGCTTTCATTTAATTTATGTTCAGTTCTGTGGGAAAAGGTTGTCATTATTTATTGCAGACAAAAATAACTGTAATAGAAGTCACCTTGATAATTCCACTTAAACTGTCATTTACCTTCAAAACAACAGGGATTTCATAAAATCCCATAAGATGTTTTGTTCAGGATTGTGATATTTTACAATAAACTTTTTGTAGGAATAATACATTTTAAAAACAGAGAGTAACAATTTTGTTTCACAAAATGTCAGATGAACAATATCATAATACTTTTAATATTGCTAGTTATAATATAGTTCTTAGCATTTGTATAATTTTTATTTTTGGAACTATCTAAAACGTATTCTTTTTGGTTTTATTTTTCTTTATATAATTTCCATGTAGCCTCAAGTAGAGAATATAGACACAGCACAATCTATAACAAAATGTTTCTCTTAGCGAGTCTACAACATGCTAGAGAAAATTATATACTAAGCCATCCTTTACATAGTACTGTATATGAGTCAATGTTCTGACCAATAAATAACTGAAGACAAATAAGTATATCAGAAGCTCCTCTATTCTTATTCACTTTTCTTAAAAATCATAGAAAAGGCATTCTAGATTCTGGAGGTATGTATATGTCCACCCAACCTATGGTCAATGGAGAAAACTGTTTCTCACATCAAATATTATTTAGTAATGAGCTTCTGCATGTTGCATTTTTGTTATTTATAATGGCCTTTTAATCCTGTTTATATAAATCTGTTGCTAGATGGAAACTGGGAAAGAGTTTGGGAGTAAGGTCAGGTCCGGAGAAGGGATTTCAAACTCAGAGATGGGTTGATATATGACAGGGGGATGTCTACAAGATAATTTGTGCTTCCACATGGTTAAAACTCACTTTAGATTCTCCCTTAGTGTTAAACATAGTCTCTGATATAATTGCCCTAAAAATGTTTCTCTTTCTCTTCCCTGTGTACGAAATTAGATGAGAGGTTGACAGCACCTCAAACCTGATATAGTACTGAATTAAATGCCTGTTCCTGAAAGTAAAAAGAGAGGGGGTGGGGGGTAACAGGCAGCTTTTGCATAGAAATCCACACTCATTCCCCTCACTCACAGCCCACTGGTGTTTTCTGTTGGTAACTTATTTTCTCCCTCCTGGACCATCAAAGCCAGTATTGTCAATTGAATAAACCTACACACACACACATACACACACACTCACACACAAGTCACACAGTATTCAGGCATCTGTGAATATAAACTCTGTAGAACTGAGATAAATTACCTATGCAGCTTATGTTGTTGAACGAGCTTTATGTTTCTAGGCAGATCTACACTCCTACGTTGCTGCAGATAAGAGATTCTACAGAAAATACCAAATGAAGTCTCCTCGGATTTCAAGAAAATAGGACAGGAAAAAAATCAGAACATCAGTCTTCAATCTTCTCATTTTAAACATAAGAAATAAGACCCTAAGAGGTGATTTGGACAAGGTCACACAGCACATAGAGTACGTTTTGAGGGGAGGTGCAGGGAGGGATAGGAAGCTTGATTACAAACCCAAAATGAGCCAAAAGGTAGCATAGCTACCTCAAAAACGGATTTAAAAGATTTAATACATTAATCAACAAAGGCTTCCTTACTCTATTTTAGGTAGGTGTATATCAGGCCTAGGCAGGTTAGCAGCAGGCACAGAATAGTGTGTAAGCCTGAGACTACTTCCGCAATAATTAATGTCATTTTAGCCAGATGCTTTGAAGCATCAAAAACAATTGCAGCTTTTCCTCTTCGTCTCTCATTTGGCAGAATAGGAGTTGGGTATACGACTGTTCCGTCACTCCAGTTTGAAATTAGACACACGAGGGCATCACCTTGGCCATCTTGAAGTTATTAAAAGTAGTGGCTTGCTAGTGGCCTCAGCAGCAAAGTCATGCCTCTTGGAGGAGTCAAGCAATCAGGGGTCAGGGTTGATTGAATGTGCTGGTTATGCTTAGAGTATGAACTTGGTTGGTGTGGCCACTGCTATTTGACTTATTATGTTCTGTAACTTATATATTTATTACATATATATTCTGCATTTATCAAATATTAAAAATAAAATCAATTTTTAAAATATGATACAATAGTCAAGTTATTCAACCATGAGAACAATAGACAGGTATTTTCAAGTATCCAAGAATTCAGGGCATATAATCTACAAACCCTTCCTGACAGAAAACAAGTTGAAGATGGAACTCGGCCAATCAAATCATGAAGAGAAACACCATTTAAAAATCTGTTTTCCTTGTAGAGATCTTTCACCTCCCTAGTTAGCTGTATTGCTGAATACTTTACTCTTTTTTGTGGCAATTCTGAATGGCAGTTTGTTCCTGATTTGGCTCTCAGCTGGATTGTTGTTGGTGTGTAGGAATACCAGTGACTTCTGTACATTGATTTTGTACTCTGTGTCTTTGCTAAAGTTGTTTATCAACTTAGGAAGCTTTGGGGGTGAGACTGTGGGCTTTTTGAGGTATAGAATCATGTCACCTGCAAAGAGTGATAGTTTGACTTCCTCTCTTCCTGTCTGGATGACTTTTCTTTCTTTCTCTTGCCTGACTACCCTAGCCAGAACTTCTAATACTATGCTGAATAGGAGTGGTTATAGAGGACAATTCTGTCTTCTGCCAGTTTTAAAGGGGAATGCTTCCAGCTATGGCCCATTCAGCATGTTGGCTGTGGGTCTGTCATATATGGCTCTTATTAGTTTGAGGTATGTTCCTTCAATACCTATTTTAATTAGTTTTTTTTACATGAATGGAAATTGAATTTTGCTGAAAGCCTTTCCTACCTCTATTGAGATAATCATGTGGTTTTTATCTTAGTTCTGTTTACGTGATGAATCACATTTGATTTATGTATGTTGAACCAAACTTGCATCCGGGTATGAAACCAACTTGATCATGGTGGATAAGCTTTTTGATGTGCTGCTGGATTCTGTTTGCCAGTATTTTGTTGAGGAATTTTACATCGATGTTCATTAAGTGTATTGGCCTGAAGTTTGCTTTTTTTGTTGAATCTTTTCCAGGTTTTGAGATCAGGATGATTCTTGCCTCATAGAATTAGTTAGAAAAGAGTTTCTCCTTCTCAATTTTTTGGAATAATTTTAGTAGGGAGTTGTATCAGCACTTCTTTGTAAATCTGATATAATTTAGCTGTTAATTCATCTGGCCTTTGGATATTTTTGCTTGGTAGGCTATTTATTACTGCCTCAATTTCAGAACTGGTTTTTGATAACAAACCTGGACTTGTACCTTTTGAAATTAAAATAAAAGTTAAAAAAATGTAAAAATACTTAAAAGTAATAAGAATGTGATGGTGAGCCTTAAAAATATTTAAAATATAAAACTAAGGCTAAACAATTATGGTAATAGAGAAAGAATATATATGCTAAAAACAAAGAGAACATACAAATGGTAATATAACCAGTGATAGGAGAAACATAAAGAGAACATTCTTGAAATTAATAATAAATTAGTAGAACTACTAATGTGTTAATTTTAAGGCATAAAGATCCACTCTAAGAACCTAGAAATATATAAAATAACCACCCAAAGGGTTCCCGGGGCAAGTAGGGGTGATGGAGGTTGAAGTAACATTGATGGTATCTCTTTATCTTTTATAATGATTATATGTCTTTTAAGTGTTCAAATGTTACATTCTTTAACATATTTCTAGTGAGAAAAGTAAAATTTTAAAAAGAGACAAATACATATACATTCTTATGAGAAAATGGCGATAAAATAGATTTCTGTAAAGAAAGAAATTGGTAGAGGGTGTAGGAAAGATACTTTCTTTTATAAAGTGCTTCTTGCCGTTTTACCTCCTGTAGTTATTTATTTTGAATTAAGAAATAACCGGTAAATTAAAGATTTCTAGTTAGGATTCCTCTGGACGACAAAGGGGAATTGTACCAGATGTTCTGGTCTTCATCAATTGATATGATTAACAAGTAATCAATTCTCAATATTTATTTTTTGATTAAAGCAAATCTAAACAAAACAACCTATTTAAAGAAGAGGATCATGCCTCAACTGCCCTGAAAAAAAAAAGAAAAGAAAAGAAGAGGAGGAGGAGGAGGAGGAGGATGAAGAGGAGAAGAGAGAAGAGGGGAGGGGAAGGAAAATAATTCTACTTTTCAAATCAAATCATGTACTGAGAGATTTTCACAACCAGTAACTACCCAGGCGTGACATTTTCAGAGGTGTGACATCCCTACCCAAATACTGCTAAGATCTGAACATCTAGTTCCAAGTCAAGCCTATGTGATTCTATCAAGGACTTGTTTTCGGTGTAAATCATCTTCAGATAGGCACCCTGTGTAGGAAATATTTTCAATTGAATGTTACTTTGTCTAAATATCTTCTACAATGTGGGCCAGAGGAACTATCTATTTGGATACCCTAAGAACTACATACCCAGCTTATCCATAGTTATTCCCGAATTATCCTGTGTCACTCTCAAAACAACTGGCATGATTTCTCAGCCAGCACTAACTGATGCAGCAGGCACAGCAGGATCCTGTGCTCACTTTCCCCTCTCTCTGTCCCTCTCTGTATGTTTACCTACCTCTACACCTGTAGGTACACAAACACACTCAGCTCTCCATTAATTAATGATTGTTTTGCCCTCCCAAGAACAGATGGCTTATTCTTTAGAAAAGGCTTCATTCAGTCAACAGCTTTTAAAGGACGCACTTCTCAACACTGTGGCTTATAGTTCTGAAGTTTCCCACGATGGATTTTTCCATCCATCTGTGATAGAAGGAATGGTTTTAGGGTTAAACAATTCACAGCTGGCCACACCACCCATCCTGGACCCCAGTCCTTATTCTCTCCTAAATAGTCTGCACAAACTCTCCAGAGATGGTAGCACAGACCAGGAATCAACACCAAAACAACATAATTTTGGTATCTTTGTGCTAAGCCAAGACTGATACTAAATTCTGTAATTAGAGACTATAAGAGCTTCTTCTCAGCAAAGCCTCATAAATATCAATTTAACACGTGAGGACACTGAGAAACGGTTATCACTCCACACGTAAAAAGTGTGTTTTCTCTCACTCTTTTTTCACTTATTTAGCATTGCTGATGTTAGAACTAAAGCATCTTTTTAAGTGTGTTGTATGTTATGTGGCCATAAGATAGGCTTATTTTAGTGAAGAGCACAAAATTAATTTCTCAAGATTCACCTTATGTGTATCCAACCCCCAATACACAAACACATATTCATGTACATGTACACACACACACACACAATGTTACAAGCTAGCATTAGTAGATAATATCAAAAGCTCCTGGAGTCAGGAAAAGTCAACAGAGTAAATCCACTTGTTTTGGAGTTACAGAAGCATGGATTTTCCCAACCTCTTTCTAAATGGTTCTGAGAGACAACAGTTCTAATTTTCCTGAGGGCTAGTGGAAGAAGGATAATTCTCAAGAGGTACTTTGAAACCTCAGGCTCTCTTTAATTACATGGCTTCTGCTATTCCCAATACTTCCTAACAAAAAAGAAACCCTAATAAGAATACGTATGTGCTGATTCACAAAAAAAATAACTAAACTATGCTTCATCTATAGGTCAGGTCCTATTATGACAAAAACTAACAATTTCTAGATAACAGAAATACCCCAGCTGATTATCCTTTATTTCAGAAAATATCTCATCAAAAGTGTAGGATAAAGAGTATAGCCACACTCCTGTACAGTTCACCATAATAGAACCTGATTTATTATAAGTCTGTGAATACCTGTATTCACAAAAGCTACTCATAAGCAATCCTCTGTTTTCTGTACTGACGGTTTCTCTATCAGGGATAGATGACATCAAAATTATCATTCTCTTTGTGTGGTTCCAAAACACATAAAATTCATTGTTTTTAATCGAGCCATTTCAATTTCCAATTCACAGACTCTTACTTGCTATGAGTCCCGTTAGTCATTAGTGTAAATTAGGATGGGTCTACAATTGTAATGACCCATGCCTTATTAACCTTCTCCCTTTATCAAGCTCTGTGATTTAAGAGGTATCAGTTCAGCCTACACGGGCTGCAAAATTAACATCAGTCACTCTGGAAATAATCATGGAAGAAAGCATTTAACCACATAAAAAGAAATCCTTAGCTACATAGCACTATTATTAATTTATAAGCTTAAAACTTATGACAAGATGAAAGAGTAGAGATCTACATGCAAATATATGGGCATCCATCCAAATACAACACAACTTCAGTTGTTACTTCAAACACTGAATTCTAAGCATGTAAAAGATCTGGTAATAGGTTTTAAATGGAGGTAGCATGGATTAATGGACTAAGCTTTAGGGCTTAATGGAATCCAGGAGTGATTTTTAAAACCTGGTCTGCCACTAACAGGTTATATAAACTTTAGGAGTCATTTAAATTTTTACAAGTTTTGGCCTCATTACTTCTGGTTAGTAACATCTGAAGTACTGTCTGCCAAAACCCACCCTATTATCAGTTAAAAACGTATTCAGATACATGTGTGTTTTATATATGTCCGTGTACTTATATTTTCACATAACTGTCTTCTCTTTACATATATGCTTATTAATAAATGAGAATTTACTTTTTACTCATTTTAACTTTCACACAGCACCCTTCTAAATCCCTGGCTGCTGATGAAAGATAACCGTCCTCTTTCTTCACCATTGTAAACATTACACTGCTTGTGTATTTATACTAGAAATGGCATAAAAACTTTAATTGTATATTGACATTCTACTAGTCACATTTTCTGTTATCGTAATGATTAGTATAGAAAGATCACTGGGGACTGAACATAATCATTGGGCAAGTTGCAATCATCCATTCTTGCATGCTTACTTTTTAAGTAATATGTGGGGAATGTGCGGATTGCCTCACTTCTTTGATCCTGCAATTTATGCTAACTTAAGTCATTTTATCCACTGCTTCTGTCAGTAGATTACCTAAAGCAAACTAACAAAAGATGCAAACTGTAGAAAGAGGGAATGTGGATATCATAAATGAGATACCTTCTTGTTGATTTATCATTGATTCTCAAAAAAAAAAAAAACACATCTAATACATCAGTAGCCCCCTTCTTATATTGTTACTTGTTTCCTGAAGTAGGAAATCTCAAGGGAGGGACCATGCACTGGCCTAAACATCCCTCTGCTACTCACTTCATCATATATTCAGCAAAGCCGATGATGTAGGTGTGGCCAAAACAGGAGGACGTGCATCCGCATCTGTTGGGAAAACAGACATTGGCCAAGTGGATATTACCATAATACAAAATATGACAAATCACCTCTTTATCACTTTCAAAGAGCTAGGCACATTTTATCCTCATAATAATTCTATTGAGATAGGTAAGGTCATTATATGATATTTTACAGTAAGAAAATTAGGACAAAGAAAGGATAAATTATTTTTTTAAATCACATGCTAGAAAGTGGTGCAATGTGGATTTAATCCCTTGTATCCATCCTGAAGTATGCATAGGAACTCAGATGACAGCCTGCTGGCTGGTGCAATCCTGCTGCAATTGGTAATAAAACATTTATTCTCAGAAAATTAAAAAAAAATTGCTTTCCAAATGTCTCTTTAGTTCTGATATAGGTCTAAATCAATCTACAAAACCTGCCTTGCCTAGGCAGTAATATCTCACAGATTCATGTTTCCGTAGTGTGCGTAAATGTATGCATTACATAAAGGAAGAAGTTTTGAGAAAAAGGAAAGAGAAGCTAGTATTCATTATTTATCTTCTAAAGGCACTACACAACATACATTAGTAAACCTTTAAAATAATTCTAATATATACAGGTTGTCAAATCCAGTTTTTTGATGAGGAATTCAAAGCTCTAAAAGGTTTCCCAACTCTCAAAGATTATCCTGAATGAAATTTCAACCTACACTTTCAAAATTTAAAAATATGCATGATCTTTTTACCACATAAACACCTTAGGCACAACCTCATTCCTTGCCTATTTCCAGTCCCAGCATACATAGTTTGAGCTATTTATTCATTTTAAACTCAAGTTTTGTTTCATTTTGTAAGTTCAATAGGATTGTAGTGAAGAAATAATTTCACTGCTTAAGATGTAGTATCTCAAATCTCTAGTTATAAAACAGGCTAAACTAAGGGTTAAGGATCAGAAAGAGTTCATTTGACCATATAATACCTGTCACCTATTAAAACAGATTACATAAATTTCACTCAATAAGACAAAGGCTTACCATTATATGATTTATAACAAAACACATTCACTTTTGAAAACACAGGATTGGCTCAGTGTCTTGCAGAATTATGTGCAGATACCATAGCTAATCCTTTGAAAGAAATCCAAACTGATGGCAAAACCCCTTAAAAGGAAGAAAGGAGGGAGGGAAGGAAGGAGGAAGGAAAGAAAGGAGAGAGAGAGGGAGGGAGGAAGAAAGGAGGAAAGAAAAGTTTGTTTAAGTAGAAGAAAATATACATATTGATCAAATTAATCTTGGAATAAAATATTTAATTTATAAATAGTTCATGTTCCAGAAAACCTCAGGAGATTAATGAATGTCAATGGTTAATACACATATAACTGCCATTATTAAAGAACAGCACGAGACCTCAAGAAAGTTAAGGTGGACCCTCGAAGTTTTTATCCTTGGTAATACTGAGTAAGTTTTCTAAATGCTACCAGTACTTAATGGGTGTATACTGGAAAGTGACTTGAAAGATCCATCAACACCTAAATATGCAAAGTGTCATCAACCTCAATTCAGACAGCTTGAAAGAAAACCTCAACTGGGATTTTACACTGGTGACCACGAATCAGAGACAATGTCTTTGGTTCAGTGACAAGCATTACAAGTTATCACCCTAATTCCTAAAAGTAAAGGTTTGAATAGAAGATTCCCTTGCTTCAGTAAAACCTGACTCACCTAAAGGCTCACCCATATGGAGGTCTAAAATCTCAATTTTGTCTGGATCATATGCAGAAATTCCTTAAATCTCATATAATCTTCAATCACAGTAAGGGAAACAATAAAGGTTACTAGAAACTGTCAAGCCAGAATCTGAGCAGAGTAAATGTGGCAAAATAAGTTCCACTCGAGATTCATAATTCAAAATTAGAATACATGCAGCCTATAGGCCGATTGTACCTTTGTGCAATCCAAGGTGATGCAGGGATGTCAGTGGAGCAGGTACATTAACCCAGAGTTGACACATATGCCAAAGGTTTCTAGATAAAAATATGGGGCAACGTCCTTGAGGTACATTATGGGACTATGGATTATGGTAACTGGTGAATTAGCACATCCCTTTCCTTTTTGTTTTTGATAAAAATTCTTTCTGGTAAATATCACTCAACATATTATCAGGGAACAGACACCAGGCTGCCCATTGCAGAGAAACTACCAGGATATCACATAAATGTAAGTTGGGCCTTCTTGCAATGGATACAGCTATCAGAGACAACACAGTGTGGCGGAAGACATGTAGGGCTAGGAGAACAGAGACACAGATCTATGCTCCAGTGTGCCATAAACTGACCTCTTTATTCATAGGTAAAATGAACCAGATTGGTTATGTTAAATATTTATTAACATAACACTTTCTAGAAACAAAATATGATGATATACATATGTGTATGCCTACACAGGTGCACACAAACACAAAGGTATTAGAATTGTTACTTAATTGTATAGAGACACTAAGGTAACTAGAAACCACTAGCATTTGCTAAAATTCTTTTCAACTTCGTTACCTCAAAATACTGCGTTTTTAACAGTAAGAAACTATTTCTTTCAATTTGCCTTATGAGAGAAAAAACACCTACCTGTTGAAATACAATCCTGATGAGATCTTTTGTTTATGCTAAGCAATGAATATGGGGAATGTGATTCAGTAGTCAAGCCTCATGACAAGGAAGAAAGAACTAAGAAAAAAATAGCAAATGAGGCATAAAAGCAAAAGAACACAATCACTTGCAAATAATGTCAACATCTCCTTTTAGGAGAAGCCAAGTCAAATATATCCCTTATACAGAGTCACCTCATTTGGTTTGTCAGAAGGGATAAGAGAGGATGTTCTATCTTCTGAGTGAGTCACTGCCTTACTAACCAGCTGAAATCCCTTCACCTGAAATTAGAGATCCATATCTTCCCTGTGCAAAAACAAAGACTTATGTATTATGGTTAAAGGCTGTATAAGCAATTAGACTACCTGCAAGATTCACCACTATTGTCATAGATTTAGGAGGTAGAGTCCAGTTTTGTTACGATATATTGTGTAGTGGTGAAGTCTAGCCATTTAGCAGAAACAATCACCCTGTTAAGCCACATTGTACCCATTAAGGAATTCTTCATTCCTCACTCACATCCTTCCCAACCTTCCACCCTTCTGAGTCTCCAATGTCTATTATTCTACTCTTTATGTTAATGTGTACACATTATTTAGCTCCTCCTTATAGATGAGAGCATGCAGTATTTACTTTTTGAGTGCTTTCACTTATGATAATGGCTTCCAGTTCCATCCACGTTACTGCAAACAACATAATTTCAAAAAATATCAACAAATTACAACATAGTTTCTCCTAGAAAGGTAAAAATAAAACAACTAATTGATCACAACCAGTTACAGATTTCCTTGTTCCTTCTCCACTCCCACGGCTTCACTTGACTAGCCTTAAAAAATAAATAAATAAAAATAAAAACACTTCAGCATTATTAGAAACCTCAAAATGAGAGGTCATTAAAAAATCACTTTTGCTATATAATCCCAGCTACTCGGGAGGCTCAGGCAAGAGGATCGCTTGAACCCAGGAGGTGGAAGTTGTGTTGAGCTGAGATTGCTCCATCGCACTGCAGCCTGGGCAACAGGTACGAAACACGATCTCCAGAAAAAAAAAAAAAACTGAAAGAAATAAAGGTATTCCTGTCATTTGCAACAAACCACATGGATAGAACTGGAAAATCATTATGTTAAGTGAAATAAGCCAGGCACAGAAAGACAAGCATTGCATGTTCTCACTTGTTTTGAGATCTAAAACTCAAACAGAATGTAATGTTTATATGTAATTAAACTGCTCTTTCATCTTGTCTCATTGCTAGTATGTCCTCTTTCATCATTGGATAGAGAAGCTGGGGAGAACAAACTGTATTTAAGTCTACTCTGTACTAATCCTGAGAGTGGAAGCAGGGAGTAAAAAGCTACCCAAGCACTTCTCAGAGTCTGTTCCACAAAACACATTGTACTCTTTTCGGAAAAGTTCATATATAGTCACAAAAAACTTAATGAATTTTGAAGACAATGAGAAATTATACATTTAAAAGACCTGATTTTGTTTAATGTAACCTTTTACAAAATTGTTTACACAGAAAAATATACCCAATAATATCTACTAATATGATCTATATTATTATATGGTTATGATGACTTTATATGAGTTATCTTTGGAACACAATTTGAGAAATCCCAAGTTAATTTATTTCAAAGTGCTTAAAAGAGAGAAAAGAAAGCCTGTGGACAACATGATGCATTTTTTTTTCTTGAATCACACTCATCAGTGAAGCTATTAAATGATCCCATGAAGGGGCCTTCAAGACTAGAAAAATCATAAACGATTGTCCCAGTAACCATACAACTCGAGGAGACACTTGAAAACTGTGCTTAGGCAGATGGAAACACAGGTCACAGAGCAACTTAGAAGTCGGTGTATATCAGAGAAACCGAAGTCAGGAGATACTATTCCAGTGTTCAAAATACAAAGGTCAACAGACAAAAAGACAAATTGCAGTATTCAGAGTGAGACACTGGAGCATGCCTATTACTCAGCAATGTTTCAGAAGGTGTATCTGTGCTAATGGAAAAGTCAGAAATAGGATGGTAAATACAGCAATGTAATAGCAACATCACCACCCCAGTTAGGCCTTTTGTAACGATAAAAAAATAGACAAGAAAAGACTGATAGAAGCCAAAATCCCACTCAAAAAAGATTTTACAGCACACACAACAACCATCAGACACATTTCTACCAGCAGAAGATAGCCAGCCATAAGAATATTAAAAGGTACTTGGAATAAAAATAGAAAAAAAAAGTTTCTTTTTAAGAACCTGTATATCAAACAGTAAATCTATCTAGTAACCATGAAAAACTGGTGATTAAATAGGAGTCAAATCAGGATTATGTATATATGTAAATTATTTTCAAATCTGTATTGTTTAATTAACTCATAGCTCATTCTCTTTCATTATTATTTATTGACCAACAATATATAAAATTCTGATGTAATTCTCATTTAGAATGCTGTTTAAATGGACATGTTTGAACATGGGTAAAGTCAATGTTATGATTTTGGTGCCTAAATATAAACTAACTTTGTGTCTAAGAGATGACAGCTTACCAGATAACCAGCCTTTACTTGGGTATTTGGGTTTCAAACTGGACCATCAAACACGATGTTGATCCATCGTCAATAAAAGATGGGTTGCAAGGTATTTGCAAGCTGCTTTCTTTGTGCTGATTTTTGCTTTTATAGGTTTTGGATATGGCAAATAAAATCAAGTTATATTATTAAAAAACAGACTCCTGTCCTAATTTTTAGTACAATGTTCTAAAACAACTATGAACCTACATGAGGGTTATCTTCACAGAGAAAATCTATACTTTCAAAGTAACATGTGTTAGCTTTTTTTGTGCTTTCTTTTTAGTTACACCTGTTGGGAAATGGAGAAGAAAATGTTATGCTTACATTTTCAAAAATTCCAATTTCGATAAATGTATCTAAAATATTCATAAAATTAAGCTTTTTCAGTATTAAAAACACAGTTTCCTAAATCGTTTATAAGAGTGACTACAAGCTGATGGAGATATTTTGAGCACAAGGTGCAGTTGAATTTTAAATAACTTCCTCTTAGTCCTCATCAGTATCTATATGATTTCTAATCATTCCTGTACACATCAGCTGTGATAGGATGAATCCAGGTGTGATGAACATGATGCTCTTGTTATTCTGAAGGACGGTTATTTTTATTCATGCCATTGTGTTTAGGCTGCTCAAGCACTGTTTAGAGCAAATAGGCATGCAAAGCTTCCAAGTTCAAACCTTACACTAGTTGCCTTTTTGAGTGGATGTGGGCTCTCCTCTCTTTTGTACATAGATTTCCAATTGTTATAGTATGAGTGAGGCTAGGATACTCATTCTCAAATTGCCCTCAGTCTACTGTGGTATAAAAAAAGTGTTTTCTCTATCGTGGATCTAACTGAAATTTTAAAACTCTTTAGAGAATCTGAGAAAAAGAAAATACAAATTTCCCAATGTCAACTTGTGTTAAAGAAACACTTTCCAAGCCAGATGTCTGTCCATAGAGTTGTTACATCAAAACTTTGCGTAACTGGCCGGAGCTCACGCCTATAATCCCAGCACTTTGGGAGGCCGAGGTGGGTGGATCACGAGGTCAAGAGATCGAGACCATCCTGGTCAACAAGGTGAAACCCTGTCTCTACTAAAAATACAAAAATTAGCTGGGCATGATGGCGCGTGCCTGTAGTCCCAGCTACTGGGGAGGCTGAGGCAGGAGAATTGCTTGAACCCAGGAGGCGGAGGCTGTGGTGAGCCGAGATGGCGCCATTGCACTCCAGCCTGGGTAATAAGAGCGAAACTCCGTCTCAAAAAAAAAAAAAAAACTTTGCGTAATTATAGGTAATTTTGCAAATCTTCTTGGAACACATATTTAATTTATCTTTTTGTTGTTGTTCTTCAGATTACAGAGACTTGGCAAAAAGGGCATCTTTACTTATCAGGCTAACAGTAGATCCAGAAACCTTAGCATAATATATGCTTTTTTCTTAAGCATTTACTTGCAGACTAAACAAACAATTTTTACATGATAATAATTTTGAAGCTCAATCCATCTACAAGTCTAATGCTTCATATTTGCTGCTGTGCAAACAGGAAAACTGAACAAAAGCCAACTAGAGAAACAAAGCTTAATGTTAGGAGCCTACCTGATCACACCCAGCAAATGGTTATATTTGGCTGATACTTATTAAAGCTGCGTATTTGAATCTATTAAGATGCATTTCATTACCTCCGACAAATGCAAATAGGCTTTCAACCTTTTCAGAGCAGCAGGATTTATTGTACAGTTGAAAGAATGATTGTATCTGCCTGTGGGCTTGGTGTAGTCTAATTTCATAATATATACACAAACAAGATTTGTTCTCAGAGAAACACTGCGACAATTTCAGAGCTGTAAGTCAGGTGCTTGATGAGCTCCTGAAAATATTTGTTTAGTATTCTGAATAATACATATAATTTACAGTGTTATCCTGAGATAACGAGGAAATGTTATTTCAAATAACAGCTTACTTAGTAAACATGGTTTTCAGTGGAGATACTACCCAGCCATCACAAGACACCATACATTCATTTTAGGTAAATTCATATCTATAACTCACGTCCCAAGAAAATTATGAATATTGGAATGAATTAGTCGACATTCTGCCAAATAAGATTTCACTAGCAGCATCAAAAATACAAATGTATTAATGCAAATTAATTGCCTTAAAAATGCTTTATTGCACTGATAAAAATTATATTTTACCTGAAGTGCAATGGGCAAACTGTAACTACTGAAGGCAACCAGAAAAGTGTAATCAAAAGACATTTGAAATAATTGCAAGATGAAATATTAAAAATATGACTACTTTCCTCAGAGCTTAGGTCATAAAAAATGTCATTTCCACTATTAATTTTTACTTGAATTTTTAAAATTTTATTTTTTCAAATTTAATTATACTTTCCCACAAAGAATGAGATACTCCTTAAATGTCCTGGTACACTTTATTTCAACAATTCACTTAAATTTAGGTAGTTGGAGTATTGGGTCTTCTATTATTTAAAAAAATATTTATTTATCAAATCTGCATTCACTTTTTTCTCAGCTCATTTGAGTTTTGTATGAACTTAGAAGATTTCAAAACTGATTCTCCATTATTTTCTTTATCTATTTCCTTCTGGGAAAAGTGTTACTGGATCCTTAAAGGTGTAAATATATGAGTCCACAAAATATAGAAAGATAGATTTACACATGTGTAGGTATATACGCATAAAGATTCTTATATAAATTATGTATAGTAATTCTTATATAAATGAGAATTTTATCTTAAATTTATCTTAAATAAATTATTACATAAATTATGTATAGTAGTAATAATCACAATGCAGATACTCCTTTCCTTGCAAATCCATCTTAGGCAATGTTTGGTAGAGTCTTTTAGATGTGAACAATGAGACATAATTCCTTCTATTCATGTTTCTATTTCCTCATCATTGTTTTAAGAAACCAATTTTTTTCTGATTAATGTTCTAATGTGAGAATGCTAGAGAGGTTTTAATACAAAAAAATTTATCTATTTAACTGAAAGCAAAATAGGTTGAAAAGTTTCAAGAAAAATCCCGTGTTAAGGCACAATTTCAAATCAATGGTTTTTAGTTGTAAGTCATTGTTTATAGTATTAAATATATTAAAATATTTGACCACCTTAAATTTCCCTAAATATTAAAGCTTCATTTCTTCATTTTTAACTTTGGACCTACATTAATTTTACGTAAAAATGAAATTTATACCTGGTTTTTTTCTTTATCATTTAGATATGTGTTATCGTTAAATAAATATATTTCAAATGAATATAGGAAATGAATGGGGGAACTGAATTATAATGAATTAAAAATAAAAAATATAAAGCATCGATAAGAGACATTTGTAGAGTACAATGTGCAAATATACACACACTACCAAATGACATTAATGTTTTCTCTCTGACCTCTAGGTAAACACCTTGCCGACAATAAGAAAGAAAATCCAGTTCATTTTATGGTACTTCCAACAAGAGTGTAAAAGTGAATCAGATAACCTGAGTCTGCCTCCCAGTGAGAAGTTCATATTTTTAAGTAGCCCGCATTTCTTTCTTCTGCATCCACTTGGCCACCCTCATATCTGCCACCACACACATGCATAAATTTCTCATTTATGAGAAATACCGCCCATGGTATTCAGTGCAGAGAAAACATATTTTCCATAAAAGAACAGTTCCTGGATACTGATAATTGTCTGGTCAGCATGCATCTCTTCTCCATAGAATAAAATGCAGGCAAGATTTAGAAAGCTTCAGGTCTTTTTGGTTCTCAATCTTACTGGTTAGCAACAGGGCAGGAGATGTAAACTCCTGTTTAACACACTCCAACCTCTAATCGAATCGCAGGCAATTAAATGTGTTCTTTTAAAATTGGCATTAGTTAATAACAATTATTTCACAAATATGAAAATGACCGTGGTCTTTGAATCTCATAACTAAAAGTGGAATATGTCATTCATGCAGCTGCCATGTACCAGGTGTTCTTCACTTCCTGGATATGCAGCTGAGAACATAAAAGAAGATCCTTGCTCGTATTCAGCAATAATATTGTGGGATGGAAGGAAAAAAATTATAATAAACAAGATAATTTTAGCCTCCCTAGTCTGGATTACTCAGTGTAAAGTTTCTACATTATCCCAGTCATCAAATATTTACTAAAGGTCTATAAAACACTGGGCACTGATCCAGTAGCTGTGAATAAACAGAAAGACCTCAGTCCTCATGCACTTGCATTCTAATGGCAGAAGATAGACAATAAACTAAATAAGAAGGTAAAACACGAAGTATGTTAGATGCCAATAAGTACTGTAGTGAGAAAATAACCAAGGAGAGTGCATAGGGAATGCCAGAACAATGGAGATGGGGGTGTCAGGTTTTCATTTAATTTCAGGTAGTCAAGAAATTACTATCTCTGAATCAGGTGAGCAAAGTACTGAATTAGATGAGATAGCCAGGGCTGAGAATCACCATGGAGCAAAACATTATTGATACCTTGCTCCAAAAACAGTAGGAAAGCAAGCATGCCTAGAATTAGTACCCAGGAATAATCACAGCAAGAGAAGAGACTGATAAAGACCTGTGTTGGAGGGAGTAAACTAATGGTGGAGTACCTTATAGGCCTCACAAAATCTTCCAGTATCTTATAAAACCCTGTAGACTATTCTAAGGACTACGAATTTTATTCTTGGTGAAGTGGAAAGTATCTGAGCTGATATAATTCAGTTCTGCATCCCCACCCAAATCTCATCTCAAATAGTAATTCCCACATGTCCAGGGAGGGACCTGGTGGCAGGTGATTGGATCTTGGGAGTGATTTTCCCCACGTTGTTCTTGTGATAATGAGTGAATTTTCTCGAGATCTGCTGGCTTAAAAGTGGCAGTTTCCCTGCACACACCCTCTCTCTCTCTCCTGACACCGTGAAAGAAGGTGCTTCTTTCTTCCCTCTTCCACCGTGACTAAGTTTCCTGAGGCCTCCCCAGGCATCCAGAACTGTGAGTCAGTTAAGCCTCTTGTTTATAAATTACCCATCTCAGGTAGTACTTTCATAGCTGTGCGAAAATAGACTAATACCTTGGCATTTTGAGGAGATGTCACGTGACCTGGTGTATTAACAGAGAAGAGGACTAGAAGATCAACTAGCATAGCATGGCAAGAAGCTGGAGGAGAGAGGAGCATGGACGGTATTGTTATAGCAGAGAAAGTGATGAAGAATAATTGGATTTTGAAGATACACTCTATAGAGTTTATTGGTGATTAGAGTTCATGTGTGAGAGAAAGAGAAGAAACAAGATTTTTGACCTGAGCCAGGTAAATAATGAAGTTGTTACCAAGATGGAGAGTCAGGGAAGAAACGGCTTTTGGAGGATAGATCAAGAGTTCTAGGGACACATACGTTGTAAGATGCCTATTGGGCAACTAGGCTATCAAGGTATGAAGATAAACATAGAAATCTGGAGCTCAGGGGAAAGCTCCAAGGTGGAGATTTATATTTGGAAACAATTAAAAGTATAAGAATTGATGAGAAAAGTATGATAGTCACATAGAACTATGCCTCAGGAATTTTCTAATGAGAATATTCTCAGACATTTACATGGACATAACACAGAATTAAGTTTTTAATATGTGTTAGCTGATACTGGTTTTAGGATTCTGCTTTATGTGCAATTACTTTTTATTCATAATAACCAGAGTTAGTAATGACCAGAAACCATAGTGTCAAGCCTGACCAAAATATATTACTACCCTTGTAACTGAAGTTATATGTTACAGATTATATGCAAGGTTCACAATACAGGTGGAAATAAAAGGTGGTATTCCCAAGATAGCAGGAGGGTGAAATGCTAAACAGACAGTTGATTTGTGGAGATTTCACCACAGAGCACCCCTTTCTGATAATAAGTAAATGTGCCATCAGATTGTCCCCCACAAATAGATTTATATTAGGATAATTCAGAGTCAAACTCAGAAACAACTTGGTTAGCATGTAAAAGTCATAAGATATTAAACTCTGACGTATTCTAAAAGAAAACTGAAAATAAATACTGGCAGAAAATATAGAAAATCTGTTGAGATTCTGCTCTGTGACTCTGTCACTCAAGAAATTCTTCTGTGTAATTAACAAGAATAAGACACATGAGCATTTTTCAGTTCTTTCAAAATGCAATTCAAAATTCAATTCCTTCTAGAGCTGCAGGAATTGAACTCATACCTGAGAATTCAAAACTCTCCATGCTATTACACCATGCCCTAACGTAAGGTCAGCTAAACTAGCTATTGGGCCCTTACACCAACAATGTTGGTTTAATCCTTCCCATACTAATTAATCCACTAGCCCAACTCACATCTCCCTTACTATTTTACAGGAACTTTCATTACAGTATTAGGCTCACACTAATTCCTCATCTGAGCAGGTTTAGAAATATATATACTAGCCATCGTACCAATCTTAATCAAAAACATAAGCCTCCGCTCCACAGAAGCAGCCACCAAATACTTTCTAACACAAGCAACCGCATCCATAATTCTTATAATAGCTATTCTTTCTAACAACCTGCTCTCTGGACAATGAACAATTACTCCCCCCATTAACCAACTTTCATCAATAATAATAATAATAACAATAGTCCTAGCAATAAAACTAAGAATAGCCCCCTTCCACTTTTGACTACCAGAGGTAAGCCAAGGAACCCCCCTTATACCTGCCATACTTCTCCTCAAATTTATATTACTTTGAGTCCTAACCTTACTGAGCTATAATG
This sequence comes from Leontopithecus rosalia, assembly GCA_028533165.1. Classification (NCBI taxonomy): domain Eukaryota; kingdom Metazoa; phylum Chordata; class Mammalia; order Primates; family Cebidae; genus Leontopithecus; species Leontopithecus rosalia. The sequence continues at coordinate 11,611,938 of CM052665.1, read as the reverse complement.
AAAACTAGAAGGAGATAGTAAAGAGTAACAAGTGTTTCTGCAATCACATTACACTGATTTTAAAGAATGAGCTTTATGAGTAGTGAGACACTAAGAGCCCTTTAAGTCCCATCCCCAAGGAAACCCTGATAAAAATCTATGGTAACATTAGCTGGCCTTTTTACATTTTTGCACTTATTTGTCAATCAAATTTGGCAAAGCAGACGAGTCACATGCAAAAACACATTTTTCTGGTCAATATGCATTGTATTTTTCTTGTATTTTTTTCTCATTTGAATCACTGTCAAATTGTACAGCTAAATGAAAACTGATATTTACTTGGTCAAATTTCTATACAAGTTCCAAGATGCAAAGCGTGAACACTGAAGGGGGTAGTCAGGAATAAACCCCATGAGCCATCACTTCATCAGCATATTTGCACTTGAAGTTTCACTGGCAAACATAACTCAGTATCTCACATTATGAAATATGTTAAACAGACACCTACACCTTAACAGATATTGAAAAGCTGCATCTATTATGTCACCTAGTGGATAAAATGAAAATAGCAGGAGTACACCCTAAATATTCGGGGGCAACAATCAGATCTTATGAGTTTACAGTACCTGACTAGAAAAATTGTAGCAGCAATTGGATAACAGATGTAGTGACTTCTGGTTCTCAGGAGAAGAGGGTCATAATTTAAACAGAAAGTTATCTCCAGAAGAGAGAGGGAAGGTGAGAATCAAGTGATGAGACGTAGGCAGGTTGGTTTGTTTTTATAAAAGCCAATCCAAGTCCTGTCCAAAGAGAAATATGGTATAGATGCTACTAGAACATATCAACCAAGCTACTTAAAATTTCTTTCTGTGTATGAGTTGATATCACTGATGAAACTAACATTTTCACTTTCAACAGGTAAAGATTTATTATTTCTCTCAGAAATGAGGACGTAAAGCCAAATCCTAATACAGCAAAATCATGACCAGACATGTGTTTTAAGGGTTTTGAAAACTAGCTTGTAAGGCAATTTATAGATTATTCAAAAATCCAATTACTCTCAGGAACAAAAATGATTGAAATACTTTTCTGCAAGAGATGAGAAGCTACCCAATCAATGTCAAACATAAACTTAATTGAGAGTCACAATTTTAAACTTCAAGGCCTAACTATTGGTTAAGGTTTTATATTTTTAAAGAAATTTTAATAGTACTTGACTCTCCAAATTTTGACTGAAACTTGTGTTTTCCTAACAGAAGTATGTGACCTAGATATGTAGCTTACAACTCACATAGCACAATCCTCAAGACAGATACATCACGCAGCTTTATTTTTCTTTTTAAATAAAAAAGATTAGCTCTTGTTGGTAAGTTTTACTTACTGGAAAACCAGCAAATTTAAAAAAAAAAAAAAAAGCTCACATATCCTTACAATTCCAAAAGAAGGAAGATGCCCATATTCTAATCAATTAATGTGAACTTCTGTCTTCATCCCACTGATGAAGAGTTATGCAACTGAAAAGCAGGCATAAAACCTGTCAACAATTTTAACACAACTAGTTGAGGAGAACTGCTGCTCGCTGCACTTACACTGATCTGAAGCATTAATATAGTTAGCTTGGGCAAGCTTGTCAACCAGGTCACCTGCCTTAGGCATGAACCTAGTGTACAGCATTTTTGATGATTCTTTACTCGATTCCAACTGTCAGGGAACTCTAATGCCATATTTCCTAGCTGTTAGTGTAATTGTCCCTGACTGAGAAGTGACTTCGTTTCTTCGTGTTCCATATATGTGTAGTTACTTGCCCAAGGGACATGTCGCAGGCTTCACTCATGTCATGTTCCATTAGCTATGGTTAACTAGAAGTAGATTTAAATAGCCTACAATGTTTTTTTTTTCCTAAAAATTGAAAAAGTAAAGGAATCGAATTTTCAATTATTCACAGAGGTTTTTCAGGTGAGTGAATATGTGTATGGGCTCATACACATGCAAAAATGGATTAGAACCTGTTGTTGTTTTTTTGTCTTTAATCTGTCCTGGTAAAAATAGGCATAAGAGAGATAGGCACTTCAATATTTTCATTACCCTGGGATTCCCCAGTTGGCCAGCAATAAGACTTAACTCTCATTTTTTTGTATTTAATAAAGCCTAACATATACTATAAGGATGAATCAAAAATTAACAGTAAGACAATAATATTGAGACCTTGCAATATTACCAGGATTTTTATCATAAGATTTTTATAATAGTAATGAATTGATAATGATTATTAAGCATTTGTTAAATATTTAAAATATGAGAAAAGTCTACACTTGTTAAAATGGAAAAGTTTTCATTATATTTTGTTAAATTAAAAAGTAGATTATAAACTCCATGTATGATATATAATTGTGTTTGGAGGGAGGGTAATAAATATTCATAAGTAGATATGTAGATGTAGAAAATTATCTCAAGGGATATATTTCAAAATGGTAGTCATTATTATTCCTTGATAAAAGGATTTTAGGTAAAGTTTTGTCTCTTCTTTATTATTTATTATGTAGACAAAATTTTGGTATATCCAGACAATGAAAGGCTACTCAGCAGTATTAAAGGATCTAATAATACATACAACATGAATGAATCTCAAAATCATTATGCTAACAATTATGTTTATCAGCCTGATTTGTCCACCTCCAGATCAGTAACCAAAGTTATATCCAAAAGGTGTGTCATCCAGAAGTTTTAGTGAAGGTAAAAAAATACTCAATTTCCTATCTCTAGAAATAATCCATCTAATTGCAGTTTTTTACATGATGGAAATAGAACATGTACTGCTGAGCTAGATGGAGAGACCCGGAACAAAGTTGACTCCTTAGAGTCAACATGAATAGTGCTATTATCTGAAGACATCCTCAGTCTCTTCAAAATTGTCAAGACTGAGCATTACATTGGAAGGGGAAAAAATGACAAGTAGAAATAATGAATATTATGCTTATTATTCTGTTAAAACAATAATTAACTCTCCATAAGATCATATGCTGTAATTACTGAAATAAAAACATTTGAATGAGCTTTGTTAGAACTGGGCAAATAGGCAGAAAAAAGGGGAAAGTAGGTACTGGGGGATAATGATCAGTTTCATGCATATGTTAGATTAAAATAAAAAAGAAGAGTTTAAAAGGAAAGAAATAATTCCATCTTCTCTTTTCCATTTTAGTCCACCTGTTAGTTTTTGTGTGATTTCAGTTATTTTTATACTCATGAAAAATATACAAGGTTCTAACAAGGCTCATAGCAGACCGGATATAGACTACATTTCTCAGCCTCTCGTGGGACTATGCAACTAGATTCTTACACTGCAAAGTAAGCCAACAGCAAAGTATGCAATTTCCTAGGCATTTTCTTATAATAAAATGGCTTGCCTTGTATCTCCTTATCTTTATTTATGCTTTCAACAGACTCTGTAGGATGGACATTAGCCAGCTTTGGCCACATAAATGAGAACAGCACCTAGGTGACAGTGCATTCTAGAGCTGAGCTATCTTTTTTTCAGACTGCGTCTGGCTCTGTTGCCCAGGCTGGACAGCAGTGGTGCCATCTCGCCTCACTGCAACCTCCACCTCCCAGATTAAAGCAATTCTCCTGCCTCAGCCTCCCCAGTAGCTGGGATTACAGGTGTGAGCCACTGTGCCTGGCCTGAGCTATCTACTTTTAATCTCCTTCTAACCTTAAAACTGTTACCTGAAAGAGAAATACCTGTTTCATGTTACCTCTTGCATTTTGAGACCTTTTTATGGCAGTTTGGCCTACACCCATTGACAGCATAGATTCTATTCTAAATATAATTTCTATTTTTAAAACTCAATATCAAGAAAACAAGTATATTTTAAAGTAAGATAATCAATGTATAAATCCCATTACTTATTCAATCACTGCTGACATTTTAATGGCATATATAACTTCCATTTTAGAAAGATATAGTAATTTACCAGCTGATAGTTCTAACATTTAATCTATAAATCCCAAATATTTCCTAACATACTAGTGTAAAAAAAAATGACCCATTGTCCAAAGGAGAAGCTAGTTCTTTTCATCTTGTTTCAGATTTTTTTTTTATATTCACTTTTCTTCATCTTCCTAGACAACCCTCTCGCAGGACTATATTTCATTTTGACAGCTATGATACTGTTACTTGTTTACTTCTCATCAGATAATGGACTTTGGTATCTGATTAGGTTGACTTTATTCTTGAAAGAAAAATGTCATCCTGAGACTAACTGATAGCCGTCAGTACAGTAACCTCTAGCACCTTCCCCAAAATACGCTCACAGCTCTAACCAAGCATATTGCAAACAAAACTAGCTGTATTCAAAAATTGGCATTTATAATTTGAAAAAGATTTCTAATCATTAGAGTCTGGAAATCTAGAACATTTTTAATTTGCAGGAAACCTGCGTGGTTTATCAGTCACTTCCAGCATTGGGCACTGCACAAGGACTCATAGCTAGTGTCACTATCAAAATGATTAGTGTGATAGGGTTTATTTCCATCCAATTCTTCTGAAAGAGGAAATACTTTTTATTTCAGAACTTATTCTGTACAGTGACATTAGCATTTAGAAACAGACAATTGACTGTTTCTAAAACTCAGTAATCTATAACCAGATACACCATTGCTAATAACAGGGTTAAGGACATGCTCCCTCCAACTATGGCATCTCGGCATTTGAGGAAACAGCAGAAGTGAGGAACCTACTCTCATTTTCTCCCACACTGCTGCCATGCAGAGTGTCATATGGAATTCTCTATTGTTTAAAGAAAATATTCATTCCAGAAATAGCATGCCTATATCCAAATGAAAATACACCAAGATGGCAAGAAGACTCTAAAGGCCTGAGTTACCCCAGTTTATTGCCATTAGATCACACTTCCTTTTGTGAAATCATATTTCTTCATGACCTCCTAATCTGCATCAAAGCTAAGCATAAATACACAATTATTTTTCTGTTTCCTTGAGTCTTTATTTTGGAAGGCTCTCATGTCACATAAAACTTATGATTAAATAAATATGTATGGTATGTATGCCTTTTTTAAAATTATTTTGTTAGTCTGTATTTTGTTATAGAGGCCTCTGCCACAAACGTGACAATGGACGAGAAATTTCTCCCCTATGCTATGACTAATCCTACATTAAAATGTGTTTACCCCATCTCTACTAAAAACACAAAATTAGCCAGGCATGGAGGTTCATGCCTGTAATCCCAGCTACTTGGGAGGCTGACGTAGGAATCACTTGAACCCAGGAGGTGGAGGTGGAAATAGGTATTCAGCATCAATTTTTAAAATCTAGTTCAAAAAAACAAAAGATTTAAGTAACTTTTATTCAGCAAATAATTACTTGATGATTTAGTCCTAGATTTGAGCTGGAGTTTCTCTTAAGGAGAAATTATAATTATTCACGAATTCTAAGACATTAGGGGTTAAGTCAATTATTGTAAGAAAAGTAACAACATGAAAATACTGCTTTCAAATAAGGTTACAACATTTTTATTTGGAGATATATTGAAGAAAAATAATTGGAAGAAACAACATTTATGAGGCAAGTTTTGCTCTGCTCCTTATCCAGTGTAAGTCCACTGCCTTAAGTCAGCTGAAAAACTTCTCTCGGGCTTGTGAAGACCTAAATATAGAGATTCAAAGCATTTAGAAACATTTATACGATTTAAAAATGTGTTTTCAAAACAATAACAAACTGGGGCTTGTGTAAGTTTATATTTGTGAATGTTGTTGCTGTTGGTTTTTGTTTGTTTTGCAATGTTGGATTAGAGCTAAATAGAAACTTTCAAAAACACAGTCTTCTACCACAGAAAGCCTTTTAGAAGCACTGTGTTAGAGAACAAGTAACATGTCTAGCCCGGCACAGTGGCTCACGCCTGTAATCCCAGCACTTCGGGAGGCTGAGGCTGGCACATCACCTGAGGTCAGGAGTTCAAGACCAGCCTGACCAACATGGAGAAACCCCATCTCTACTAAAAATACAGAATTAGTTGGGCTTGGTGGCACATGCCTGTATTTCTAGCTACTCAGGAGGCTGAGGCAGGAGAATCCCTTGAACCTGGAATGCCTGGGTTGCAGTGAGCCGAGATTGTGCCATTGCACTCCTGTCTGGGCAACAAGAGAGAAACTCCATCTCAAAATAAATAATAATAATAATAATAATTTTAAAATAACATGTCTACATAAACATGGGGGCCATTCCAAGGTTTTTGTAAAGCAAAGCATTGCATAAGTTGTAGAAACAGAAACTCTAGTTTCATTGAAGTATAGTGTCTAAACGTTTCAAGAGACAGAAGGTGTAAATTAACTTTAGTTCATAACATAGGATGTCTTGAGTGCTATAGTTCAATTTGTAAATAGTCCCAGAAATATCTCCTAATCTTTAGGCAAGAAAAGGTTAATACTGAAAATTAGACCATAATGTAGATAAATATGCTAGTTCTAGTTGCAGTTTTTTTGTGAAGACACAATTCTAACTAGTGATCTTTTTGTTCTCTTCTTACTTTCCCATCACCAACACAAAGCCTGAAGAAACAACCAATGACAAATAGTCTGCTATACTCTGCTACATTTCCCTATATAGCCAATGAGTTGTAAAAAAGTATTATTTCAAACCTAAGTTTTACCAAACATCTCAGAAAGTGAGGTTTTGAATAGTTCCCTATTAGGTGTTAAATGTAAACTCAAGTCATCGTTACTTTTTCATACCAGAGAAACATTGACCCCAATTCCTCTTCCTTACTGCTGAAATTAACTTATTAATATTAAATTTGAAAAAATAAAAGGCTTATAATCTTGTCCTGGGAGGATTTATTCCAGTTTACTAAGAAGCACTGTGTTTGATTGATGGAGGGAGGAACCACTAAGGAAGGAGGAAAGACTTTTGGGGAAGCCAGATTTCTAAACACTCATGATTTAGAAATTGAAGCCCTTAGCATAAATCTCACTCAAATGAATAGTTTGGTATCATATTAACTTCAAAAATATGCTCTATGATATATTAGCTGAACTCAGATCTTTCCTTTACTCTTAGTCAAAAATAGCTATTGGAGAATATGTAAGCTATAATGAAGCAGATGTATTTCAAAGAGCTAATTCAATAATCTCCAAAATTTATTTTTTTTGTTGTAACTGTGGTAACATTCATTACAGTGACATTGCATCAAAGGATACAAAGACGACTTGTTTAGAAGCAATCATGAAGTTTTCTGCTTGAGCTACTCCTTATATTGTGAAAGACTAAAGGGAAAAACAATCTAATCCTTTATCTTTGATAATCAATGATTTTAATTATAATTTCAAAAGTCATGCCCTCAACGGAAAATGAGGTTGGAAGAGATTCAGCACAGATATTATTCTGGACTACAAAAACACAACCAAAAATACTTCTGTATTGATGCTAATAAAAGATATTTTTTTAAAGTTGGTATAATTTGCATAAAAATATAAAATTCATGTGGCAAATATTATATTTAATTCATTAGTGAGAGCACCAGCAAAACGTTACAATTGTCTCCTAGGAGAATTTGAACTGTTTCCATGTATCAGACTATCAAGAAACCTGAAATAAATTTGCAAACAAATGTAAATCTGATGAATATCCACATGGCAATAGTCAGTTGCATTCTACTGGACAAAATTTAATAATTTGTATAGACAAGAATTATTTCTGTTATTAAATAGCTCAAAGAAGATGAAAGGTGTGAGGTCAAATAGAACCACATCACCAGGAAAGGTGTGTTACATTAGACACTCAATACTTTTAGAGTTTTGTCCATTTCTATGCCCTTCACAAATTTTCCCTACAATGCTGTCAACTGGAACCTTCTCTGTATGTTGTGTGCTACTGCTGTCCTTGCTATTCTTTTCCCAGTATATCCTAACATAAGAACAGACAGTTAAGCTTCCTCATGTCCATACAATTGATTTTCAAAAAGCTCAGAAGCAAAGCATTTGAGAAGGAGACACATCAGGACACCTGACACTGTGCCTAATATCTTTTGATGACACATATAAGCAGCCATGTGCTCTACGTATAGGTTTCTTTGTATTCTGTATATGAAAAAAATACATTCGTTTCTGATCCAATATCATTAACTGGTGCTTAAAAGAGCATGTTTGTTTCAGGAAATCCGCTTGACAGTCTATGGTGCAGAAACAAAATTCCATAGACACTTTGCTCTACCACTAGAGTGTAGAGTATGCATACAGATTTCAGTAAGTGGGAGTGCTAGAAAGCAGTAGGATATTTAACCAGCTAATGGCTTCTATGGTGGTGGCCCATACCTTACTGTGGCTACTCTATATTACATCATCAATTTAAAGCTCTGTCCGAACACAACTTAGGGGTGATTGGTGCCCTCTGAAAAAGAGCTACTCCTTTACAGAAAGGCCCCGTTAAGCAGGCTTCAATGTTTCCTGGAAACTTGAAAGGGATATCACAAGCCTGAGGGGCCTTCTAGCTTCCTCCTCTGAGCCTTCTTAGTTGATTAAGTCTGAGGTTCTTGAGCGAAGTGCTTTGGGGGAGTCTGCACTGAGGGTGGCAACACAATGCTTCTTTTTGTGATTAACTTCCTCAAGGCTCTCAACTCAAAACCTTGCACTTGCACTCACTTCACTTAAAATTTTACAAAAGCCAGAACCCCTGAGGTCTCATTGGCTTCTACTGAAATTTGTCTTTTCTGCCAAAAATTTATCTTCTTTAACAGAAGCCTATTTCCTCCCACCCATCCTCCCTTTGGGAAACTGTCCAGCTGTGGATCAGACCTCAGATGCTCTGCTTCTGATATCCAAGATAAATCTGACTTTGTGCGTACAATAATTCTGATTCAAATAATTACATGCTTGGTTTAGTAGGGGGTGCCAGCCACAAATGTGATAATTTCTTCTTCCCACAGCCTCACACAAAGAGGTAATTTGTTCCATGCCCCCAGCAACAGGTGAATGGCACAAAACATGAGCAATGTGTGCATGGAGAGAAAGCCACGTTTTATGGATTAAATGGGTGACAGATAAATGATCCATGAGCACAATTACTAAATTTGCATTAATCGTTTTGGGATGGATGCTCTTATTGTATGAGTCTTGGGAAATTTGGCAGAGGAAAGCTGTTGCCTAGAGAATAAAAATAGCTTTATTCTTGCCGTCATAAGCCTGAGTACTGGGGATTCAATTCCCTTGCCAACTTTTTGAAACTCCAGCCCAAGGCACTGGAGTGTCACTTAAGGCTCTGCACTTCTTAATCAAATTCCAAGTTTTTCATTTCTCAGTACTTAGGTTTTATTTGCTCTCCAACAACAGTATCAAATAAGCTTGGTTTTCATTTTACAATTATGTTCTTCTCCTAAACTGGTATGAAAAAAAATTAAATGGTATCCCAGAAGAAAATATACAGAAGGTAAAAATACAGTTATTAGTGTGCTTTTTGAAAAAAAAAAAAGAGCTTTCATATGATTCCTACAAACCGTTCATTCTAGTTCACAAACTGGCAGGAAGAAATGGTCACCCTCTTGAATGTCACTGAAAGGGATGCTTAAGCCAGGTGAAGGTGAAATAAAATCTATACCCGCCAGATTGTATGAGGAAAAGTATACATTTCCAACTGTACTACAACTAAGCATTAAAGGGCGTAGAGGAGAACAAACTAAAACGTTATAGTTGATGAGTTACGGAACCAATCAGTATTTACCTATTCATATGAATGAAGGTTACGATGGTTAACTCTCTCTTCCATCAATTATACCTAAATTCTAGATCTTTTTCTTTTACTTGGAGTATACTTGTTTCCATACCTGCAAACTCAGACTGTCATTCTTGAACATCTTCTCCATCACTCCTGTGAGCTAACAGCCTCTTCTTGCCTTATCATGTTCTCTCTTCCCTGCCCACACACACACTCACTTCCTTAAGACTTTTTTGGCCTCCACCTCCTGTGTTTGCTTGTATCATCTTTGTGAGCACTGGCATAAATCCTTTCCATTGGACCCAGTCTTTTTCCATAGACATTCTTTGGGAAAAAAACACACTAAACTTTTCCATTTGAGGCCACCCTCACTTGCAAACTGAACTTCGGTTCTCCTGTGTTCTTCCTGCCTATAACAGCTGGAGCAGGCCAAGGAGATGTAGGTGCGCCAACAGCATTTTTACCCTGTCAACTCCAGTACGTTCCTTCCTCTACATCATTCCCATCTTTTGACACTTTTCCCCCATGAAACTAGCAAAGACAAGCCATATGTCCTGGTAGAAGGGATGGTAAAGAGGGGGAATGCTAATATTTACCGGAGAAACTAGACTTTATCTCTAGTAGATAGAATAATGGCTTTTAGCCAACCTAAAAATCATAGCTGAGGCCCACCGAGGAAGGCACCAGCTGAGATCAGTAAAGCTGCCTGCCCAATCAAAGGAGAACACAGATGAATGATGGAGCCCAGTCATGACCAGAAGAACTGCCAAGCTAAGTCTCATCTAAATTATCAAACTGCAGAATTATAAACCAACTAAATTCTTACTGCTGTAATTTACTAGATATTAAGGTGATATTGCACAGCAATAGCTAAGTAATACAACATTTGCGTCGCCACCATATTACTTCACAGAAAGAGTTTGCATCCCTGGATCCTTGCATGCATGGAATTTTTCACAAGCAAGTTGGTAACCTTTGTTAATTTAGCTCTTAAACTGTTCATCTGTAAAATAAAACGGTGTTTGCTGGGTGCAATGGCTCATATCATAATCTCAGTGATTTGAGAGGCCAAAATAGGATAAATAATTGAGGCCAAAACTTTAAGACCAGTCTGGGCAAAACATATATATATATAAAACAAACATATATATATATATATAAAACATATATATTAAAAACATACATATAAAAACATATATATATTTGTATATATATAAAACATATATATAAAAACATATATTTGTATATATATATAAAACATATATAAAAAACATTTATATATTAAAAACATATAAATCATATCTATTTATATATAAAACAAATTTATATATATAAAACACATCTTTATATATACATATATATAAAACACATCTTTATGTATACATATATATAAAACACATCTTTATGTATACATATATATAAAACACATCTTTATGTATACATATATATAAAACACATCTTTATGTATACATACATATAAAACACATCTTTATATATACATATTTATATATAAAACATATATATTTATATATATAAAACATATATAAACATATATTTATATATATAAAACATATATATTTATATATATTAAAAACATATATACATAAAATGGAGATGCACCATGTGATATACAACATCACATTCAGCTCCATGACTCTAAGAATAAAAAGAGAAAAGGATTTTAAAATATAATTTTACTTTAAAATAGAGTATCACTGTTAGGTGCACCAAAGATGACTACTTCTTATTTAACTGAATGAGTGAATTTTAGCGACTTTTAAAATGAAATTAACCTCTGAGCTGAATGTGCACATTTCCCACTTGTTTTTCTCACTTATATACCACCACAGCAGAAGAAACTGAAGATGTAGCACAGTAACAAATATAAACAGTAAACAATAGAAAAAAAGGAGTGTTGAATTATCAAGTATTGAGTCCCATTTCTAACCCAATTTAAAAAAAAATAACTGGACTCTGTTTCTATATAATATAGATTTAATAACTTTGCCTTTGTATTAAAAAATCTAGTCAGTTGCTGTGATGGTTAATACTGAGCATCAACTTGATTGAAGAAAGCAAACTATTCATCTTGGGTGTGTCTGTGAGGGTGTTGCCAAAGAAACTGCATTTGACTCAGTGGGCTGGGAAAGGCAGACCCAGCCTTAGTTAGGTGGGCACCATCTAATCAGCTGCCAGCAAATATAAAGCAGGCAGAAAAATGTGAAAAGTAGAATCTTTCCTAGTCTCCCAGTCAACATCCTTCTCCCCTGCTGGATACCTCTTGCGCTGGAACGTCAGACTTTGAGTTCTTCAGTTTTGAGACTTGGACTGGCTCTCCTTGCTCCTAAGCTTGCAGACATCCTATCGTGGGAGCTTGTCATATGTAAGTTAATACTCAATAAACTCCCATCCGTATATACATGTGTATACATACATAAACATGTATATATGTGTGTGTATACATAAACATGTATATATATGTGTGTATACATAAACATGTATATATGTGTGTATACATAAACATGTATATATGTGTGTGTGTATACATAAACATGTATATATGTGTATACATACACAAACATGTATATATGTGTATACATACACAAACACGTATGTGTATATATACATAAACATGTATATATGTGTATATATACATATGTGTATGTGTATATACATATGTGTATGTGTATATACATATGTGTATGTATGTGTATATATACATATGTGTATGTATGTGTATATATACATAAGTATGTGTATATATGTGTATATATACATAAGTATGTGTATATATGTGTATATATACATAAGTATGTGTATATATGTGTATATATACATAAGTATGTGTATATATGTGTATATATACATAAGTATGTGTATGTATGTGTATATATACATAAGTATGTATATATAGGATCACATATATGTGTATAAATGGATCAATATATATGTATGGTTGGGAGTATTATATAGGATCTATATGTATACATACATGTATATTTGTTTTATATATATTATATATATACACACACATATATATATTTCCTATTAGTTCTCTCTCTAGAGAACATTGACTAATACAGTTACTTTTTGCTTTCTAAATTAGGGTTAATCAGAACAAATAAATTTAATAGATACTTTATTTTAAATGTAAGGCAAACATAAATTTTGTATGTATCATCAATTGATTTCCTCTCAGCTCCAAATTTGCATGTCTTGACTCTTACTTTGTGATGTTGAAGCTGGATTCTGACATTTCCTCAGGGCAGCTGACACAATATTAGGCTTTGTCAATAGAGGGTGCTGGAGGGATGTTGAAAGCTCAAAATAGAGTAAGGAGCTTCTCTTCCTAGTTCACAAGTTTCATCTGGCCAGATGCAATGTCTCAGGCCTGTAATCCCAGCACTCTGGGAGACCAAAGAGGGCTGATCATCTGAGGTCAAGAGTACGAGACCAACCTGGCCAACATGATGAAACACTGTCTCTACTAAAAATATAAAAATTTGCTGGGCATGGTGGTACACACCTGTAATCCCAGCTATTCAGGAAGCTGAGTCAGAATTGCATGAACCTGGGAGGTGGAGGTTGCAGTAAGCCAAGATTCTACCACTGCACTCTAGCCTTGGTGACAGAGAGGGACACCATCCCCACAAAAAAAAGTTTCTTGGTGCAGCTCTCAGTAGTTGGGTAATTGACCCAAGGGCAGTCACTTTCCGCTAGTTTCTAGACCACAGAGGTAGGATACACAATGAATGCCCAGTGGCGGACCTGTTCCTATGGGTCAGCTCAGTCTGCTGACAGCAGCCAGTCCCTCTGCTTCCAGCTGGCTGCTTTCTGTGAATGGACTCCAGCATTTAGTGTTTATATTAAGTTACATAATAAGCAATAAGTGCTATCATGTTGTTTCGATCCTGTTTGACTAGCAGTCAACTATTACATCAAAAAATACACAAAAATTAACAATCATATATGCTTTGTTCTTTTTTTCCGAGACGGAGTCTTGCTCTGTCGCCCAGGCTGGAGTGCAGTGGCGTGATCTCTGCTCACTGCAACCTCCGCCTCTTGGGTTCAAGCAATTCTCCTGCCTCTGCCTCCCGAGTTGCTGGGATTAGAGGCGAATGGCCACCACACCCAGCTAGTTTTTTTTTTCCTAAATTTCAAAAATAAACTTCAAAGTGGGCAGTATAACTGCTCTATCAAATAGTAAGCAAATTAAGAGACCTACATCCTGTCTGATTTTTTTTCAGGAGGATATAAGTTCATTTACTATAGTCAAAAGAAAGTAACATTATTCTCAGTATGTAAAATATCAGTTATGGTTTTAGGAAGATAACAACCTAAAATAACATCAGTACTGCAAACATTTATACAGTCTTATAAGTGTTAAAGAATTTTACTAAAGAGAACTAAATTCTCTAGAAATTCATTCTGGATATGAACCAGAAGCAGTTCCAATTTGGCTCATAGTTTGTCTTAGACCAGGTTCTCCAGAAGCAGATTCTAAGAAGAGGATTCTTTTGCTAGTGATGTAGTAAATAGTATTTTCAGAATATCACTAAGAATGGAGATGTAGGTATGTAAATATGTGACAGAGAAGAAACTAACAAATGGTGCAATTGCAGACAACACCCCAGAAGGATATCGTCAGCCTGCTACCACAGAACTCTGGCATATTAATCATGAGCTAGGCTGGCGTAATCTCATAAGTTCAGTAATTGGCTAAGGGCAATTGAGCAGAACAACAGTGTGTGCTACTTAGCAAAATAAAATAATCCTTCTGTCTTTCTTGGTGTCTTTATTTCAGATGATTGTCAGAACTCTTCCGAAAAAGATTTGGAATCAAATAACTTATCAAAAGATCAGGCATGGGGTAAAATAGTGATTATCGGAGATGGATTCAGCAGTACTATGGCACTCTCTAAGTCAAGACCCCTTTCTTACAAAATAAACAGCCATGTTCTGCAGAAACAGAGTGAATCACGAAACTCAGATATTACATCAAGTTCTGTTTAAGTATAATAATTGGAGGCTATAAAGGTGGAGGGGTTTCCCAGGGACCTCTTGAGCCTCTTTTTCTTAACCTTCTCACCTTACCTCTTTGAGACTCCAGGCTGAACTCAAATATTTAGACATGTTTTCCAATTTTGGTTCAGAATATTTCTCTTTGATTCTATGCAGCCTGATCTCAATCATATTCATCTTCTAACAAAGGTGTAAACAATGAAAGTGAAAGAGTAGAGGACAAACTGCCAAGCCAGAGAATATTCACAAGGCAGGGAAACAATTTTTTTAAGCTACAACTAAAAAGCAATTTGGTAACTGATAAAATTACGATATGAAAAATCTGAATTCCACTCTCTCATAAAAGAAATATAAGGACAAGTAAGATGGCTTCAGCATAGTTTAATATTACTAGGTAGGGATGGTTAAGAATTAGAGAGTCCCAGTATCTATATTTATGCCAGGTAATGAAACATCAGTCATATCCAGAAAGTGTATTTACCTGAAAATAAATCTGTTAGCTTAAAATGACATTCTAAGAAGGTAGGATACACAGTGAATGCCAAGAATGATGTGTTACAATGTCAAATGGTTTTGTTTCTGCCAGATTTCACCCTACGTAAGGTAAATAATATATATTTACAGTTTCATCTTTGGCAAAGAATGAAAATGCAAATCAGATTTCACTCCTTTTTTCGAAAGAATTCAGGATATACCATGATTAATCACGTAAGTCAGACAAAAGGAAAACTCAGTCTCAGGTTCACAAAGGTAAAATTAAAGAAACGTTCATGACCTAGGAGACAAGGAGACAGGTTGAAATAAGATATGGAAACAGCAAATAGAAATTTAGTTATACTAAAAAGAGACATGGATTTATTCTTTTTCTCTTTCCCCTCCCTCTCTTTCCTAATGAGGAATGAACTACATACAGTAAAGTATAGTAAGTGTACCAATTTTGAGCAGACCGCTCAACAATTGAGTTTTTACACACACACACACAGAGATCATTTTCAGCATCCAGACTCCCAGATTTCTCCAAATGTAATGATTAGTCTGAGCTCTATCACCATGCCTAAGTTTTGTCTACTTTTCAACTATTTGTAACTAGAAGCATACAATTGTATGTTTTATTTGGGTCTGGCTTTTTTATAACCCAGGATTACATATTTAAAATTATCCATGTGGCTGAATGTACCAGAAGTTTATTATTTTTATTGCAATGTGTGTTACATTGTGTGGATAGGCCATATTTTAACCATTTTAATTAAAAAGAAATTGTTTCTCTTTGGGAGCTAATATGAATACTGCTACAATAAATATTTTCATAAATGCCTATTAATATACATAAGACTCATTTTGTATGGGATAATCAGGAGTGAGATTGGCAGGACAAAGGACATGAAGCTTAGATTTATAGATACAGACAAGCAGGTTGCCAAAGGGGCTGCTTTAATCTCTACTTCCACCAGCAAAGCATCAGTGTTCCAAATATTCCACATTCCTTCTGGCATTGATGTTTCTCTCCAATTTTTTAACCATTCTTATGGTTCTAAGTGGTATAACTTTGTCTTTACTATTTGAATTTCCATTAGTGATGATGACTGTCTTCCCATGCTTATTGGATTTTTTTTTTTTTTTTTTTTGAGACAGAGTCTCTCTCTGTCACCCAGGCTGGACTGCAGTGGTGCAATCTCAGCTCACTACAACCACCGGGTTTAAGTGATTCTAATACCTCAGCCTCCCGAGCAGCTGAGATTACAGGCATGTGCCACCCTGCTCAGCTAATTTATTTTATAGTTTTAGTTGAGATGGGGTTTCACTGTGTTGGCCAGGCTGGTCTTAAACTCCCGGCCTCAAGTAGTCCACCCACTTAGCCTCCCAAAGTGCTAGGACTACAGGTGTGAGCCACCACACTAGTGGCTATTTGACACCTCTTTTGTGACTTGGTTGTTCATAATTTTTGCTTATTTTTAAGTTGTTTTGTCCATCTCTTTCTGTGATTTGCTAATCCTGACTTGGCTAAGGGATGCCCAGAAAATAGGTCAAACATTATTTCTGGTGTGTCTGTGAGGATATTTCTGGAAAAGATCAGCTTTTAACCTGGTGAAACAGGGAAAGCAGATGATCCTCTCCAATATGAGTAGGCATCGCCGCCACCATCCCTCGAAGGCCTCAGTAACACTATTAATAAGGGGCCGGGCGCGGTGGCTCACGCCTGTAATCCCAGCACTTTGGGAGGCCGAGGTGGGTGGATCATGAGGTCAAGAGATCGAGACCATCCTGGTCAACATGGTGAAACCCCGTCTCTACTAAAAATACAAAAAAAATGAGCTGGGCACGGTGGTGCGTGCCTGTAATCCCAGCTACTCAGGAGGCTGAGGCAGGAGAATTGCCTGAACCCAGGAGGGGGAGGTTGCAGTGAGCCGAGATCGTGCCATTGCACTCCAGCCTGGGTAACAAGAGCAAAACTCCGTCTCAAAAAAAAAAATAACAAAAAGCTGAAGAAAATTGCATCTGTACTGAACATGTATGGACCTGTTTCTTGCCATTATTCCCTTAACAATACAGTCCAACAATTATTTACATGATGTATTAGTTCATTCTCACGCTGATATAAATACCTGTAACTAGGTATTTATTAAGGAAAAGAAATTTTAATTGACTCACAGTTCCACAGACTGCACAGGAAGCATGGTAGGGGAGGCCTCAGGAAACTTAACAATCATTGTGGAAGTTGAAGGGGAAGCAGACAAGTCTCGCATACCCCCAGAAGGAAAAGAAGAATGGAAGGCTCTGCATGCTTTGAAACAACCAGATCTCATGAGAACTTTATCATGAGAAACATAAGGGGTAATTCCACTCCCATGTTTCAATCACCTCCCAACAGGCTCCTCCTTCAACACTGAAGATTACAATTAGACGTGAGATTTGAGTGGGGACACAGAGCCAGACCATATCACATGACATATACATTGTATTAGTGTTATAAATAATCTAGAGATGACTTAAAATATACAGGAGGAGCCAAGAGCCATGACTTATCCCTAGAATCCCAGCATTTTGGGCAGCCAATGCGAGAAGATTACTTGAGGCCAGGAATTCGAGATGAGCCTTTAGAAAAAATTTTAAAATTTAAACAATTACCCAGGTGCGGTGGCACATACATGTAGTCATAGCTACCTGGGAGGCTCAAGTAGGAATATTGCTGGAACCCAGGAGCCTGCGGCATCAGTGACTAATGATCATGCCACTGTATTCTAGCATGGGTGACAGAGAACCTATCTCTAAAATATTTTTTTAAAAATTAAAGATTTATAAAAATAAGGCATACAGGGAGATATGCATGGTTTACATGCAAATGCTACACCATTTCTTTGAGAGGAGCATCCACAGGTTTTGGTATCTGAGGGAATTCTACAATCTCCCAGGATACTGAGGGGCAACTGTGCCAGTATTTTACATTAGTTCATTTATTTCTCCTATAAACCTTAAAAATTATTACATAATTATTATGTCTTTTTTATATAAAAAGGAAAACTCAAGCCACAAAAAGGTTAAGAAAGATGTTTAAAGTCACATAGACGCTTAGTTTTATAATCAGGATCTGAACTAAGGATCTTACAGTATAGAAGAATGACTTCACATCCCTATAGTCTTTTTTTTTTTTAAGACAAAGCCTCACTCTGTCACCCAGCCTGGATCAGTTGCACGATCTCTACTCACTGCAACCTCCACCGCTTGGGTTTAAGCAATTCTCATGCCTCGCCTCCCAAGTAGCTAGGATACAAGCTCCCGCCACCACGCCCAGCTAATATTTGTAATTTTAGTAGAGAAGGGATTTTTACCATGTTGGCCAGGCTGGTCTCGAATTCCTGACCTCAGGTGA
Organism: Leontopithecus rosalia; assembly: GCA_028533165.1. Taxonomy (NCBI): domain Eukaryota; kingdom Metazoa; phylum Chordata; class Mammalia; order Primates; family Cebidae; genus Leontopithecus; species Leontopithecus rosalia. Next base: position 11,593,349 of record CM052665.1, on the reverse strand, counting down.
TCCACCTTCCTCAGCCTCCCAAATTGCTGGGATTACAGGCGTGAGCACCATGCCTGGCTACATGCCTATACTCTTAACTATCACTCTATACTACCACTATTTTTTCTAACTTGTATCCATTGTTTTTAACCAGTAAGTAAATAAAAATTACTATTCAGAGACATCTCCTGTTTGATGACTTTTCATAGAAAAGAAGGTTTAAAAATATTAGAGTGTGTGTGTGTGTGTGTGTGTGTGTGTGTGTGTGTGTGTGTGTGGTATTATAATAACCTGACCCTTATCTACTGGGTTTATAAAAATCAAACATTGAACTCTACTTAGGGATTTAAGAGCCTGTATTTCATCTTTTCTAAGCTTGGAAATAAAATGTTTTTTCTCTTTCCCTTACAGGGGTGAGAGGTGGCCTTTTTTACTAATCTCCAAGAGTGCTTGTGAATTAATTCAAACCTGGTAAAACCTTTCACTTGAAAGAACCAAGGTTGTTAAGTTACGGGACCTCTGTTAAAGAAACAGAGGCTTTGAAGGTACTGCCCTGTCTTCACAAGTTATTTATTCTCAGGAAGAGAACATCAAAACTGCTCCAATTCCTTTCAGAAAAAGTGCTTATTTTATGTGTTTTATTTTGAGAATCAATCTGCCAAAATTACTTTAATCTTCTGAATCATTCTTAAAAACTTTAAAGAATTAAATTCTAAAATATTCTTTTTGAATAAGAAAAGAGAATGAGGTGACAGTTCAATGTGCTACCAAGGAAACTTTCAAATAGGACAATCAGGGAGACAAATGAGAAATACCTTACAATTAAAACTTCACTGATCTTTTAAAATTTGGTCCTTTAACCTCTATCTGTTTACAAATTTTCATTTAAAAAGGAACATCACCAAAGAATTGAAATAAGATTTTTTTAAAGACAATCAGTTTATACTAATATTTAAATAAATTTTCCAAGCTCTAGGGCAGTTACTTTTCAGAGTGAATTATTTTTTATTTTTCCTTTGAATGACGTAAGTTTCCACATGCCTACTTTGAAATTGTGAGAAAAACATAAATGCTTCTGTTTTATGCTAAATGCAACAAAAAGGTAACTACATATTTTCCATTTTAACAATACGTGTTCCCTTATAGTTATGTCAAGGGTTTTCTCAATGAATTGTATTCCTTCCCAAACTGAAAAGTACTACCGTGGCCTGGGTTCATGAAAGTTACATAAATGGTTAAAGTATTCATTGTAACAACTCCCAATACGTTAAATATAAACTTGGTGATCCCTCCTCCTCCATGAGCTCTCATCCTGGTCAGAAACAGGCAACATGCAAAACCTGTGTTGAGACTTTCCCAACTTTTTCAATCAGCCTGTAAAATAAAGTGAAATGATTTCACTAGTTTCAACCAAACATTTCCAAGTAAATCAGAATATGAAAGGATCGTTTTTAATCCCAAGATATTTTCAGGTCATGTAAAAATTGTTTGTCAAATATAATTGTTCTCTGTCCCTTTTTAAACATCATGATGTTTGGCTTTGAAATGTATTTGACTATACTAAAATTGAGAGTACACTGCAATTTATATGTAGATTCCAAAATGGGAGTACAAAGACCCAGAACCTCAAAGAGAGCCTGCAAAATATAATTATAAACTGAAATAGAGGGTATCCTCAGTTTCTGCAATCTATCTAGAAATAGTACTCAGTAGGAATTTAGTATAGAATATTGTAAATATTCAAAAAACTACTCCTGTATATTCATTCACTTGTATTTCTAAGCTGCCTTTTGCCTCTCAGAAAGCAATCATTGCACTTCAGGCACAAATTATGTATATAAAATTATATTTCTGTATTATGTGCTCTGTATAAAATACACTACACACACACATACACACACAAGTTTCTCTGTATCCACAAGAAATTGCTTTCAGGACCCTCACAGATACAAAAAACTGTAGATGCTCATGTCCTTTACATAAAATGATGTATGCAGTACTTGCATATAACCTACACACGTCAAATCATATCTAGCTTACCTAAAATACCTAATACAATGTAAAAGCTATCTAGTTAATACTGTATTGTTTTTATTTGTATTATTTTTTATTGTTGCATTATTTTGTATTTTTTGAATGTTTTTGATCATATTTTACAGATATGGAACCCATGGATATGGAGGGAAAAACTGTATAAATGCAAAATTTAAGACTCAGAACAAAATTCTTTGTGACTGACATTATTAATCCCATCTCTAGATGAGGAATCCAAGTCTCAGTAGTAATAAATTATCTAAAGTAACGTAATTAGTAAATGTTGGACGTGGATGCAAAGTTAATCCTTCACAGTTGAAGTTCTATGCATTTTCCAGTATATCAGTGAAGGAAAACTATCTTAGACTAGTTTCAAAGACATGTTGATGTAAAGAGACAACTGAGAAGATTTCTGAAAGAGTTAAATATTAAACACTAAAATGTCATACTTAGGGGTTCCCACTGTTGACATGTCCTTGGAGAAGCCACCTTTTTCTACATCCTCACTAATCAGAGCTGCAGTGTAAAGTGATTGCAGGGAAGGTGAATGAGGTAAATCAATTCTTAAACCACAGGTGAAACTATACAAATGACTACTTTCAAAGGTTAATTATCTCTCCTGGGGAAATACTAGAATCCCAGAAGGAATTTGGAAAACCTAATATATCATGGATTAAGTTCATGCCTTCTAAAATTGCAGTGACTTTCTCTACCCAAAGATAAGCTAACTGAGAGAACCTCAGAGGAAACCAAAATAGAAATTGGATTTACCAATTTTTAAAAAAATAAAAAGAATGACTCTGCAAGCTTTTGACTTAATCATCTCCCATTGACAAACGTAAAGCTCTTGATGTATTGCAATGGGAGTCATGTTCAAAGACTTATAAATAAGCCCTTGTTTCAAGGCACATCACATATTTCACATCATTCATGCTCTTCACTGTCAGAAGTTGTATTCTCTCTTCTGTTCGATCATAAGCTGGATGATATTTATTGCTCAGAAGTCAATCATCCTTCAGCAGTGTTCCCTTTAGAACACTTACAAATCTCTTTCCTAGTTGGCCATAAAGAAAGAGAACTAAGAGATTTGGAAAAAATAATGCTGGAGTAGCAAAGTATTTGAAATTATACGAACAGTTTGATAATTCGGAAATTTGTGTGAAATGATTCCAGTAGTGTCCAAGATGAAGTAAGTTTACTGTAGCCTACAGCTTACCATAAAAACTAAAACTCTGGACAGAATACAATGAGAAACAACGCAAAGACTTTAAAAAATAGACCATAACTGACAGATTGGGAAGGAAAGTCAACAATTGAATAAGGTCCAGTGAGACAGTAAGTTAGTGGGGTTTGTTCCCTCCTTTATCTCTGACATTTAATCTGAAATCAAGCTGAGACCAAGAACTGCATAGAGAGCACAGGTAGCAAATTCTCTTAAAGAAATCGTATTTTTAAGGCAAAGGGAATTGGAAAAGAAAGTTCTTCAGTTACCGAATTGACAGGAAAGCTGGTGGGTTGTTTTTTCTTTTATTTGTTTCTTCCCTGAACCTGCTTTGAGTTCAGCCCAGTGGATCTGTTACAGTAGCACAGACACCTGAAACTTTAAGGGAAATGTATCACTCATATATTGCTGGTAGAAATGCAAAAGAGTACAAACACTGGGAAGCAGTACAGCAGTTTCCCATAAAATTAAATATGTGCTTACCACAAAACTCAACATTTCACTCAAGTAATTATCCTATAGAAATGAAAACATATGTTCACATAGAAACTTGTACAGGAATATTTATAGTAGCTTTATCCACAATGGCCCCAAATTAGCCTCCAAATACCCTTCAAAATGGAAAGGGTGGTACATCACGTTAAGAATGCCACTCAGCAATAAAAAAGGAAAAAGGCAGTAACGAATGCAACACGCTGGATGGATCTCAAGGGAATTATGCTGAGTGAAAAAGCCAATCTCGAATTGTCACTAACTGTATGGTTCCACTTATGTAATATTTCTTCAATGACAAATTATAGAAATGGAGAATAGATTAGTGGTTGATAGACTTTAGAAAGCAGGGGACACTAGGGCTGGCAAGAGGTGGCTATGATTATCAAGCGGGTAGATTACAGATCCTTGTGATGGAATTTCTCTATGTCTTGAGTGTTATAGTAGTCATACAAATCTACATGTGTGAAAAGTTTGCATAGAAGAAATGCATACAGACACAAAAATTAGTGCATGTAAGACAGGTGAAATCTGAATAAGATAGGTAGATTGTATCAGTTTCCTAATTGCAATGATGTACTGTAGTTATGCTAGATGTTACTATGGGAAAAAACTGAGGAAATGATATATGGGATCTGTCTATTATTTCTTACACAATCATGTCAATGTACAATTGGCTCAAAATTTTAAAAAATAATCTATGTGGAAAAAAGTCCTGTCTAGCCACATGTAGGTAATCTGTTGCTGAGCGTTCTCTTTACTGCATCCCCCGAGTTTGGGTAGTTATATTTTCATTTTATTTGTCTCTCAGTCCAGAATCCACACTCAGGAGTATGATCTTTCCTTGTTGATCGAAATATGTTTTTGCAAGCTCCCAGGTCCCATTCTTTGCCTGTTCCCACACCCACCTCCCAGTCATGGTCACCAGACACAAACTGAGTCAAATCTCTCATTAAGCTCTTGCTGATTCTGTTTGATATGCTTACATTGGATGCTCCACAGGTCATCAGAAATAATAAGTTTTTGGCCCTGTCAACATCCAAGGTCACATCCACTCGGAACTTCTGCATCCTAGGGTTCAACTGTAGAAAAGCTTTCCGCTGGGGCTCTATTTCCTTGATACTGGGAATCAGCTTTCATAGCTGCAGTTAGACCATTTTTCTGAGAAACCACTATGCAAAATAAACCTTTTTCCATAAGGCTCTTTCTGCAATGAATTGACACTGTTGAAGCAGAAGATGCATCCACATTTCAGGTACATTGGTTTCTCAAGATAGGTTAGGTAGATGGGACATCTGCTTAAAGCTTGTAAGAGTTTGTTCATGTCCACTCTTCTGTGTCAGAATCTCCTCTATACTCAATTTATTTCCATCAGTAGTTCAGGTCTGCTGACGAAGTGACACCGGAAAGAGCCTCATTGCTGAGATTCCTTCCTCTCTATCCTGCCATGCCTCTTTCTCCTAATCAGATTATTTTTAATTATATTAGAGAATGAGGGATTATATTGTATTTCTGACATATCATAGCTGTACATCTTTTGAAAGTACATATATTTTCTTTTTTTTTTTTTTTGAGACGGAGTTTCGCCCTTGTTACCCAGGCTGGAGTGCAATGGCACGATCTCGGCTCACCACAACCTCCGCCTCCTGGGTTCAGGCAATTCTCCTGCCTCAGCCTCCCGAGTAGCTGGGATTACAGGCACGCGCCACCATGCCCAGCTAATTTTTTGTATTTTTAGTAGAGACGGGGTTTCACCATGTTGACCAGGATGGTCTCGATCTCTTGACCTCATGATCCACCCGCCTCGGCCTCCCAAAGTGCTGGGATTACAGGCGTGAGCCACCATGCCTGGCCGAAAGTACATATATTTTCATACATGTGTACAATGTGCAATGATCAAATAGGGTAATTGCGATATATGTCACTGAAAGCATTTTTCTGTTTTGGGAACATTACAATTCTCTCATCTATTTTAAAATATGCAGTAAGTTATTGCTAATTTTAACTTCTCTATTGTGCTTATTTTTGACAAAGTTTCAAAGTTTATTTAATGAGGCAAGAATAGTGACTTCAGTTGATGATACTGAGGCAACTGGATTTCCACATGGAAAAGAATGAATGTGGATTCTTTCCTCATGATATATATAAAAATTAACTAAATTTTTTATTACTAATGTAAGTGTAAAAACCAAAACTATAAAACTTTTAAAATAAAACTTAAGAGTAAATCCTCATGACCTAGGTTTGGGCCATGAATTCTTAATTATGGCACTGAGAGCACAAGCAAAATATCGAAAATAGACTTCCTCAATATTACAAGTGTTTTTTGCATTAAAGATTAAGAAGGCAAAAATACTACCCAAAGAATGGGAGAAAAAATGCAAATTACATATCTGATAAGAGTTTCATATTCATAGTAGGTAAGGAACTCCTAAAAAACAACAACAAACACACAATCCATTAAAATATGGAAGAGCTTGAAGAAACATTTCTCCAAAGAAATTATACAAAAGGCCAATCAGCACATGAAACATGCTCAACATTAGTCACTAGTGAAATGCAAATCAAAACCATAATGAGATACCATTTGACTCTTAGAATAGCTAGAATTAAAAACAAAGCATTAGTAAAAATGTAGAGAAATTGGACCTTTGTACACTGTTAATACATTAAAAAATTTGTTAAGAGGTTAAATCTTACGTTAAATCTGTATTTATCACAATTTTTTAAAAATGTAATATGGTATAGCTACTGTGGAAAACAGTTTGCTGGCCCCTAGAAAAGATATTCATAATAGCCCAAAGGTTGAAACTATCATAGTGTATCTCGTTAGATGAATGGATAAACAAAATGTGATCGATAACATACAATGAAATGTTACTCAGCCATAAAAATGAAGTTTTGATACACACTACAACATAGATGAACATTGAAAACATTATGCTAAGTTAAATAGGCCATATACAAAAGGACAATTATTGTATGATTCCACTTATATGAACTATCTAGAATAGTCAAATTCCTAGATACTTCAATAATTTCCAGAGAGGCTTTCTTCCTTGTGTGATAAGATTTTTATTTTACTGGGATCATTTTCTTATAATATGAAAATCTCTCCAAATGATATGTTTCATTTTGGGGAACCATGGCCATGTTCCCCGGTTATAACTATAATTTATAGAAAATGCACAAACCACACAGCTATCATAAACATTGAACAGGAATATTAAGTAACTCATCAAGCCAGAGGAATTCCATGGTTTTCTAACGGAATGGGTTGGCTTAATCTCTGACAATCAACATGCCAAGCCTATCATATTTATACCTCCACTCTGCCTCAGGTTCAATTCTGTTCCTGTTAAAGGACAATGACCACTGTTCCTCTGACTCTTGCCACTAATCATTTTTGAAGTTATGCTACTAAAATTTTTAATAATTTCCATAAGATTGAAGAAGTTTTTTTTTTTTTTGCACAATGATAAAACTCCAGCTGCTTTATTCTGTTTCTTCCTAAAGATTCATGAGCCACATTAATTGTAACTATTTCTGATTTTCCATATTAGGAGTAATCATTTTTCTTCCAATGTATTTTTAATAAGTCCAGTAGTGAGGAGTATTACAGTTTCAATCCTTTCAAAGTGTCTAAGTGAATAGTGCCCATGCCTGTCATAACTGTCTCTAGGACTTTGAGTTCTTTACCTGATTAGAGGTTTGGCTACCTGCAACTTCCAAGATACTCCCTTTTTCCAGGAAATTTTTCTATATTCCACCTTTAAATTCCAGTAACATTTTCTGTCTGTTCTCTGCAGCAAAACTTTCACTACTGATGCAGAATTCCTCTGCAATTGCCCCCTTGGACTTAATGTTTCCAAACTTACAGGATATGCAAAAGTTTAGAACCAACCTAACTTTTTATTTACTGTGATTCCTGATCACTCAAACCAAAAATCAAACTTTTATAAGAATTGCATTGAAGTCATAAGTGTTCCTTTAAATACCGTACAGAAACATCAGTTTCATCACTGGTCTCACAATAACCATACAAAATGAGATTTGTAGTTGTAACCGTGACCATGGATGGTCTGTAGTATGTCAGATTTATTGAAATCCCACTGGAAAGAAACCTCATGTGTATTCCTTTCCATGAGGTAAGATTCTTTTATTTGAAATATTGTTCACTGAGCTAAAACACTATGCAGTGATTTATTGTACTTCATATACAGATTTTTACAGTTATAATCTAATGGTAATAGAAGCAGAGTTATCAACATGCACTAAAGGCCTTGTAATATTTTCCTCTGTCTTCTGAGGCATAGGCCTATTACAGTGTATTTACATCTTACATTTGAAACCTCTTAACTTATGCATTACATATTCATAGGTTTTAAATTATCTGCATCTACTTGAAATAATGTAGACAAATCTTATGGTGCCTTTTGAGTTCTTAATAGATCTTCCTCCTCCCCACCATTGGGATTTAAACAAAGGTCCATAGTTAAAAATAATGACTACTTTTATGTTCTGCCTTCATCATGCATGGACACACATCCACCATACCACTCTAAGTATAAAAGTAAAATAAAATCGGGTTTATTGGGGAAACGCGCAAGCAGAGATGCAGAATGCATGAGACTTCCATTCTCTTGACAGCAAGTGGAGAGGCATGCTTGGGCAGAGCTCAGCTGGAAAGCCTCTGAGCTTAGCTTCAGGTATCAGGCCGTTTTACTAATCCAGAAGTGCTATGCCAGCCACTTGCTAAACCACCAAAAGTGTGTGTAAGATTTATTGCCAAGGTAAAATGAGGAAACTGAGGCAGGTATGAAAAAAGGTGAGAGGCCAATTTATTCATCTCCCAGGCAACTTCAGTGGTCCAAGAGAGGCGGGAGAAGTCGCACCGGCTGTTCAGGGCATGGGGTTTTATGAGGCATGCAGGCAATTGATTGGTTATTGGGGAAACAGAGAAGATATTTCTATTGGCTGTTGAGAAGCAGGAAGTACATGGTAAAGTAGAAAGTACATGAAACTAGTTGCCATGGTAGGTGGGTGGAACTTTGGGTAAGTGGGCCTTGACTGACTACCGGGGAAACAATGAGAAGGTATTTCTATTGGCTGTTGAGGAGCAAGAAGTACATGGAGTTAAAGTAAGAAGTACATGAAACTAGCTGCCACTGGTAGGCGGGCAGGACCTTGGGTACTCGGGCCTGCCGGCGGCGTATGGGGCAGGCTGTTGCTGGGCAGGGAATGAAAGGGCTTCTTTTAAAAAAAAAAAATTCTCTGCAGGGTTTTTTTTAACAGCGGGCTGGAGGTTGGATGCATAATTTAGTGCTGAATGTGGGCTTGGGCATGGTATGCAGAGGCGGGTGCGGGGAAGCTTTGTGGGGAAGCCAGATAATGAGCTCGGGTGATGACGCAGTTATCAGGCATGGAGACTGACGAATGTGTCCGTTTGACTCCCGGCAAGGCAGCCGGCCTTACAGTGTGTAGGTGTTTGTGAGGGGGATTTGGGAGGAAGATGAGCCCCAAAGCCATCCAAAGTTTTTGCTCCTCAGTCTATCCTGTGGCCCTTGGGGGTTCATTAGATGTGAGCCTTCCTCCTAGCTCTAATGGATCCTAAGTCAGAGTGATTCTTGCATAATTGTCTGGGAGCTCTCCTGCTGCCTGGATAGCAAGCCACTGCTTAAAACAACTTTGGCTTTTTCATCTGTTTATGAAACGGGAAATTTACACCCACCGCACACATTGTGGGGTCAGAGATATTCATGCCTGAGGTCCGTCATCCCTTTTTGACTATAAGCCAGGCTTTATATCTACTTTTCAGGAAACAGACAAACAAAAAGTACTACAGGGACACAGGAATCATTCTTATTAAAAACAACGTCTGGGGGTTGGGGGTAAAAAAAAAAATGTAGTTATGGCCGGGGTGGCCTGTAATCCCAGCACTTTGGGAGGCCGAGGCGGGTGGATCATGAGGTCAAGAGGTCAAGACCATCCTGGTCAACGTGGTGAAACACCGTCTCTACTAAAAATACAAAAAATTAGCTGGACACGGTAGCGTGTGCCTGTAATCCCAGCTACTCAGGAGGCTGAGGCAGGAGAATTGCCTGAACCCAGGAGGCGGAGGTTGCGGTGAGCCGAGATCGCACCATTGCACTCCAGCCTGGGTAACAAGAGCGAAACTCCGTCTCAAAAAAAAAAAAAGTAGTTGTACAACCATAAGAGGCAATGTCACTATCTAGATTCATGTCTCTTCGGGCTTCCCCAGACTGAGCAACATACAGTACCCATCCACTCACCAAGGTTATATACCACTCATCCACCCAAGGTCATACACCACCAATTCATCCACCAAGGCCATATATACTGCCCATCCACGCACCAACACCATATGTCACCCATCCACCAACCAAGGGTCATAAACCACCACCCAGCCACCCACCAAGGTCACACACTACCCATCCACCCTCCAATGTCATAAACCTAACATCCCTGTATCATTGTAAAAGCAAACATAGGTTTTAAAAATATTGAAGATGGCCAAACTGTTTCTGCTCAAATTCTCCTGGCTTGTTACCCTATGATTCCTAGGTATATTTTTGCTCAGCTAAGATAAAGGAGATAGAGCAGCATGCAACTTTTACAGAGCAGGAGGCAGACAGTTCAGCCAATCTTTTAGATGATATTAATGGAGAGGCTAGAATGGGTGACAAATATAGGAGTCTACTAATGTCAAAATTTTTCCATTGGTCATCCTCGTCAAATATGGTGGCTCTATTACTACTATGAGTGCAAACCTGGGTACAACAAGCAGGAGTAGAGATGATGGCCACATATATGTGTTTGGATTTTTCAGCACACATTGCTATTCTCTGCTTCAGCCTCCCAAGTAGCTAGGATTGTAGGCACCTACCACTACGCCCAGCTATGTTTTTAGTAGAGACTGAGTTTCACTATCTTGGCCAGGCTGGTCTTGAACACCTGATCTCATGATCCACCCCACCTCAGCCTCCCAAAGTGCTGGGATTACAGGTGTCAGCCACTGCCCTGGGCCCAAATTATTTCTTTTAAATGTGGTCACTTCACATGGACATGTACACATGTAACATTAAGATTGCTTCATGACTGAGTTGTTTTGTTTCAATGAGAGGTAGCTACTAAAGGCAGCCCTTTCTTGCCTTTAATAGTCTAGTCATGAGTGACTCAAATCCACACCATATATCTAGTCTATCATAATGTAACATACATGTATATAGATTTTTCTTTCAATTTCAGTTGGGCACTCCACGATCAAGATGAAAAAAGTCTAATTTATTGTATATAGAACCACCAATGCTGTGAGATATCAATAATTTACCATTACTATGTTTGGCAGATGGTTATGGCATTGCATAGGATTTATCCACCTTGGAGAAAAGTTATTTTTTTTAATCATGACTCATGCTTTTCACTAAGGTGGAAAATGTTTTTGGCGAAAGTCTTACTGTGCTAAGGGTTTCCATGAACAATGTTTTAAATTTGGGTAAAGGTGTAGGTGGGCCAATTTATGAGAAACAAGTAGGGATGGTCTGTTCATAAAGATGACTAAGACTCAGAAACCAAGCCTCGCTGTTGATTAATTGTATCATGTCCATTTTTCAAAAGATTGTTTCTGGGCTTACCTGTTCTCATGTAATTTTTGGTTTGGTAAGAATGCTTTGCAGAAAAAAAATCACCAATCTTCATTTAGAGTAAATGATTTGCCATCACTAGGGCCCAAATCCAAAAACCCAGAAGCTACTGAACACTGGCAGGGATTTTTATTGGTTTATGTTTCTCGTTTGTTTTGGGTAAGGCTCTAAAAAACTGTAAGGTTGGTCTTAGGAATAAGGAATTTGGGGCCTGAAGTAATTGATAGCCCAAGAATAGGGTTTGTCTTACTGATTTAGGAGGCTTTTAAAGATTGTGACCTGACAGGAATCTATTGCCTTGGGATAGAGATTGTAGTAACATGCACAAGTATAGAATTCATTTTCTCCAATATCCAAGGAGGTCAAACAATAGAGGGGCCTCCTCCTTTCTAGGAGGAGACAGAAAGGTCATCAAATTTAACTTAATAGACTGAATTGTCTCTAAGGATTGAAGTCTAGTTAGCTCCCAAGGCTCATCTTGTGCCAGTCTTAGAGTCTATCTACTTTTAAGGTCTATTCATATTTAGTCACCTAGGCTTAGATGCTATGTAATGTAATGAGAAGCGGGTTCTCTTTTTTTCATTGGAGACAACTATAAAAATAATATACAGGTCCTGAAATGTTTTGACCTCATCTGTTAGTCCATACTGTACTCAGATTTGTCCGGTTCCACTTACCAGGGATGCTTGGACATGTATAAAACACACTGTTGCTTGTCAAGTAGAGAAACCGATGTGGGGGTTTTGTTAAAGGAGTTTGGAAAAGAGAACGTTAGCAATATCCAAGGTTACACATAAAATATCATTGGTGACAGCTATTTGTTCAGTCATCATAATGAGATGCTGCATTACAAGAGCAACAGTTTGTTGTTTGTAAGCCTCAATAGTCCGCAGTGAATCTGCAAGTACCAGTGACTTTTAATGACTTTCACTGGCCAGAATAGGAAATTGTTTTTATAGCACCCCTGCCTCCAGTGATGCCTGGAGGAGGAGAGTACCATTTATTTATTTATTTTTACTTCTCGTAAGAGGTGACATGGTTTCAGTAGTACAACCATTGACAAGCTTTAAGCTATCAAACAGTTCTGAGCCATGCATTCAGCTACTAAAGAAGCCACCAACAAGAGTCACAATTAATTCATCTGATCAGCAGATCCGCGTACCCATTCAGAACATTCATATTAATCAAAAAGCAGGATAACAGAGAAAAATAAGCAGTCTAGAGCCCCTTCCCTTTCCAGGATCCTCCTCCAATGAAATGATCAGTAGCCAATTGAAATGTGATTTTGTCAAAATTTCCTTAAATCAAATAGTTCGGGTTTTTACATCAATGCATTGAGTTGTCTGCATTTTTCACTGAAGAGGCAGCCAAATACCTTCCAGGCCTTCATATCAATCAATCTGGATGCATTTCTGAGTAGATTATGTTATTGGCTTATAGGCAGTATTTTCGTTCTCAACAAAAGTCTTGAGCTTCCCTCCAACAAAGTGTCGCTAGATTTTGTAACATTTTAAAGTATCTTTTAGTTTCCCTCATCCTTAGTCACTGCCCTCAGTGCAGCTTCTCTCTGTAATTGTATCAGCCATCTGCCTTTAACCCATTTACAATGAATGGGATTCTTCCCACTCCCAGCCTACCACCCTTGCCCACCAACTCAAGGCTCCTGAACACCATCTTCTTCCTACTGATTACCTACAGCAATATCATTATGTTGTTTTATATCTTTCCCAGGAAACCTCACTTTGAGAGTTGAGATTGTGAATTTCTTTTTTTTTTTAATTTTTATTGCATTTTAGGTTTTGGGGTACATGTGCAGAACATGCAAGATAGTTGCATAGGTACACACGTGGCAGTGTGTTTTGCTGCCTTCTGCCCCCTCACCCATATTTGGCATTTCTCCCCATGCCATCCCACCCCTGCTCCCCCCCCCCGCTGTCCCTCCCCTATTTCCCCCAATAGACCTCAGTGTGTGGTGC